>BJBW01002626.1:130536-186030 GCA_004320125.1 Scolopax mira | reverse complement strand
TCAGGTTGACGGTTGGACAAGATGATCTTTAAGGTCCCTTCCAACCTAGAAGATTCTGTGATTCTGTGATTAAAAAGTGCAGAAGTGTCCAGAAATGTCTGCAAGAAGCAGACTGCAAGCCCAACAAGGGTGACAGCAAATCAAAGAACTATAGCCCAATTTGTACACAGTAATCATCCATGAGCTGTCCTCTACCCACTCATATAGCCCCCAAGGTATATGGGACTTGGTGATGAGTCCCCCAAGAACTCATAAGAATACCAGGGAACAAAGGTTTTGGGAAAAGACTCTGGGGTGGGCATCCCCACAAGACTACTTCAGTATATGAGACCATCTCTCCAACCTCTGGGGATTTCAGGGAGCAGGGCAAGCAATGAGGGAAACCCTCATGACCCGAGGATTGTGCACGATGCATCAGGGTGCCTCTGGGAGTGAGGCTTCTGCCCCATTGAACAAGGATGTTGTGCAACAAATTGCTATGCTGCTCCCCTGACTTCTCACCCCTTCTGCATCATCCGCCTACATGATGGAGAAGGCATGTAATTCGTAAAACTGTATGCATCTGTGATTAAAATGCTTCACTATCCAAAATTATTTAGCCTCCACACTGTCATCTGTCTTAAACTGTCACACTACAAAACAAAACCATCAATATCTGCTTCAATAACAGTGTATAAAAATACATTTCAATTATAAAAAACTTGTGAAGTCCTTTTGCTTGCCTAGCAACTAGCAGTTCTTTGCAAAAATGGCAGAATTGATAAGAAAGATTTTATTTGTTAAGTTTTGATCTATTCTGGCAACTGCCGAGCTATTTTCATACTTCAGAAATAAACATCTCTGAATTGACAATTGTATCAATTATCTGAGATAGCACCAGTCTTTTACTTTGTTTTTCCTCACGTTATCTCTGTGGATATAATTTCTGAGGATAACGCAGTGCATTAACATAGTTTATAAAAGTAAAATATTTATTGTTTCTAGAGCACTCTAATACGCTATGTGGTTTTCAGAATAAAGAATCGCTGTGAGATGATATTGTAGCTTCACAGAAGGTAACTGTAATTCATTGGGTTTTTAAGGTCAGGAGTAGCATTTCATTATGAGCCTGAGGAACAGCTGGTATGATGAGAGTCTGGTCTATAAGTAGGACTCCTGCAAGCTATTCCTATTAAAATAAAAAAGTACTAATGATTTCAAGGATTCTATTCTTGTTCTTCCTTCCATTAGAAACCCTGGTGGCATGGTGGCTTTTGCCTGCACTTGCTTTGCAACAGGGCCAGCCTGATGGCATAACCAGAGTTACTTGCACTTGGACAAGTGTAAATGGAAGCAGAGTCATAGCAAAAACCTAATATTTGCAACAGCAAACTGTATGTCTTAAAGAAAGCACTTTGTCAAGTCCCATAAACGTACAATATATTATGAACTATACTTCCAAAGACAATATGATTAAACATCTACCATCACAATGCAATGACTTAGAATTTTTATTAGTAGTAGTTATACCTTAAAATTAAATTATAATACTGTACTCCATTTTATGGCTGTTTTTTTGCACGCTATAGTGAGCTATCCGTTTTGAAAGGGAAATACATGATGGACTAGATACTTGATTGAGAACGAAAATTGGCTGACATTTGGAATGTCTTCAGTATGATGAAGAACCACATAAAGTAATAACACGGGCTATGAATAGTTTGATTTGGCTTATCTGATGTGATCCAATTTTCTGATTCCAGTTTATTCTAGCACTTTGTATTTTTGTGGGTTTTCTTATAAAAGGATACCGATGTGAAATGTAGAAACAACTCTGGCTTAGGGGAACATTGCAAATGCTACATCTGCTTTTAGTAGCAATAATTTGCAAAATTCTTTCTGAGGACAAAAACTATAATCTGTCCATAGAAATTTCAATTTTCTGTAAAGGTGTGTAGTACATTTTAACAAAGTTGTATTTTTGTAAGTCATTAAATCAGTTTTTAGTAACCTCATACTCATTTTCAATTGAACAATTATTAAACTATAAAACAAAATTGCATGATTCCTAAAACTGTAGTCTGGAGTTTTACAGTCTGCTATAAAGCGCTGTATTATTATAATACACTAAAGATGCTCAGACTATTAAAACTTTTTTTAAATGAACTGTAAAATATTTTATCATTGATGAAATAATTCCAGCGTATTATTCTCTCCAGCAGTATATATGCACAGTATTTTGGTATAATGAAAAGCATGCTAATCAAAAAAACATAATTTAAACTGTAATTCTAATATGCAAAATAAACCATTTTGCCGTCTTTCAGTACCAGAATTTTATTACATCTGACTTCCAACATTAAAAATGTTTCATCAGAGTATTGATCATTAAATACAACGTCCAGTCTCACAGAGAGCTGTATGTACGAAAGAGACTGGTTGTTAACCAATGTACATCTGTGAAGCTCTGATGGTAACACCAGAAACGTGCTGATTTACATGTCAGGGTGTTTTAGCCTGTATTTTACTCCACAAATCGTGACTGATCATGCAAGGGGCCCAGTGTTCAACTAAGAAGTTCAACCAAGGCTGGTAAATGCGAACAACTTCCTACTGACTACTGATGGCTGATGCCTCATAGCGACGCTGACACATAGATACATCTGAGCCTATAGGGTATGATACTTGGCTACATCCTCAAACCGTTCCTTTGATGTTCAAAAGAGAGGCAGAAGACTCCCTGTACTTTGAAATTAATCAGCTGTACTAATCAGATCTTTAACTTCAGCGTGATTTCAACAAGCTTGAAAATGATCTATCTTGGGTGGTCCTGAAAGTCTTTGGCAAAGTTGGCAATGAAGCAAGCCTTGCGCGTGGGAGCAGTCTCTATGATCACACCATCAATACATATGTATGTATGTATACGTTGACTGCAAAGCAGCCCTTTGACACTGAGGTCCACTGTTTGCACAGTAATGCTGGGGGACTGCTGATGGCTTCCCTGCCTGTGAGCACTGAGACTGAAACCCCAAGCCTGTCTCTCACTCAGGGTGTCCTGAACTTTTCTGGTTCTGTCTGAAAAGTGCAAGAGACGTGTCATAAATGAATACAAACTCAGCGAATTTTATACTTCCACGTTTCTGAGGACCTACTCCAGCATGGTGCTGAAGCAAACGAGGATTAACTTTGCTGAAATCGATGCCAATTAAATCAATGGAGAAAACTGTCTCTGTTTTGGTAAAACACAGAATTTTGTTCAGTGCTCCCCAAATTAGGAGTATAAAATTAAAGATGAAACTGGAAATTATCCCTGGCTGTCAGATTTTACTCTGAAGATGGAAAGCATTCAAGACTTCCTTAGGTACAACGGAATTGCTACTGGAGCAAATTAAAGATGTTGCTTTTTCAGAAGAAAAGCTGCCAATAGGTGTCCTGTAAATCACCTGTACCAGCAGGCTGACCCCATTATGTCAGCTAATACTGGAAATACAGGAGGTAAATTTAAATCTTTTCATTTGAAACATTTAGTCAATATTCTTTTTTCCATTTTTTTTTTTATTTTGTTCAGGCACAGCATTGGGAATTTTATATTCCTGTCCATCTTTTGCCCCAGACTATAACTTTCTGCTTCGTTGCAATGCCTGGAGGAAGAGGTCCAAGTACAACTTCTCCCAAGGGACGGAGCAGACGGGGCATTGGAAAGGACTTGTTTTCACAAAAGAAACAAGATCACAGGCTGTGTGAAGTGATGGGGAGAAGAGGGTGCCAGACATATGGGCGAACTAATACTGGTCCACAGGGGATAAATCAAGTTCCCTTTGTTCCAGCGTACCGTCTCGGCAGATGTACCATCCCCTCATCAACAACACACCTACCTGCTGCCCACGTTTCCTGCTTACCTTCACCCACCACCCAATTACCAGCCCAAAAAGCTCCACACCCGCTGTGTCTTGATCCTCCGAACACTATGCTGACGCTTTTAACCCTCTCCAAACACCTACACAATGCTTTATAATCGTAGTATTTACCACACAGGAAGCTACATTAATTACTGATAGTACTTCAAACACCAGATTAGCAGATCCTTACAAAGTGCTGAAGATCTGCAACAGACAGACCTACAAGGGAAAAGCACATTTTCAGCCTGTGAGTCATGTTTGAGTCCTGGTCTCCCCAGAGAACCACAAGCCCTGTCTCCTGTTCTTGTCTTAAGACTCGCCATAATAGATATTTTTTTAAGTCCCAAGTTTATATGGAATTATGTGAATTTGTGGAAGAACAGCTTGTGATATGACCCATGTCTATTCTAAATACTCGCTAAACTTACATGTAAACAGAAAGAATCGATGTATTTAAGTATCTAGATTTCATTTTTTCTCCTTGTTCCCCACAAAATGTTTGAGGTCTTTAATTCCTACCTCATAATTTTTTAATTTTGCTGCTGAGAGAACAAAGTCATTTGCATACCGGACTTGAAGGAAAAGTACTTGCCTTCAGTCTGAAGGTCCACGTATCTCAATTACATGTACACACTGCTCACACTTCTTCAAAAGCACAAAAACTTTAAATTCTCTCTGAATGCTGAACTAAGGTTAACTGGAGCAAAACCTTTTTTAACAAACATGGGAAAACAAAGTGTAGAACTAGCTAAGGAGTGGATAGATTTCTATACATAAATTTAGATTTAAGCATCCTTAACCATCTTGACTTCTATCATTTTTGTCCTGTCCAAAATGTCCTCTAAAATATTTCAGCAAACCCAGTATGAAAATCTTAGGGTTATTATATATCTCTGATGATGATGTAGTAACAATTGGTCTAATCCTGTCTAAGCTATCACTTGAAGTTTATTTCATTATCATCTTTCAGTTCTATGCGTCTCTGCTAAATGCAAAAGCAGCATTTTTCTTGAAGAATACATGGTGTGAGTATACATCCAAACTCATTCATTTGTTCTTTTCAAATAATCCAACATGACGGTTCAAGAAGTGGTGGTAGAACATGGGACTGAAAGACCAAAACCACTTTTTGACTGGCTTACTGAACACAAATTACAATTGAGAATGAAGGATGAACAAATATGTCAGTTAAATAGAAAACATTAGAGCGAAGCAATCAAAAAAAAAAAAAAAAGATAGGGATGGCAATTACTTAATAAAATACATCTGTATAAATTATTTTTATGTGGTGCTAGGATCCTTTTCAAGATGTCAAGCACCTGAAAAAAGTGCTTGAATTCAGAATTTTGTATAAACTAACTGCTATTTACTCTCTGTTTAGCAAACTTTGTTAGAAATCAGGTGTGTAAAAGAGTTTATAGGATGCTTGATGAAGTTAAGCATCTTCCTAGCAAAGCTGGAGTGCTCATTTAATTTAGGGAAAGAAATAAAGAGTATATTACACAAATCCATGCATATGAAAACATAAAATAAGCATAAGCATAAAATAAAAATAATTTTAAAATAAATTAAAATTAAACATAAAAGAACCATATGTATCAGAAATCAATATTTCTCTGTATTGATTTGAAATAAGAAAATACCACCATAATGGAAAAACTGTAAATTTTTGCAGTCTTGGTAAACTGAAACAAAGAACAATTTCTAAACAGCATGACTGGAATAAAAATAATTTCCAAGTCCAAACCTTTAACAGCTATTAGAAATAAATATCGAGTACGGGTAAGCAAAGAGCATCTCGTTATTCTCTTTAAGCATTCACAACCCTTCCCATTCCCAGGTTTGCCCGTGTGCAGAAGAACATGGCACAGGGACAAAACCCTGAGCATATTCTTGCTTTTCATGCCACCATTCTGAACAAGCCACAAAAGAAATGTATCAAAACCTGTTCAGCCAGCAACACTCTTGGCAGATTGGGTTAGTGCCCTGTATTTTGCAGCCCCAGGAGGTTAGTATTTGTTCATTTTTATGGCAATTTGTACTAATCAATCACTTCCTGCTCTTTCTTCCCTTACTGTATTTATTTCTATGGCAATTTATACTAATCAATCACTTCCTGCTCTTACTTCCTTCACCCTATTTTTAAACCCACTAACTAGGATACGTAGCCATGTAGCATCTCCATGATCATTTCCTTATCCCCTCTCTGCCATTGTCTTTCTGTGCTGACACTAATGCTTTTGATTTGACTTTTCACAGCATTTAGGCTATATTGCTTTTTTGAAACCTTTCCGCTCAACTGCTAAGCGTACAACAAAGCCCTTCAGATTGCTTTTGGTCGTACTAGTTCATGTTTTGAAAATACTACAAAGGCATATTTTTTATGGGAGGAGAGCCTTGGAATGAATACCCTTCTCCAAGAGCAATATGAATGCCTCCAGTTCTTTTGTAAAATTTGCATTGAGGTTTAAGTCCCACATGCAAAGTGGCACCATACTGTCCGGCAAACACAGGTTTCTTTTTAAAAAATTGTGGGCTTGTTTTGGCTCTATTCATAAGTTGTTGTTTTTTTTAAAAAAATACATTAAAATATAATAGCTTTGCTTTTCATGTTTCAATTCTGACAAGGAAGCAGTGAGCCCCAGAATGTTGTATTTCACAAAACTACTTGATTGACATAACTTCAGTGACCTTTTCATGCAAACTTATCTATAGTTTCTACAAAACAGCAGAGATCACTTATTTAAAGGAAGCTGTTCTTCCTACAGACCTCTATGTCTTGTGCCAAGACATTCAGGGATGTCTTGTGCCAAGACATTCAGGGGTGTACCTGAAATCATAACAGAGCTTTAAACCAGTGCTGATAAACACACATGGGATGTGATTTCAAAATACCAGAGTAACAGGAGTAAGGACAGGGAAGAACTTAATTTATTTTCAAAATATTGGAACATCTATTCAGCCTTGAGGTACATTTGCAAAACAAACTGAATCCAATGAGATTTGTGATCGCTTGCCATTTCTTCAGTTCATTATGTATGTGCATCATGTGTACTTTGGTAGCATCTGGAGGCCTTACTCTATAGGGGACTGTACAAGCACTGAAGGAGAATGTGCTCCCATAAAACATTTTAATATAATAAGAAGTGAATTAATAATATCCCATCAAGGTCTTGCTTTAAATGCAAGATGTTCCAAGTTATAGGTTAAAAGGTTAAGTAACTCTAGCATATTCTATTTGGTCAAGTGACCATATAGAAATATTATCTCCCTCTCATCGATACTTACAAAGCCTAACAAATAATGAATGCACAGATATGAAAAACAGAATTAAACCAGAAGGAACTAACTCAAGACCACCTACCATTAACCCCCCACTTTGTGACTCCATAATGTCTCTGATAATGTTAATTGCTATGCAATGAGCAAAATCAATGGAAAAACTAGGAAAGGATGAAGATGAGAGCGTGGTGAAGAAAAAATTAAGAAGCAAAATACATTTCCAAGGGATAAAAATTGTCCATTTTAGTGTACATGGAAACTCTGATACAGTTTAATGCAAATAATATAAAATAGATTTTTTAAAGGTAAGTGAAATGTGAAGGCTACAAATGTGAAGGACTTTGGCAATCTGGAAAAGAAGTATCATAATACCAGATATGACCTTAAAACTTTGACACTTTCATTTGTGTCACATAGCAATCTTCCTTCTGTAAGACAAAAATAAGCAGGCCAAGCTCATCTACCCCTTACCTAATTTTGAGTGCAGACCACCAGAAACTTTCATAACCCCTGGCCTAAGGATGTTTTCATCTCATATTTCCTGTTACCTCTTTCCTGCCTTGATTTTGCAGTTGTCTCCTCACCAAGTTCTTCAAACTTTCTAAGAGCTGCACATACCCTTCAGCAAGTGATGAGACTCTTTACACCCAGAATCAATGATGCACCACGAAGAGCCTAATTGAAATGTCAAAAAAAATCGCTACAGCCATTGGCCAAAAGGACTTCACGACCTTGACTTTCCAGTTCAGGAAAGTACCTGATTCAATACAGCTTCTATCTTTGTCCAGCTTCTTCACCATGGAGTTCGTAGCAACACACATTGTGACATCTAGATCTACTCAGCCAAAAAACCTCTTAAATTTACTGCCAATAACATAAGAAAGGAGGTAGCAGGACATGCTAGCTGACATTAAGAGTTCCCACTGCATTTGGATTACTCAGGGGATTAATTTAATCTGACATATGCTGGCAGGGACTGGAGAGTGCCGCATTCATATCCAAACCTGCGATAACAAATTCAATACTATGCCCTGTTTCAGAGTCAAAGAGGCAATAAAACCCACTTTGAAATATGTATTTTCTTTATTTAGAGTGTCTGATATTTTGCAATATATCTGGATGGTAACTACAACATGGGAATAAATAGATATTCCAATTGAAGCAGCCATCTACTTATGCAGAAGGAGACTACTCTGAATAGATATCTATGAAAAACTTTCATTTACACACTGCAACAAGTACAAGACTCTCTTACCTGCAGGTTTGCACATGCTGGTGAATCGTTGTGGGTGGGTATTTCATTGTTGGTGGTCTCTGAACCTGTGTTTTTAAGTCTGGAAGCTGTTGTAGTTGTGACTGTAGTGGTCTGTACTGGTAAGATTGGCTGCCACACATTCACATCAGTACCATTGCCGAAGGCCTGAATTGCATTTTCTGTAAAAATAAATTACAGGCAATTTTCTGTTTCTAAACAAACAGCAGAATGCAGAACTGACTTTTTAATCACTGTTATTATTATTCCATTGAAAATGCATATTTATAGAAATTCAATTTTACACTCAAAAATGTGTCTTAATTTTGAACATATCAGAAATATGAACTGAGAGTCTGGGGTCACATAATTATCTGGTGCAGTCTCCTCTTTGTAATGTTCCCAGTAATTCTTGACAGCTCTAGGACTTACTGTAATCATATTTGTTACCATCCAAAAGCCTCAAAAATTCACTTTTAAGATTTAAAATACAGTTTCAATGTTATGTCCTAATTCAAGGAGGTGATGTTACATAGCAAACTAAAAAGAGAGAGCAGGCAAAAGATTAATTTATTTCTACAGCTTGTTGCAGTGAAACTAATATGCCTGTAACTAAAAAATGGTTTAACTAAGACAATCTTTTCCTTACAGTTTTCAATCAAAATCTGCATAATTAGGTGAGGGAAGCATGCTTAAACTAAAACTTTAGAATATAAAAGTTAAAAAGCTTATCATAGTTTCATGGGATTAAAGAATGTGTTTATGGCAAGAATAAATTGGTTGGGGTTTTTTATAAACAAATAGAAAAACATTTTTAATCGGGTCTTTGGGGATTCAACATGGATTTAGGGATTTCTTATTTCAAAATCTTTGTACAAAAATCAAACAATTTCACTGGGGACTAATATGTGGAAGTTATTAATACTTCTTCTCAGTGGTATTTCTTGCCTTATAAAATAATTTACATTTAATTCTCATCTGAAAAAAAAAAGATGTATTTTATTCTGATATTAGTTCTTAGAACTCCAAATGCAAAGAAAAGAATTTGTAAAGATCACTTTTACTTGGAAAACTGGAAGGATTGTGTGCATTTCTGTGATCCTTCTTGCAATAATGGAAACAAAGAGTTACTGTTAATTTAGAAGTCATAGGAAAATATTGCTTTATATATTGCCTTATTCATGTAAAACCAAGAAAAATATCATTCCGCTCTTCCCACTTTGTCTCCATCAGCCCAGCTGATTCTTGCGTCTTTTACAAATTAGTCTTCTGTAATTATTACATAGAATCCTACTTGGTGATTGTCACAGATGAACATATTTAACACAGTTAAAATTTATCAGAAATCCAACATTTATTAATGGGGAAGTTGCACAACCACAATCATACTTATGGGTCCCTTTCAACTAGAGATATTCTGTGATTTTATGATAGATTCATAGACTCATAGAATAGTTTGGGTAGGAAGAGACCTTTAAAGGCCATCAAGTCCAACCACCCTGCCATGAGCATGGGCATCTCCAACTAGATCAGGTTGCTCGGAGCCCCATCCAACCTGACCTTGAATGTTTTCAGGGACAGGGCACTTACCATCATTATGGTCAACCTGTGCCAGGGTTTCACAACCCTCAAAGTAAAAAAAATTTCTTCCTTATATCTAGTCTGAATCTACCTTCTTTTAGTATAAAACCTTACCCCTTGCAACAAGACCTGCTAAAAAGTGTGTCCTTATCTTTCTTATAAGCCCCCTTTTAAGTATTGAAAGGCTGTAATAAAGTCTTCCCAGTGCCTTCTCTTCTCCCAGCTTAACAACCCCAACTCTCTCAGCCTTCCCTCATAGGAGAGATGTTCTATCCTCCTCATATTTTTGTAATATTTCAAACATATGTTTTAAATATGTATTTTATATATATAATTTTCATACATATTTCAAAAAAAGTAATGACTGCAAGGAGGTGCTTCAAGTGTCTAACTGCTCTAGTAAACTTCCTCTCAATAAGTTTTATTAACTAACTCACTGCTTTATGCTTTTCCTCCCACTTGTCAACTCTTTTTACTGCAGTACAAAGCAGATGTGAGCCAATCCTTTGAACAGATAGGTAGATACACTGAATCCCATTCAGTTCAGTAGGAATTCTAGAGTATGTAAATAAATGTCAGGACACTGGATTTCAGAGAAGTTAAAATAAAGTCTTGAGATGGATTTCTAGAATTTAAGATTCACCAAACCCTAACTGGAGAGGCAACCATTAGGACCACTCTAATATTACTGATAAACTTGTATCTTCCAAGAAAGAGGATAAAGCACAAGCAAGGCAATACACAGACCCAAATTTTAGGGTGAAATACATCATACTTAGGGCCTATTAATTTGGATGTTTAGCTTTCTTGAGATTGGGCCAATCTCACAATTCTGATATAAATTCATGTTCTGCAGGACAATGCTGAGATAAACAAACACTTTTCCTAATACATGTAAAAAGAAAACGATACAATTTTTCTCTTTATTGGGACTAATTGTTAAAACAGACTGGAATTTTCACTTGAATTTTTGCACCCACTTTTTGAAATCAAAATTTCCCCTCTGATTTCAGCTTAACATCTGTTGCAAAAGGCTTTTCATCTCTACAGTGAAATTTCTAGGCAAGTGCTCACAGGACCAGGATTTCAGGTGTACATGGGGGACATGATAAACTTGACTTCGTATCCCAGCTCCAGATCAAGTGTAGTATGAATGGGATCCTGGGTTTCCTGCTGAGATCTCTAAGCCCCCTGGCCCTCAGGGTACAGTCTCAGCTACTCAACTTCAATAAAGAATCAACATTTAAGCTAAGTTTTCCATATCTTCTGTAAATGCCCGAAATCACTGGTTTATTTTCCAGTTTGAAGGGGAAATATACTTTAGCAAAAAATTCCTAGTTTCATCCCATTATGGAAAAAGGATTTTTGCTTTGTCTAAAAGAAGTAGGAGGGTTTTTCATCTCTTCCAATAAACAACTGACATTTTCTTCAGGCCCACTTAGGACAATAACAATTGAAAAAAAAATTGGAACTTTTCCCATTTTCTGTAAGAGAAAAAACTTTTTATTAAAGCAGAAACAAATTTCTTCATGAAGACATCTCTTACAGCTAGGATGACTACAAGTTGTCTCACAGTAACCTCTAATGTCTTTGATTTGTCTTCATTAATGATTTTATACTGATAGCAAAAGAAAGGACAGGGGATCGCTCTGTCTTTATGTTCTAAAAGGAACCTGCAACATTCTAGCAATTCATACATTCACAAATGAATAAAATCTGATGTCTTGCAGCATATATAAATGCCAGTTCCATTAGGTTTGAACAACTTTTGATACTATATTGTTACCTTTTACCTAATCACAGCCTGAATTATTTTCTGGGTTGTTTTGTTAAATGATCTTGAGTAATTGATTCATTCTTCCAAAGCTTAAAAAATAGTGTATCAAATAGCAACTCAAGTCACTCACTTTTTCTATGCAAATCTCCCCGTGTCTTCACAACATGCTGCCTGTTGACAAGCTACCAATGGAGATTTTCAGACCACTATGCTAAAATACAGACCAAACCTGCATTAGCATTAGCTCAAGTATATTGGGCTGGATGGAACAATCTGGATTATCAAGTTCATTCACTATTTTTGAAAAAAGCAATGAAATAGGCTTCTTCTCATAAGCCGATGAAACTTGACTTTTGAAACCAGTAAAAAATTTTTACCCTCAGAAGTACTGCTGGAAGCCTATTTCTTATCTTTAGTTTGATGGTTAAAAATTTCCCAATTTCGAGCCTAAGTATGTATGGCCAATACCTCCAATGTTTGCCAACATTGTCCTTCAGGTTAAGTAATCCTTTTCCCTCCCTGGGCTTGCCCCTCTAATGCAATTTCAAAGGACAATCACGTATGCTTTCAACTTCTGTTCTGCTAGGCTAGGGAAGCCAAGCTCTTTTGGTCTGCTCATTTATCTGAAATTAAAACTCTGATGCACACTCCACATCATCCAATTATGCCGCTCCAGGCAGACAGGAAATTTGAAAAGAGAACCTGCCAAAATTGACTCCACTGAGCCATTCTGAATTTTATAATAGTTCCTAATTTAGAAGTGAGTTTGACTGAAAAAAAAAATCAATAATTTAACAAAATCTTGAAAATAGGTACCATCCAGACCTGTGTTAAAATCAGGCATCCAAGATCAAGTAGCTTAAAAAACCTAAAGCTTGGCTATAAATTGCAAACACAATCCAATTTATACTTACCTACAGCAAATCCTTCATATCATAAACTACATGTCTTTTTTATATGATGTTCTTAAATTATACAGAAGGCCCTTAGGTGTTGCAATTTTTTGGTACAGAAGCTGCCTGACTTTTTGGGTCCGAACATGATCTGTGATGCAAACATCTTTCTATAGGATAGAACTTTGTAAATTGAATTTTTTTCTGAGAGCTTCTCATATTTGCAGTCCTTGTCATAAAGCACAGTATCATGCATTATTTGCTCATTTGTTTAAATCTTACACCTACAGCAGAACCATGCTTACAAAGCGCAAAGGGACAGCCTTGATGTAACACGACACGCTTAAACAGTAAAGAAATTCTGCTAAACGTGCTCAAACACATTTAAAGACAATCTAATTTTGTACTCACTAAGGCATGTGTTGTCCTGGAAGAAATTCAGAAATTTCTGGCATTCACCTATGTCATTTCCGCTGTTGCTGCAGTCACACCATGGGGCAACGCTGAGACTATTGGAGTCTATGTAGTTTGGTGTCATCACTGTGCCTATGAACAAAGAGTGAAGCACAGCACCATGAGCAACTTACGTACTGAAATATTCTTTCCATACTAAGAAGAGAACAAACAGCACTTGGCAAGTCGTGTATTCAGGGCTGGATTCACAATGCAGACCCATGGCTCTGACTCCCAGCCTTACCTGGCTGCCTTTGCCCTTGGACACCCAGCCCTATGCCATACTTTTAAACCCTTGGCTGTTTGAATGCAACTCTTTAGGAACTGTAATGTGATTCATACATTAAAGACCTGCTCTTTTCCTCCCAAAAGGTTTAGATTGCATTCCCACAGAGAGGCTGCATCAGCAGAACTGACAGGTGGAAACTGTGACAAACAAGAAGGATGGATTGCGAGAAGGTGGGAACCTCTTAAAGGGGCTTTGCTGCTAAATCAAACGTAGGTGGGACCTGTGCCCTTACAGCTGCACTCTAAAAATCCAGGCTTTTTCCTCGCTTATGTTTTTCCTCATTTTTGTACAAAACTGCAAATAAATGGCTGAAGCTAGACATGCAGACCTGAGCTTCCTCCTTGGGTCTAGAGCCAGCCTAGAAACAGTTCTGAAGCACATGAGTGAGGAGAACGCCAGTCATCCTGTGAGGAGCCCTAATATGTCTTGGAGGAGCGCTGACCCCAAGGTGCTCGTTAGGGACCACTAACAGTGAACAAAGGATAAACTTAATGAGCATGCGTAAAACGCTACAGTAGATTGCTTGCAGGTAATAAAATTACTATTAATCTTGCTATGTCACTGCTTTTTCAATACAGTGATTGTTTCCTAAACAATGTGAACATCTTGCAACCACTGGTTCTCTCTTAACTGTTACAAATTCTTGGGTAAATATTCACACATTTATATGTCAACTCAAGGTCACCAAGAATGAAATGAAACCAAAGAATACTTTTTGTGTCCTAAAAGATGTACAGCAACTGCTCATCCTCAGGCAACCGTTATATGATCAGCACTTACTCACAGCAGTAGTCTCACTGAAGGCATTGCCACAGCAGGTCAGAGATTTCAAACTCCCCTAAGGATTGAGAAGTTTGAACCTGTATTTTATTTGTCTGACCAAAAAGGAAAAATTAAATAAAAAAGGGAGGGTTTTCCAGACTTGTACTGATGACAGCTTTTTCAGGAAACGTGTTCCTCACTACGTAATCTATAGTTCTTGGTATTATGAGGCAGTGTGATCACATCTCAAAACTGACATCAAAGTAGTCATTAAGAAGACAGAATAGATGAAGGACAAACATAAAGAGACCCAAAGTGTACACTAGCAGAAAAAATTTGGTCCAGGGTCCCACAGACTGCAATAACACACAGGAAAGGGCTATGAAACACCAAGCTAAAAAAAGGAACATTAGAAATAACACAAATCACAGAATGACACCAAATAGCCTTTCAGACACCAAGCAGGGCTGGGAACTGAACAGACCAACATGCAAATTGCTTAATGCACAACATGGGACACAAAGGAGAAGAGTCATTAAGGGCTGGCCTGAGAAAGGCAGTAATGTATGTGAAAATGAATGTGATCCACTGCCAAACTCACAAAAAGCATCTTTTGTCTTGTTTTGGGATGATCTTAAATTAGAATGCAATCCCATACCTTTATCTACTTCCAACTTTTAACAGATAGTTGCAGTAATGATTACTCAAATTCTACATGAGATAAGCACGTGAGTAAATAGCAGAGGTCAAGATGTATTAAACAGGCAGAGAATTTAGTAAAATAGGCAAATATAATTTGCACTGTTAATGGAAACTTGACAGTAAATAAATAACAATAAGAATGATGTTAAATTAAAATAAAACAAATGAAAATATCTGCGCAAATGAAAATATCTGGCCATTATCCATTTGAGGGTTCATTACACTATTTCAACCATGTGACATAATCTGAAAAGAAGTGAGAGAAAATCAAGAGGATTTTGCAAATGGAAAGAAAACAGTAGGCTTAAAAAAAAAAAAAGGCTAAGTAGCAAATGCTTAGTTAAGGGTTAAAATAACAGGAAAGTATTAAGGTAATTAAAAAGGTCACTGAGGCAAGACTTTCTTATCATGAAGAGGCAATAAAGTAATAAAATGGGTCAAGATAGGGGCTAAAAGTGTAACAGATACGAAGCTACTATTCGGGTTGATGAACGCAGGAAAGACAGGACAAGGAATGTGTATATACAGCACACAAACTGTACATCCAGCAAAAACAGAGTGGCTGAAAGAGCAGCTAGTAGAAAATCAGCCTGTCACTTCAACCCAAGGGCAGATGTGAACCCAAGCGGATTATATGCTTGGTTTCCTGGGGTGGATTTTCTCTTTTCCCTGCAATGCATGTGCCTTCCCCTCCTCCTCCCGCTAGCTGGCATCTTGGAAATTCTGCTGAAGGACACTAACAGATCAGAGAAACCATGGTGGTTGGAAGTAAATTAGGACACGCTAGGTTTTCTGCATTCTTTCTATCAAATATTCCTGTGACAGTCTCAGTAGTAGGCAATCGAGTCTCCATATTTTAGACAAAAGCAGCGTTGACCTGAACACAACCAAGATGCCCAAAATAGGGTCAACTAAAAACAAGGAGATGGATGGTGAGTCCAGGAGGAGGGGCATGTGGCTTATGTTCCTTTGGCCCAATGAAACTCCAGTTTATTCACATAAAACCTTATGTAATTCCTGGGAATCTCGGGGAAATTAGATGGATTTTAAAGAAAACAAGTGAAAAAGTGTCAGAAAGTGAATGCTAAAGCAGGTGTTGAAGTCAGCAGTTAGAGCAATACCGAACTGATGTAGGAATGTGGACAGGTCCAGAAGGCTTAACTAGGTTGTACCCAAAGCACTGAATCTCAAACACGGGTATCTCCAATCTTATTCTATATTTATCAATTTTTATAGGTTTTTAATTTAATTTTTTTTAAATCTGTATTTATTCCTATTATTATAACAAGGAGCCTAAAGCAATGAATTAAGATTTTCAAAATTCCTGTAAAATATACATAACTTTAAAATTGTATATATAACACCTTGATGCAAACCTGAAAGAATCCTTTATAGATGGCTCTCCATTTAACTGGAAAAGCACCTGACAGGAAAACTCCCTAAATCTATTCCCACTTAAGTAATTTATTTCAGGTGGGATTCCAGTAATTTCAGTGAAGTTAACTCTGATTTACATCAATGTATGCGACAGCAGAATCACATTCCCTGTACCCTCCATACAGAATCCTCAATTTCCTGAACAAACTCTGTGGAGGTACACTTTTTGCTACATTTAATGAAATGTCTAAATGAAATAATATTTTATCTTAATGAACAATATTTTATCTTAATTAAAACACCTGGAGATCCCGAAGCTCTAATGAATGAATGGATCTGTCACAGCTTCTTACCCACAGTCTATCTCTTCTTCCCGTGTTTTATATATTAAGCAGACATTTGAAAGATTGTACCTTTGATTTCTATCTCAGCATCTTACAATTTTGATGTTCTTCACATAATTTACTCGACTTTTATATCAGCTTGATATCAGAAGCAGGATTTTACTGCTTCAGCACATAGAAGTTTTGTTGTGGTAATTTCCTTGGTTTATCAGAAGTACTACCACGTAAAAGCTCTTGTAACACTAGTCATACCCACCTTTTTGCATGTGTCTAAGGGCTACCAGGAAGGAGGACAAATAATGATTGTTCCCTTTGAAAATTAGATCTCCTATTGATTTCAACTCCTTAGGGATCCATTCCACGTTTCTGATGTGTGACAGTGTTTTGTGGCAGGGTCATCCACAGTAACACAGAAACACCTGACTACTGGAACTGGGTCATCCTTGGGGTTACAGTGAAAAATGCATCCAACAAAACTGCCAGCAAAATTCACTGCAAGAACTTCTTGGCAGGTCTTACCCAGAAGTATCTATTAGTAACAGTTACTCTTTGCCAGCAGCTAGACTTCTTCATCTCATTGACTAGATCAGATTTCAAGACTATTCAATTCTTTGTTTTAGAGGCAAATGACATTCTGTCATATCTGTTCATCTGTTATACCCTTTGCATACTGTCTTCATCTCTTAAGTCGTAAAAGCATATCATTTGAAACCATCATATCTTATTTTACCAGTTGCCACAGGGACTTACCTCACTTGTTAGCTGCTAGAGTAGTAAGAATGACAACAAAAAGCCAGTAAATATAGCTTTCAGTCATTTTTCAGCAAAAGCAACCTATTTTAGAAATATTTTATTTTGGATATTATCTCCAGAGACATTTATTTAACAGCAGGATCTGCTTCAGGGCCTCAGCTGGGACCTCCATGCCCAACAGAAGGGGATATTACTGCAACGCAGCAGGTGCAGGCTGTAAGCTTAAAAACATCTTATCTGGTGGCCTTTAAAATTTGTTTGTTTCAGAATTTTGACATTCACTTATTCTTTATTGCCCAACCATGGTATTTTTACAAGTTCAGCTTCCTGAGATGATCTTTCTCTTTCAGGAATCAAATGCCATGGGTGGTGTATAGAACCTGGCTTGCATAACAGCATCCTTGTGCCTGTTAACAGTCAGGAAGGTGAAGCAAACAAAATTAATTATGTTGGGGAGGGAAGGGGATTTCAAACGATAAATTTAGTCTCAGTTCACCTCCCTGGACAGGCATCTTAGAAAACATTTAGAGTGGACTGAAGAACATCATGGACATAACAGCAGCAGGGAGTGAAACATGGTTGGGTTGTTCTATTGTCTCATTCCTCAAGTGTCCTGCAGACTTTCCCTGAAGACCAAAAGCTGTTTACCCAACCTTGTGATGACAGCTGCAAAATCAACCAAGCTGCAGTTTCACTTCTTTTTAACCTCCTACTTCACCATCCCCTACAAATTCACCATCTTAATAAGCTTTACTTTGTTAGCTTGAATTTATTTCACTCAAACACCTTAGGTGGAGAATTTTGTCTAGTATCATATTGAAGAGTATTATATTCCACAGTTTTTATTTCATGTAGGCCTTCAAAGTATAGTTTGGGTGTTTTTCTTAAACTGAGCAAGCCCCCACCCTTCTCTGCCCTCTTACCAATAAGCCCCGAGTAAGCGAGGAGGCAGTCAGCATAGTTCTCCTTCAGACAGCTACTAACAGCCCGTGACTCGGGCTGGCAGTTTGTGAAGAAATCTGCAAGGCGAGATCTGCAACATGAAGAAAAATGCATATCTTTAAAAATCTAGCCTCAAGGCATTTTTACCTTTTACACTCTTTTTGGTTTTGGACAAGGCTTAATATTCTTTAACTTAAATATATATTGGACGCATTTCAGCTCGTGAGAGTGTCTTTCTAAAGCACATCTCTTTCCAGAACCCATTTTTGAAGACAGAACAAAAAAGTGTAAGAAAACAGTAAAAAGGGACAGAACAACAGGGAAATGCCTGCCCAAATGCTCTGGATTTTCATGCCAAGAAAAAGACAAAGAGTGATTTTATCATAAGAGCAGTCCTTTTTCATGGATCTGAACTCTTATCTGGAATCTGTTACTCTACAGAGTCAGAACAGTGCTTCTGCTGTTTTACTGATCACACAGAACTGTATGTTTGTGCTCATAGAGTCCTCTTACTACATGACTTGAGGCAGGACCTGCTTTGATACTGCCCTGAGTTTCCAGGGAAGGGGCTTACCCCTGCTCTGGACTGGCTGCAGAACCAGCTGGTGTTGGCTCCACAGCCCCCCAAGAGCCATGGTACTAAGAATCTATTTGTCCTTGTAAAATATGCATTTATTCAAAGTCTACAGAATTGAGACCAGGGCTGAGAAGAAAGGAACACATGCTCTGTACTGAGTTCTGCTGCTGAATGGCTCTATTATCTTCACACACCTCACGTACCCCATGTCCAAGAGGGGAAGAGCACTGCTTACCTGCAGAAAGTGCTTTGGACTAGGACTGAAGCTGTATTGCACCTATTGCACAGATCACTACTAAGCTGGGAAACAAGAAAAGCCTAACAGGTTTTTCTAAGACTAACAGCCAGGAAGTCTTCTGGTTATTCATGCACTAAAGGCCAAGTAATGCTCTCATTCAAGTCTGTAAAATTTGAGAGGCATCACTGAGGTGGGTCAAGGTCCCACATCCTACAGCTGCTCTCCCGCCCACCTTGGCTTGCTCTCCTCACCTCCACCAGTGCTTTCATTTAGGCTTGCAAACTCAGAGCAGTGGCTTTTGTTTATTTATGAAGTGTAATTTAGACCTTTACCTCCATGTAAAAAAAATATTTAACCTCCCAACTTCAGTCCCCTCTTCTGTGAATAAAGAAATGAAAATTTTCTTTTGCATGTAACAACTCACAGTGATGTTTCAGGATCAGGTGCTTAATCTTTACAAAGCCCTCCCAAAATCAAAATAGTATAAGCTATGCATTTTCAGCACTGCTCTAGCATTATGCAGATTTGCAATATAAATGTTCTTCTTCAGTTCTGCAACAAAATCACAGAAGTTAACAGAAACAAGTGATTTGCAAGAGATTTACTTTATTTGTTTACGTGCTCCAGAGACTAATTATCTTTGTTTGCTTTATTGTTGTTTTACCTGTCTCAGAATGGGATTGGATGTACATCATTAATTGGCCAGAAAGTAGTGATGGGCAAACTTCAAAAGGTTCACAGGCTTTGTTTGAGAAAGCATCCTATAAATAGACTGTGTGCAAACTGTACCTGAATTTATCTGAGCTATTCTCATGAGCTCTTTTTAGTTCCATCCCTCACTGACTGGACTGACACCAGCAAATTCATGGTTGCCTTCAAACCATAGTCAACTGTAAGTTGTTCATTCCCTCCCTTCCCTTATTTAACCATATAACCTTTAGATGGACATCTGTACCCAGTTCCCTTAACAGCTTTAAAAAGTCAAGCTCTCCATCGATCCTTCAAGATTCCTTATATGTATACATAAATTTCTAAATTTCCATAAAATCTCTACTTTGCTGGTGAATATATACTGTACTTACCAGAAGACAGGCCGAGAAGAAATGGATTGGGAAGAGTATGGGAAGAGATAAATAGCAGCACCATGAAGATAATCTGGGCAAGAAAACCCTATGTCACTGCAGCAATTCCTCTCTCGGTCAATAATTGAAATAGTGGCTCAGATCCAGCCTTCTGAGCAACTTTGGGAACAAAGGCAGTTGACAGTTTCTAAGGATTTTACAAATTCTACTAATACCTGGATGAAGTCTGTTTTAGGACAAAAGAGAAGCTATTACATCTATCTAGTATGAAAAACCTTTGCCACAGTAGAAAGAGCAAGCCTGCTGTACATGCAGTATTTTTGTGTTTCTAAAATAAAGCAGCTCCTCAGTTTTAAATTTCATTATTTACATAACCATAAATAAACCTTTTTGGAGATGCAATTATACAATCAGAATCTTGATAATCCTGAAAAAAAATTTCTTGTGACCATTTCATTATTCTTAAACGTCCAGTTCTCCCTTAGATTATTAGGTGCATTGGTCCAGAGATCATTTACTACATTCATCTTCTCTAAATGTTTTTAAGGACTGATAAGTATGGAATAACACCAGTCACTTACTACCCAGTCTGCTTAAAGAATTTATTTTTTGTAAACCCTAAAGGAGGCTAAAAATTGCTCTGCTGATCTGTTTTGCCTACAGCTTGATTTCTATGTTAATTTCCGAAGAATTTTTGTGGTCATAAAAGGTAATGATCTGACAATGTTGCACATTTAAGTTTCCATAAGCCAAATATAGTTCAGATAGCTCTGGACCAAGCACTACAGGACATCATCATACACCTCCTCCTTAGCGAGCCATCCAAACTCCATACTATTAGAGTTCTCACTCTCTCCTGAGCTGTTAACTACACCTGGTATTTATGTGGGTGCATTTCCACTGGAGGTAAAGTTAAGGCCAGCAAATAAAAACAGAGATAGACTGCCATCTGCCATAAAATAACTCCATTATTTTCAGTGAAGATCTGCAGAATCACACTCACTGAAGATCTAGCCCCAAACGTTTCCAGTAGACTGGCACTGATGAAAGTGTGCTCATCAGCAATACCAAAGCAGTGGTACTGTTCTTTATCTAGAGAGAGACAATTAGCCTACTTAGGATCACAGAATCATTAATCCTAAAGTATTGCATACGATAATAAGAACTGTTTGGGTAAAAGAGACAATCCTTTTAGGGATGCTGAAAAAGATCAATCAGATGACAGAGGTGTTAGAAAAAAATTGCATACTGTGTTAACTACAGCAGGAAGCAACTTGTAGGTAATAACTGGTGGGTAAGTGTCTAACCCCTGAGTGAACAGTTTGGTGACATAGAGAACAAACAGAACTCCCAACACCTGTGCCTTCAAGCGTGCACAATTTTACCTATGCAATGTACATACATGTATCTATTTGCTAGATGTCTGGACGGAGACAGGCAGTTTTATATTGTACATAAAAAGTAGCAGGACCAAATTTAAAAGGAATTATTAATTTATTTTTTTTTTTTGTTGAAGAATCACAAATCCTCTTTGTGCACAGCAGCATTAATGACTTTTTTCCGTTCCTTTGCATAAAGAAAAGGAACTGAAGAAAACCACACCGAAATCTTCTTCCTTGAAAGACATTCCTCTCTTTGTAAGGCAAAAAACCCACAAAGTCCTATCTTAGCCCTGGAAAATCTCCTCAAAGTAAAATGCAGATCGTCTGTAAAGCTTGCTTTAAATATTTTGTATACCACTAACTGAAAATATAGGAATAATCCTATTGGCAAATTCAAAGAAAATCTGCTCAAACAACAAACTGTCTTTCTGAGGAGAAAAAATTTCCAAACCTGCTATTCTCTAATGCTTTGTATTAGCACCAGTAAAATAATTTGTAACAGTTAAAAAATACCAAGAAAACAAAGTTAATTTGTTTTCCTTATGATAGTGGTTCTTCAAATACTCAGCAAGATAATCAAAACTTTCAAATTGTGCTTACAAATAAGCTTTGTTAATAGCAGTATTGTGTTTAATCTGCATATAAGTTTTGAGGCAACTTGATTTTATATTGCATAGGCACATACCTGTTGCGTAGGCAACACTGATTGAGTTTCACTATTTTTTATTCTCAAGGTTTTGTAAAAGTTCTTTGATGTTCTGAAATTATCTTTGATATTTATCAGTTCTCCCTCTTTAAAGTTGGTCAACCCAGCTTCAGTACTGGTGCAAGATTTAAAAGCATGATATAAATGATGAAATTGCAGAAAATTTCTACAACTCCATTTTTAGTTTGGATTGATTGTAAATCATGTCCTACTGGAAGGCAGCTCTATAAACCAGCCATGAGTCCTCCCCAGGAAATACCACTATTTCTGGGCTGGCAGGAGTTGATTTCTCATAGTTCTTTTTTCCTCTCTGGCTTCAGCTGCCAGTACACAGGGGCTGAGACTTGACTAAGAGAGGTCTTCTCTTGCAGCCTTGCCCTTGCATCAGTGATCTTCAGACCAAGAAGGACATTGAACCCGGATCTCCTGCTGACTGCATGCAGGAATACACCGGAATGTCCAAGTGGGTGGTTACAACTACTTGCCCTGTTGATGACTGCTCTCCTCTGCACCCACCTTGGTAATGTTCAGTGAAGATGGGACATCCTCACTACCACCTCTCTTTAGGTTGCTGCTTGTGTTCAGATACCTACTTATGACTCGACAGCAGTAACATAAAGAGTATGTAAATGCCAGAGCAGAGTGACTGGGGTGACAACACTAATTAGTCAAAGCTGCTCTAGCGTCTAGACACCATTTGGCAGACACAGTATAGTCACGTAAGGGAAGTGCTGCATCAATATTCAAAGCAGCAAAGAAGTATAAATCTGACACTGAAAAAATTCAGACTAAGTCAATGAATATGTGTCATAGTGATAAATGACACCATTATAGAAAAAAACCAAGCCAAAATACTTGTTCTTCTTTTGTGGGGGTCAAATGCAGTATCCTCCTCTGAAACTACTAATAGCTCCCATATAGATTAGGTGGTGCTAGCTCTGCTGGGATGCAATAGTAGCAAGAGGGGTTGGTATGTGGCCAAACTAATGGCTTTATTGTTGGAAGAGCTTTTCATTTTCTCTTTGTTTCATAAACACACAGTGAGTGGGCAGCGAGAAAACGAGGCAGAGGCTATGTAAGAAACTCTATCAACCAGTGAGCTGAAAAAAGCCTCAGAGCAGCTCCACCACAAGAGAGATGACCCTCCCAGCACCTAGTAATTTGACCCATTTTTTTTTAAATTAAAAGACGCTAGAGCTGAGTAATACTAATACATCTCATACCTCCTTAGTTACACACACAAACACCAGTGAGCACTTGTGAGCAACTATAAATTTTGACAGTTTTTTTAAATGGTTATTTTTACATATAGTTATTAAACAGCAAGTCCATTATTATTATTTTTCACAGCAAAAAGGTTATTTTTTTCTTTGGTTGCTACCTTCCTTCTCAAACAATGACACTCTGGGCCCTTAGTGCACTAATGTCCCTTCCCACCCCCAGCACTTCTCCTACCCAGCTATGGCCCAAGACCCCATTCCAGCCCCCCCAGACCTCAACCCCTGCCCTAAGAATGCTGTAAGACCTTTGTCCCCAGCCCCCCACAGTCCTGCCTTGGCCAGCCATGGGCCCCATTGAGCCAGGTCCACCAACAGCTGATGTCCCAGCCAGTCCCCAGGGAGCTGCCCAATGGCTGCCCCATTCCCCGACTGGGGTGATGGGTTGAGCCCTGCCCACAAGGTCCTGCCTGTCCCAGGGGGGGTCCCCACCAACCCCAGGGAAACCCCCAGCCCACACTGCACCCTGACACACAGCTCAGCATTTGTACCTTCTGGGAGGTGGGAAGGAAGGGTAAAAAAGTAAAGATCTGATGGCAGACCATTTGGCTCACAGGACCCAAATACTGAAAGCAGTTTCTCTCACATGAGCAGACCCAAATATTTCGGTTACAGGGTCTTGGACACCAAATACCAGGTACTAACCAAAAGAAGCTGCTTTTTATGTGTTTTTGCTTCTGCTTTGTTATTTTAAATGACTGGCAACCTAAGCCCATGCAAATATTTGACTCTGGATTTGATTTATCTCTAAAAATTTTGTTGTTCATCTGGAAGTAAAATACAGCTAATCCTCAATTACATACAGGCAGCCTATTTGGATTGTGGAATAACTGGATACAGAAACAGCCAAAGACCACACAAGATTGGTTCAGATACCTTTGATCATCACAAATGTTTGCTCAGAGCATCGGGCACAGACACAGGAGCTCACCAAAGCTGGTTCCTCCAGCTGAGCACCCCCACTCACCCCAAACTGGCTGGCTGTACCATGTTCCCCACCAGATCTGCCAGTACTTTTGTTATCCAGGCTTTTTGCTTACCAGGAGCCTCCTAGACATCCCCCCAGAAAACAGAATTCAGCCATGCAAAATGAACTGAACCTATGCATATCTATCTTTTTAAATTAACAGTACAAAGATGGTATCATTTATATTCTTCTATTAAAACCCCTAATTTTTCTGAGTAACAAGTGCTCTAAAATAAACATGCCCCATACCCATATTCTATCACTGTATTTTATGCAAAGCATAAGTAAGTTATATACCATGTTCTGGTAATGTTACCCCTTCCCCGGGCTCACGTTATCTGCCAGAGACCTGTTAGATCTTTTTAGACGATGTCTCCCACAGATAATCAAAAGAATTTAACAAAGCACTAATCTCATAGTTTATCAATGTTAGTTAAATCCTCTAAGCGACTCAAGATCATGCATGAGAGTAATTTTAATTTAATATATTAGGTCTCCTTTGGGTTTAAGGAAAGCTACTAAGCTCAAATGTGATTCTAAACAAGTATGATTTATTTGCAATTGGGTAATAAT
This sequence comes from Scolopax mira, assembly GCA_004320125.1. NCBI lineage: Eukaryota > Metazoa > Chordata > Aves > Charadriiformes > Scolopacidae > Scolopax > Scolopax mira. The sequence goes on along the minus strand of BJBW01002626.1, from coordinate 160,943 downwards.
ATAAATATTTTTATACTGCTGACCTTTTTTGCAATAAAACCAATTTTGAAAAATATGGTGCAAATCTTGAGCACAAGGTAATGCAATAAAGAGTTAGAACAGTGATTCTCAGATGCAGTGACACAAACCAGAATTTTCTCTTTCTGTTTGCAAAAAAATTACCTCAGCCCATTTTTTAGAAGCCTGTTTGAGAGAACATCTGGAAAGCATTCCACAGGAAATCAAACCTATATTAAATATGTTTTGCGGGGCTCTGTTTCCTTGCATTGACTTTAAACATGCATAATGTGTTTCTGTCTTCTCAGCTGCAAAGAAAACACTTCTCTGAGAATATTCTACAAAATGACAGGCTGAACTGTCAGGCTGTGATTTCTATCAGGGGATGCTGGTGAGATTTCTATTTAATCTATCTGTCTCTACCAAATCTCTCCAATAACATGAACAAATCCACTAGCTGCGTTCTGAGTACCGTGAGGTTGTATATTTTCATTTTATTTCATTTCCTTTATGCTGTTTAATTTGAAGCTTCTCAATATAAATGACCGTCACGTTTAAACATGTCCAAGCCTCAGAGTGTCTCTTGATAGCAAGTTACTCAGGAAAGAACTAGTGCATTACAGATAGAGTTGTTCTCACTTCATTAGCTGGGCAGACGGGAATGTCTTTGAATTACAGGCTGGAAACCTAAGAAAATCATTGTCACTCTCAAAAAGCAAGCCAAAGAAATTAGTGCCACAAGTCCTTGAGGGTGCCACTGGATGCTTAGGTGTTTATCAACAACTATATCGTGAGTGCTCAATGAAAGGATGTGGATCCAAGTACCTGAGAAAGACATCCATGACAATAATATTCTCTGTAACCACTTGAATATCAACTACAATAGAATATTTCTGGCTCAAGCATGAAACCATTGTGGAGTTTGGAGACAGAAAACCATCTTAAAAGTCCAATACAAGTTTTCTCGTTACCAGAAAAGTTTCTGTTGGCAGATGCACTGGATCGTCAGGTTTCCTAACGTTATGCAGGGATGCTTCTTGCATAGGAAAATCCCTCAGTGGCACCATGTGTGGTGGCTTTCCCGAATGAAACAGCTCCATGTCCCCTGTCCCCCTATCAAAGACCTGGCTCAAGGAAAGAAAGGGTGCCCAGCGTGTCCTTGCACTCGATCGTGCAGGCTCTGCAGGCAGCCAGAATACCTGAAACTCATCCCAAAGCTACTTGAAAAACTGTTCTGACTCCAGGAGTAAGACAATGAATATAAAATCAGAACTACAGCAGATAAAAGCAGATTAGAGTATCTTTTATGTGAACCCTTTTTTTTCATGCACAAAATAGCCCCATCAAAAAAGCTCTGGCAGTAGCAAACCAATATAGCATTGATCTTATTCAACACATTTTACTTGCTTTTAGAAGCTGTATGGATATATAATGCTAGTACAAAAAGCAGGGATTTGTAGTAAATGATTGGAAAATAAACCATTTTTACCAGTTAAGAATGATGTGGCTGTCGTAAGAGGGATTTTTTGTCTCCACTGTCAAAAAACCTCACCACAGCCCCTGAGGCTGAGAGCTGACAGCCTGTGCCATACCCAGATGTCTACAGAAGTTGCTCTAAAAGACACTGTCCATTCTGAAGAATATATTGCAATGCTGCACGATGGCCAGTTACTGAGATGCATCTCCAGCATTTCACAATGCTTAATTAGAAAAAGGAGCATCGTAACTGAGAGGACAACCACTTTAATTTATGCTTAAATTGGAACAAAAGAAAATGAACTGAACATTCAAACTATACGGTCAAGGTTTAATTTAACAGAGGTCTTAGTCACATGAGCTTTATAATAGAAAAGCTTCTTGTAATGGTTTATAGAATGTGCTCAAACAAATGTAGTATAATCACAAACACGTGAATGTAAGGTCATCTATTAATAATCTTAGGCAAAGGTCACAGTCAGCTCACACAGAAAATCTATATTCAACTGTAAACATGCACCAGAAAACTTTTTCTGTGTCACTTGTTTTGAAGCCATCAGATAATCAAAGCACAGGAAACAACCTCTGCTGAGAAGTCTTTTCAGATACCGGTACATTTACATGTGACTTCCACTTACCAGCAGTTACTCCATCAGTAACATGGTAGTGCTTAAAGAGTAATGAAAGCAATGCAATTTCTATTCAGTAAACACTAAAATGCTAAAATTTGAAAATATACATCTGGATGTCACTTGCTCTGTTGAGAAACAGTTTTATTTTTAGTTCCAGTGCTTACGTTTTCTTGCAGCTATTTTAACAGATGAACTGCCACCAGAAATATTCTTTTACTGGGGCCTGATTTAGAATGATATAAATAACCTTTACGAAGTCCAGCATAATGGAATGGTAAAATCAGTTGACATTCTTTTAATTAGCACTGCCTGAAGATTTACCTACACAGAACAGGAACAGCCAAATTCATCCCTGGAATAAATCCACTAAAGTCACTGACGTCAGGAGAAGTACGTTGGGAACGGACTTGATATAATAGCTCTGTTATTCATATTAAACATAGAGCAACTTCTTGCCTGTGGCATATACATGATTTGAGGTAAATAAGAAAACATTTTGGTTTATTTAAGCAAATGCTATTCTGTGATATATGCACCCTTTCTTTGCCACAGAAAAAGGAAGTGAGCCAAGTGTGACTGGGTGTACATTAAAGGGGATCAAAAATCTTCTCTTTTACAGACTTAACAGATTAGTGGGTGGAAGCTACTCATGCAAACCAATGGATATTAAAACTCCTGCTCTCTACAAAAGCCTCTCAACTACCAATTCAACAAAGCAGCGTAGCAATACTCTTACTGGAACCCCATCCAACAAAGCAATTAAGGGCTTGCTTAACCGTAAGAACTTGAGTAGCTCCAAATTTAGATCTCTTTTAAAGTTTAATGCCAAATTTAACTTTCCTGGATTTCAATATTTTTGACTAAATATGCGTGAAACTGCTTCCTTAACATATATGGCTTAATATTCTCCCCCCTCCCCGATAAACATACAAAACAAAATGGGTGACATTTGCCCTGCCATAAGCCCATTCCAGGCTGGTCTTTCTAATCTGTAGTCTTCTTTTTTTCCTGATATTATAGAGGCAGTTTTCCTTTCTCGTTTAGAATAACAAAACAAGACAAAATAATGATGAAGGACCACATTTGGATGATACATGTGCCCCCAGGTTCTGAAAGCTAAAGTTTACTGGTGGCTGTGAGTACTCCAGCCCACAGAATCACTTTGGCTAAGAAGGGGCTGCCATGGAAGGCAGGGTATCTAAACACAGCCTATAAAACTCTAATCATTTGTGTCAAAGTTTATTTTATGTTTGCTGTGTGTTCACACATGTACTTTAATCTCTCTTTCACTTTTTCAACAGGCAATAATGAATATTTGGTGCCATGGTTTGTTCTCATCCTCAACCAGAAAGGACTAGCAGGACCTCAGCCACGCCAGGGATGCTGCCAAAGCCACACCATGCACAACACGAGTCGGTCGATTCAAACAGCTCAGACAACGTTGAGGTAGAACTCGTGTTTCACAGGTAACGGGCACAAAAGAATTACTCTCCCTCTTTGAGGAGACTGGGTTTCAGGAATCAGCAGAGGTTCTAGCTGACTGAAGGGATGCCGCTTGGAGAGTTTCAAGTTTGCCTGACGAGGGATGTCAGCATAAAGATACTGTCTAGTTACGGCTTCTTGGAGCATAATTCCCCTGTGCGTGAGGAATTCTTCGTTGATAGAGGACAAAGCGATGTGAAAGTTGGGTGCATGAATAAAGCTGAGCCATTTCTCTAATATCCTTCTACCTTTGCTTCTTTTGGAGAAATGTCAATCATCCAGCTAGCTTTTTAATCTTCAAGACCCTCTTAAGCAGAAGAGAGGGAGCATAAATGAGGATTGGCCAAGCAGATCCTGGCACCGCAGAATGAGATCCATCCACACATTCCCAGGGACAAAGCAGTCTTGTTTTGCTGGGTGTTCTGATTTTTGGATTCCAAAGGGATTTATGGATATGTTTTAAGGAGGAACTGCTATTCGTTCTGAGATTTATTCAAAGGAAAGAAATTTAAAATTGCCTTTGTTTATGAGGAGAGGGGAGAGTAATACTCTATTTTACTCTGCTAACAAAAGACATCAGTGTAATGAATCATGTAAGGCACCAGAAGGGAAGAAAATAATACAATATTGCAGCACTTTCTATCTTTACTTTTCCTTCACTTGAAAGGGTTTTTTGCTTATTTTGCAGAGACTGCATTAATATTTTTTTCCAGGCTAGCAATTCCCCACTCACATACTCCACTACACCATCATGTTTTGTCTGCAGAGCACAGCAGCTTCTGTCCCAGCTCCCCCCAGATCTCAATTTTTTAATTTTCTGAACTGTGATCATACCTGGATGGGTTTTTTTCACTTAAGCAATATATACATACATGCATATATATACATACACTTCTACATATAAAAATCATACTTCAAATTCAGGCTACGCTTATAGATGCGAGGTGAGCTTGTGGGCATGCTGCAATATTGGGGCCAAAAGGTAGCTTTATACTTTTTCCTGCCCCACTTGGTGCCGTGCAGATGCAGGTCTGTTCCTGGCAAAGCTCTCGTGTCACGCAGGGGGGGTTTGCAGGTGGGTTGAGCTCAGGCTGCCCCCATTGCACTGCAAACTCCCTATACCCTATGTCTAGTGCAGGGTGAGTCAGGCAGCACAAGAGGTTTTTCACTTACTCCCTGACTCTGTCTCCAAACTATATAGGCAGAGCCTGCACGTCTCTAGAAGCCAAGTGTCCCCGCTTTAATGTCCTTAAGAGCATTAGAAAAACAATGTTGTTGCCCTGGTTTTGCATACCCACAGCAAAACAATCATCTCAAGGAGCTGCCAGACATCTCTTGAGTGCCAAACTGATATAAATACCCCGGAGGGATGCAAATTCAGCTCTGTTACACTGAACTGTATAACGCTACTGTGTCCTTCAAGAAAAAAATCCACTAAGTGTCCTTTTAACAAATAAAGCTAGAGTCAGTCTGAGCCCCAGCAGTCCGGCTCAGTAGATGGGCAACTGAATTGCAGCCAATATAAGCTACAAGGCACAGAAAGGGAGGTAGCACCTGTGTTTTCCCTCTCATTTGCTGAATTACAGATGATCACTGGACTGTGGCAGGATATTGAAGGAGGAAAAGAACAACACACAGAGGAGCAGGTGAGGAGGACTGCAAGCGGCGGTAATAGAGAGAATTCAAATACGGCAGAGAGGTGGTGAATGATCTTTATCTGCCAGATAAAGACTGGGAGACCTGGAGATGAAAGGAGACTAAGCAAGGGGAAGAGGCATGAGAAAATAGCAAGGGAGAAAGTGAGAAAAATTAGCTAAGGAATAGAAAATATGAGGAAAAAGTCATCTTTCTTCTTCCCCTCTTCCCTCACAAATCCCCTTAAGTCCACTCCTCCTGCTACCTGCTAAGGGCTCCCACCTAACACGAGGTGCTGGGCTCCCCCTCTGCTACAGCAGGATAAAAAAAGGCTGGTTGCCTTTATAACACCTCATCATGTTGACCCAGCCCCTTCTCTGGCAACTCTTATCCACGAGGGTGGAGGGTTTGCAGTCGATAATGGTACATGTTACAGGAACAGCCCAGAAGTTGTGGGAAGAGAAACCACTTTCACAAACAGGTACTGGTATATGGAAAAGGAGCAGAGATACAGTGCCTCCCTTTTCCTGGTAAATTATCATTAAACATGTTCAATGGAATATAAAGGAGGAAAATTAATTTTTTTGGCAGGTTTCTTACATTTTCAGGAAACATAGCAAGCAGCTGAGCTTTTATTCTAGTTTCTGCTGTGGATGAACTCTTTTATACACTGATGAAAATATTTTTGCCCAATGTTTTACACCTGTAGCTGCAGATATCTTTTGTACAGAATTGAATGGATGAGTGCAACCAAATAAGGACTGGACTGTTTCAGGTGACCAGAAACAGCTCAAGAGGTAAAAAACAACCAATGCAAGCACATTTATAAAGACTCAGCTTTCTGAATACATGGTGCTGAAAATCTCTTTGTTGTCTTTTCAGAGAGATGATCCATCTAATGAAACTTAATAGAACATTTCATTATTATCCTTCAGACATCCCACAAGGAAAAGTTATTTAACTGTATTATGCAGCCATTTTATCTTTTTTTTTTTCCAGTATCAAATAGCTGTAGCCATCAACATGTGCTTTTTACAGAACTAAAAGCAACATTAAGAGCTGCATTTCTTTTAGCCAAAAAGTCCAAAGAGCTGTCCTCTCTTTAAGTTTTACCTTAAAACTGAGCTTTAGTGACTTGACCAACCATTTTGAATACAGTAATATTGGAGGACAAAAACCATGCTGTTACTAGGTTCTTATATTAAGAAAAAAAATGCTTCATTTAATGCTACCCTACTTTTCAGATCTTTGCAGCACATGAACAGATTGATACTGTTTTTTAAATAAATAATGTGTCCATATCATTATCACTCTGGTCAGTGCCTTCTGAACATATCCAGGAGACAGAGCAAGTATGCAAATTCATAACACAGTTTATTAAAAAGACCAAACTAATGACTCATATTTTCATTACTCAAAGAAAATAGTATTTGAAATACTGTCAAACGTGATAGTGGCAAAAATGAAGCACACTGCCTTACGTTTACAGCAGAGTGGTATTTTTAGAGAATGCCAGGCAACTTCCTGAAGCTTAACTGGTGGCTGAAATGATCGTAACAGATGGTTCCTCATAGATTTGAGCTACTCCAGGACAACATCCACTCCAGGTGAAAGTTTTTGACAGTCTATTGACTTTCCTTAGATTTGTTTATCTTCATGAGAAAACAGAACTCTAATGGCTTCTTTTTGTTCTTTGTCTTTTCTGCTTTACTTTTCAGTGAGCATTGACAGGCACGCTTGAGAGACTGCAATCAGTTTTGAAGCTGGGTATGGACTGAGATACAAATAGAGGCAGCAGAAAAATTATATAATGAAAGTGAACCATTCAGTATTCTGATAAAGTTGCAAAATTAGGACTGTTTGCATAAGTCAGAACTTATTTGCTTTCCTGACATTTATGGTCTCTTTTTTCCCCTTAATCGAGAGTTTATGTTATAAAACAGATAAATTAATGAATAAAAAAGAATAAAATAAGCAAAGTGTCTTGCCATCTCAGTTAGTGGTACCTGCAGTTTGGCCAAATCTCTTCCCTGCTCTTAACTCTGTTTCAAAGACAGACTCAGTGATATAAGCATCCAGGAAAAAGCTTTCAAACAACATCCTAAACTTAGTATTTAAATACTTACTTGCACAGGCCCAGTTGATATTTTATACAGAGTATGGGCAGATTCAAGTAAGCAGCATTTGTAAACCATTTGTGAGTGCACTTCCAGAAACCTTCTAGAACTTGTCCCCTTTTTCTTAACTAGCATTAGGAAGATTTAATAGATGTAATAAGCATGCAAACAATAGTTTCTAAATGACTTGGTTTCACAGTAGGCAGAACATATTCTCAAATTACTCTCCCATTTCAATACTCTTTTTGATTTCGAAATGAAATAGAAGTTATCAGAGCTAGAATAATATCCCTACTGACTACTGCTTTTCATTATTCTAAACACATTTGGAATTACTATGTAGACTGATATTTATTTATTATCAGTAACAATACTTTAAATAGCAGGGAGGAGACCTTCTCCCCTTCCTCTCCTCCGTTGCCCAAGTCCCTGTTTTCCTGTGGAAGAAGGGGAACAAATCACCCCAACTCCCTCGAAGTGCACAACAAGTCACAGAGATAAAATGGCTTTTACCGTATTATGGATAGGCTGGAATAGCTCTGCTGCTGCTTTCTCTTCTCCATGACAGTAGAAAGCATTAAATACACTAGCAATTTAGACAGCTGAGGAGGTATAAACACCTGCATGAGATGACTCCCAGCAACACATCAAGCTTGCCTTCCCTCCAGCATAGGACCTAAGTGCCACACTCAGTGACTCTGCCCCAGACCCTGCAGGCATTTGCTCACCCGCTCCCTTCTATCATTGCTGTTCCTCCCCCTCAAGCCAGGTCCCACTCAGCCTTGGAAGAGTCCAAACTTTTTTAGTTCTGGTATTTTATAGAAAAGAAGACACAGGAAGGACCTCTAAAGAAATCCATTTTCAATCCAGTGCCAGCTGGAACTTAGAGCAACAGGAGCAAAGATTTTACCAAGCTTCCCTCTGCAGCATTACAACGGAGAAAGCACACCACCAGACTTGTGAAGCCAAATTAAACAAAATGCCATTAAAAACTTTAGAGACTGAGATAACATAGATCAAAGCTGACCAAAGGAAAACACAGTCATGAGAGAAGCAACAGCATCAATTTAACTAAGTAATTCTTGAACACTACAGCCTCAGTAATAGGAAGATGTCACATTGGAAATTTGGCAGAAAACACAGCAAAGATATTGTAACTCTATTAATTAACAGGGCCTGTGTATAGGGAAGACAAAATATATAAGCAAAAAAAGTAATATCACAACATGGAAATGGAAAACAGATGGTTCTGAGACTACTGGTATCCAGCTTTCATAAACTGCAATAGCATCAGCCAGGAAGGTGCTGGATGCAAACTCATGGGACTGAAAAAAGAATCCTGCTCTGATTTAAATCTGCTCCAACTTGGGGCAGCATGAAACTGTCTCCAGATTTCCCCTGAGCCACTGAGGATAGGGAGCTGCTCACCTTGTCACCTCTGAACACCACTCAGCACAGCTGAGCTGCACTGGCTAAAAGTTTAAGATCAGCAGTGAAGATCTCAGAAACAAACCTCAAAGTAAATGTTTTACCAGGTATATTTAAGCACTTACTAAGATTTATATCCTATCTTCAGTGTCCTTGACATTTTACAATAGTGTTTATATTCTTGCTTGCTAATTCACAGAATTGGATAATCTACAAGGAAATTACACTTTAGAAATAAGCAACATGGGCACAACTTCATAAATAGGACATTAGCACAAAAACATTCTAATACAAACATACACAATGTTAAGTAGGAATAAAGCATTTCCTAAGGGCAGAGGAGGTCCTGTCTGCCACTGAACAAGCATTGGGTGAGAACCTGGAGGGAACTGGCTGAAGGAGAAGGGACCCGGTTTGTCCTGTGAAGAGCTCTCTGTCCTGCCTCTCCGGGCTGAACCCGAGGAGGAAAGAGGCTGGGAATTAGGTGAGGGAATCAATGACCCCCCCAGTTGTATCAGCCCAGCACTCTTGTCAGGAGAGAGGAGATAAAACAATTCCCAGACTAAAACAGCTCTACGAAGATAATGGGATCTGGTCTACAAACATGGACTCCTTTTTTTCCAGTAAAGAAAAAACCCACGAGCAGTCTGTGCACTGTGACCATTTATAAAGTCCAACATGTGGCTTGTATTCCCAGTTATTAGTCCCTAGACATAAGATTACAATAAAATAAATCCCATTATAATTAATAATTCTCTTTCCACCTGGTCACTAATGGGACATAAAAATCATTTTGAGATACCATTTACCAGAGACACCTAATGAAAATGTTTCCAATGAAAATCTGTAAAAGTTAAACAGGGGGTTTAAAGATTCCTCTGTAACGTGAGGGAGCAGCTGGGAGCAGTTCTGGAGAAGGCACACGCTGTAACCAGGTGCAGGTTTTTGTTGTTCTGTTAAGGGTGACAGAATCGTCTGATTTTTTTCCCCTGACTCATCCCTTTCCCTAGTGGACATTCTGACCCTTAGCCCTGGCAAATCCAGCAGTACCAAAAACTTCTCTCTGGTCCCTCATTAATCACTCCCCTGCCATGTGCTATCTTACCTGCAGATGTAATTCTTCTTGCAGGATTCTTGTAAATTCAGGCAGTTTGGTTTCTCCCTGTCCTCATATGAACACACAGGAACAATAGTCTGCCGTCTCCTTTCTGTACAGGCTACGTCTCGACAGGAGCAGAAGAGCATCCCGTAGCTGTGCTTTGGGGGAACTTTGTCAAAAAATAGCCGGAGGGCCTTATGACACTTCCGCTTGTTACAGATTTCATTAGACGTGCTGCTGGTGCAGGGGGTAATGTAAGCAGATCTGAACCTCTTGCAGGTATCATTTAGGTTACAAGCTTTTGCTGCATCCAAGCAATTGTTCCCCTTTGAAAGTACTGGCTCCACTAGAAAAAACAACACAACAGCAGTAAGAAATGCGTCACATTTATACCGTGTTTCCATCTTTGTGTTTATGTCACTGTTAATGAGATCCTGATTATATATTTGTTACGTACAAAACTTTCAGTGCCAGAAACTGCGACCAGTCCTTATGTTTCTTAGGGTAATGATTTAATTAGTGAGCAAGAGCACAGGCATGCGTTAAGATCAGAATGCTGGCAAGTAAATGACGATTACACCGAGAAGGCTGTACCTCCTTTGTAGCAGACAAGCAGGATGAATATTGGGTAAGACTTGGCTTACTAATAGCACTAAAATGCTATTAAAATCGCTGGTAAATTGGAAGGGATACCCTTGGCCCATCACACAGGAACACAGCGACAACGTGGGCTTCTAACTCTGGTTTTGTAAAGCTCTGACATTCCTTTATTTTCCCCTTTGAATGGTATAAATGACGTTCAGTGTCTATACCAGGGTAACCACATTTAAATATCATCTGTGTACTCCGCAGAATGTAAAAGCCACATGCCTGTTACCAGAGTTTTGGAGGTATGGAAACAGCCCACCCAGACAGAAAGGAAAGCAGGTGCAGCCCCAGGACTGTGAGCTCTCTGAGGCCACCCACAAGGTCTGTAAGCTCCATGCTCAGTTACAGATGTTGTTATAAGCTCTATAGATGCCATCTCAACCCTAGAAGTTTTACGAAGTTCACAAGCTCTGAAGAAGCTGTCGGAGAATTAACAAGTGACTGTGAAGGAAACATTTTAAAACAAGGCGTAGGTCTCTTTCTCACAGACACACACACTACAAGAAGTTATAGGAAAAATGAATCTCAGACTACAATTACACATTTAATTTTGCAATACATTATCCAGATATTAAAATCCAATACATGCTTTGCTTGAAAATGAAGGTGACTGGCATTAGAATGCAAAATTCAATTAAGAATAATCATAACGCTGCTTTAGATATTAGGAATGCCAAGATCACAGATCCAAGAAAATATATTAACTTCCCATTGCTACAGAATTTGCAGCAACCTTGCCGGGGGGGCTGGCCGAAGATAAAACCTCTCAAATGATCTAAAGCTCTAAGTTCCTCTTACTAGATCTTCCACCTTTTCCCAAAAGGCGAGGCCAAGGCCCTTCCACAACTTGGTGCCATTCTTCTCCATTTTCCTACCACTTCGCTTCCCATTCTCAGATCAAGAAATCAACCTTTTATCTTTTGCCATGGCAGGAAAAGATGGTGTAGCTCAGCTGACATGCTGCACTCAGGTGCTGCAGCTGCCTGAAATGACCGTGCCCAAGATGCGCCGTGGTACCAGCACGCACTATATATTATGCAAATGAAATATATAACCTGCTCCTACCCCACATATCTTACCTATTCAGAAATAAAGCAATGCGTGAGTAGCATTAGATCTGTTTTTCACTCTCACAATACACTGCGACTACGTTCAGGGGGTTTGTAGATTTAATCTTTGTACAGTTAACATTCATACTCCAAGTCCCTCCCCATCCCAGTTTCTTGCACAATGAACTGCAACTTTCTTCTTCTTATCTTCACAAATTACAAAATTATAAACATGCAACATTTGACTATAAATTAACAGAGACAAGTATTTCTTATAATAGCCACAGTTTAAGCAACAGCAGATGCAGAAGAGATGAGATACCCAAAACACAACCGTCTCATAAAATTGTAACATTTTTATATAAAATGCTGTATTACATTAGCATACAACTATTAACTATGAACTCTCAAAGTTTTTTTTTTGTTACAGCATATAGAATTATATGTTTAGTACAAATATAATTACTATGTAATCTGCAGGGCATGTAATTATGCAATATATGAATAGTACATGCTAATTACTATGTGATTGCAGAGTAATTACATAGTTATTTGTGCCTGGGAGTCAACTGCTGAATTCCACTCTTTAAGACAAGATGCTGTGGAAGAGCTCTGAATAGGGCATTTCAATACAAACAGACACCAGCTTACTGTATATTAGAAAGCATTCTTTAAAAGAAAACCCAAGATGTCATAAAGCACCTGATGACATATACATATTGCTGATGATCATATACATGTTTTCCATTAAGGGTCCAAAATGTGTTAAATGCTGATACAGAATTAAATAGCACTGTGAATGTGAACACCTCAAGAATCAAAAGTGACAGGTTAATCAATCTTTTTAAAAAATAGAGCGTAAGCCAATTCACTGACCACACAAACAGCAGTGAAAGTTATCTTGGATGAAAGTTGAATGAGGTACAAATTGTTCATAAAAATAGTTGTGTTCATTCACACAATTCATATAATTTATATCTGCCCTAGACTCGCATTCCTCTACATGTCAGCTCTGAACAGGCCTTTTGGTGTTTGTTTGTTTAGGTTTTTTTTCTAAAACTACCCCGGCTGTAACTTGCCACTTTCCTTTTCTATTATGGTACATGTGTCTCTAGATATTGTTTCTGGCATATTTATCATCACTTCATACAAATTATTTCTATATTTTAAAATCAACTGACAGACAGCACATAAGAGATATGCATCAACAGCATTTGAATTAAACAAGACTGTCTAAAACAACCCTTCTCATTAATGCCCGCTTCTCCCAAGCTTTTAAATCATGTTTTAATGCAAAATTTACAATCCAGAACAGACTTCATACTTTATTTTTATTGCAAAAGTACAGCATAAGTATTCCAGGTCCTGTGGTAACTACAAACAGTTAACAGTACTGAGAGTGTTTCTGAGGATTCCTTACGCAGCAGTAATACATAAGGTCAAAATTTCACCCAGCTTCTGTTCTGCAAAGCTTAAATTATTAAGACAGGCAGGAGTTTGGCTCTTACTAGGTAGTGGCTGCGTTAAGAGCAAATGGATCCAATCCAGAGCTACTTTTCCTGCCAGCATCCTTTGGGAAAGGTCTGTGTAAGGAGATCTTTTTCAGTCCCCCCCCCCTCTCTCGGGGTACTTGGATACGGACTGAGGGCGGCCAGAGCAGCAGTTTGGGACAAGTAAGATTCCTTCCCACCACCATTTCCCCACCTAGAGCTTCCTCTCTCCCAGGTCTGCTTTGCCTTGGACCCGTTCTGGAAATCTCTGCCAAACCATGCAAGCTCTCTGCTCCTGCCAAAGCGCTGCAGACTCTGAGGTGAGTTACTTCCCCTCAGGTGGTAAGAGATGCCTCGTGCCTGTGTGCGAGGGACTGGTTCCCACCCATGGCAAGGGGCCCAGCAGAGCAGATCTGCAACCACCATCACCCTGCCTCCCAGCAGAAGTCACCAGTGGCTGCGAGATGTGCTACCTTGATGAGGTGCAGGCAGAGCCAGAGCCAGGAGCTGCTGCCTCGGTGGGAAAACAGCAGTTCTCAACAACCACGGAGTTAGGATGCCTAGAAGTTTCCTTCTACCAGGCAGCTTGCTGTCCCCCATATGCAAAAACTCTGGGCCAACAGTAATTGGGTTACTGATACTAACACTACCTTGCACGGATCACTCTCCATGTAGAGGTAATTGTGTTTGTAACACAGCTCTTTGAATGCACTTGTAGCATGTGCGTGCAAGGAGATAAATATTCCTGATGAAAAAACAGGCCTTGTATTATAGTATTTTTGATATTTGTTATCCCCTGAACCCCCTCTCTCTCTCGACCAACATAGTCACAGCTGCAACCATTCTGGACTCAAGCTCCCATATGACAGCAGAAAGAAACCAGCCAAACGCTCCAGTCTTTCATCCAAAGATGTTCCTAAAGTTTTAACAGGGCTCCCTCTGCCCTGTGTGATCTTCCTTATGCTTCACCCTCTTTCACAGTCTCTTCACCTTAGTCTTTCATCTTCCTTGCATTTCCATTTCTATTTCATTTCTGCACCTACTGAGCCTTTGGCTGTCTCCCCAACTCCCGTTAACCCTGTGGTGCGCAAGAAGAGACTCTCAGTGGAAACTGGGAGCTTTTTATTCATGCTCCCACTAGATGGAAGGAGTGAAAGGGCTATTACTTGTTCTATAAGATTCTTATTAAATAGCAAAATGGACACTTAGTTTTCAATTTTCGTACAGTACATAAAAAGCAATTTACTGAGGTTGCCATTAAAATTACAATTACTATTTGCAAGTAATTAGCATTAGTAGGTTTTCTAGGGGTTTTAGTGAAGGGAATGCTGTAAAGAGAGCTGTAAATGTTAATGAGATGGAAGGCAAAATTGCAAAGGGATAGAGGTGACCACACGGGTATGGGCCTGCTTCAATGCAGATGCAGAATATGGCATATAGGAACCTAAAACCAACCAGAATGAAGATGAGAACCATGATCCCACTTTAACAAAAGTGCTGCTATGGGGTTCACCAAAGTAATTCTGCTTTGCGAGAAGAAAAGATCAAAAAATATGGAAAGCATGGGAAATATTGTCATCTGTATCTAATGGATTCAAATAAACTACTATTTTCTCAAGCAAGTTATTTTGAATCCCAAATAGCAGAGAAAAAAACAAGTCATCCCCTGAGAAATCATGAGACCAATGCACATACTTTTCATGTTGTTCTGAGGTTCTACTTGTCTTCTACTCAGTCTTTAGAGAAGTTAGGCTTATTCAATCCTTTCCCACAATCATGATAAGCAGGTGCTTTACTTTTTAAAATGAAAGCTAATGCTTTATCAGCTATTCCCAGAGCTTTCAGAGTACTACCAAATACAATAATATGTATGTTAAAATTACAATAGATGGCAGCAATAGGCAGACCAGGTGGCAAGGGTGTTGACAGACTTCTGTGTGCAGAAGAGCACACCCAGGGCTAGAGCAACAAAAGGACTTAAACAAAAACTGCCTAAACTGAGACTTGAAATTCCTGAGACCACAGCTGGAACATTTTACATTCCCGCTCGGTCCTCCCCAGTGCTGGGCACGCAAGCCTTTGATAATAAAAATTCCACAAGTTGCTAAAATTCTTTTTGGACTACACCAGTAAATCCACCTGAGGAGGTAAAGGCGATCTCCTTTGCAAGCCCTGTAGAGATCAAGAACATCTACGTTGCTTAGTGTGAGCCAACAGACATGATTTGGAAGTGTTCATCACTACGTTGTTCTGCACAACCACTATGCCCAAAATCTTTTTCAAAACACCCTGGGCTTTGTTTGTCTCTGAGGCGCCACGGATGAATCATCAAGTCAGCATCTAGGAGACTTTGGTTTGATGCCTTCCCTGACCTAGAGGCTCAGAACCACTGTTCGTATTTCCCAGAAGGGTTCTCAAACATCCCGCTGTAGGGTGTTCTCAAGAAGGTGCACAGGAAATAGTGCATATTGAGAAACACAAGAGAGAGCATGATGTTTCAGCCCAAGGATGAGAATTCTGGCAGCAGATTGCTGGGTTCTGGCCTGCACCCAGGAAAGAGAGATATTTCTCTTGCAAGACAAATGACTGGAAATTAGGATTCCCTTCCTGAAGATGACTCCCTTAACTGAAAGTCTACAGAGGCATGATTCCACTTGTACTCTCATCTTCTAATCCCTTCTAAAAAAATAGAATACATTCTATACCACAGCTCCTCCCCTTCCTTCCAGACTAACCTCATGCCTAATCCATACCACAGTCTCTCAGGCTTTGTGAAAACCCAAAGAGAGGAGCAGAGAGCACAGGCATCCCATTTCCTCGAAGACTATTCTGATGACACGCACCATGAGATCTTCTGTTAGGTGTCCATTAAAAGAAGAGTGGCTCTCTACTACCAAGAGCGTGTATAGCTGTGGCCATAAATCTGACTCCTCAGATCCAAGGGTTTCCAACAAATCTGTTTCTGTATTTCATATCATCCATCCAGAGATTTATTGTTTTTCATTGGTTGGTTTTTTTGTTGTTGTTGCTGTTCTGGGTTTGGTTTTTTGTTATGTGTGTTTTTTTGTGTTTTGGGTTTTTTTTTTCCCCCACACAGTATTCTCTCTGCAATTTATAAGGATTCTGGACATCTTTAGTTATCACCTGGAATCAGGGACTCCTGACTTTATGTGCCTAAACCTATATTCTACTTAGAGGGCCACATGCCCAGTGTGCTGCATTACCCAGGTTCACCACTAGATCTGGTCTCTAATACTTGGCAGGACTCTTGTCTCCATTTAGAATTAGATTCTGATACCTTTAGTTGACCATTTTCTGGTGCATTTAATGGACATTACAGATAAAGACTCCAAGAGAAAAATCCTATGCTAGATATTTATTGATGAAAAAGGGGAGAAATGAGGTCTTAAGACTTCCTTTGGTACTTTCAGTCTTTTCTGGGGAGGAATGGGGAAAGACTGAGCTGAAAAAACAGGGGGCTGAGCCCTGTGGGTTTGCTGAGGGACATCTGCTCATCTTACGGGTTATGTTAAAGGGAAGTCTTGCAACCCCACAGTGAACTGATTTAAATTTTTTTTTCATAAGAGCAGCAAGGGAGAGGAGCCCCTGTTCCCCAGTGTTAACTACATTATGGTCTGCTGCTGAAATTCTTTCTGTCTTCACTCACACGAATATCCTTATCTATCACCTTCCATTTCTGCTACAAATCTAAAGTATGCCAGGGTCCCTAATTTTCCACGGGGCACTGAGGATGGGGGTTTTGCATTATATTCATGCCAACATAGTTAAATCAATTTTATTCACTACAGCTATTCTGAATTTTCAATAATCTAAGTTGAAGAATTCGGTTCCTAAAAATGCTTCTTTTACTTCTTCTGTCCAAGGTATCTCACATAGGAGGCAGAAATGTAGGAATTAAATCAGAGGCTGCTAAACAAAGTCACATCCAATTGTTGCAAACTGATCCAGTTGCTGTTTCTCACATTACTGCACCGATGACTTCAGTTCTACCCTAAAGAGTTTTAGGGTGTAAAGGTCATTTTAATGTGTCTGCACTGCACTAGCATTAGGGATGGATTATGCATGACTGGGACCATATATAGAATATTTTTTTTTTTTTCTGAGGGAGTGATCTCAGTCATTCTGTATACAATTCATGCTCTGTACTGAGTCAGAGGCTGGTTTTGTGATGTGGAAGGCTATCGCTACAGTTTCAGCTGAGTTCTTCTAATTAATCTCCCCTTAAAATATTCCAAGTGAGAATGCGTTACCGCATATGCTCTCATGTTATACAGTTCAGTATTTTATTATTAGCTAAATACTCAGTCAACAGAATGGTGAAGGAACTAAGCACACACAGAAATACAGAATAAACCTGTGAAAATATTCAAACCTACACAGTTGCCATGAGAAGTGATTTACTGCTCTCAAGTTCTCAAGACACAGTGAGGGACTGTTTACCAAAGTCATGCCAATTTACAGGGCAACTTTCAGCATTTCTTTTTATTACTGCAGAATTGAATTCACAACTTGTTTCCTCTTTTCCTCAGGCTTGATTAATTACCGTGTTAACATAACTACTGTTCTCCTGCTTATAATGGGCTCCCTCTAAAGTGCTGCCCCAGCAAAATAAACCAGGAGAAAGCTTCTAGCTCTTCGCTCCAGCACTGCAATCCTTTCTAATCTCACTATTTTTCAAATTTATGTTCCATTCCAATAAAGCTTGTGTGAATATTACAGCAAATCAGATAATACAAGGTTATGACCCTTGTAATTGATCTTCAAGGTTCTTTTTGCCTTTTTCCAGTTGACATGGTAAAAATTACATTTAGATGTGCTTGTTGACACTTGAGAATTCGCTTTGTTGGTCATATACACTGTCTCAGAAAGATCACATTACATAGTGATGTATTTCTAGTGCTTTATTTCTTCTATACCTACAACCCCATTAAGCTGTAAGCAAACGTCCCGTGGGGCTGTAAGACTACATGTGTCAAGGGGGCAATGCTCCCATACTGTTCAGAGGGAACATAGCTGGAGAAAGTATTATGTGAAGATACAGGGTTAAACACTAGCTACTATTTTAAAATATCTTCAAATAAATAAAAGGACCTTAAAGAAAAAAAAGTTAAATTTCCATTTGTAGAAAAATACACATTTTAATGAATACAGACCATGTATCCCAGCACTAAAAATCAGTTATCTGTAGCAATGGGTTCTGTATCACATGACCACTGGAATAAAGTGATTAATTGGACTGTCTCAGTAAATGCGATCATTACACTTTTAATTAACCTTTTCAACCTCTTGCACCTTTTACTTTTGTTATACATTTTATGTTTTCAGTTTTCCAGTTATTATGCTTGACTAAGCTTAAAACAATGCACAGTTGTGTTAGAAAGATAAGAAAAACAATTCAAGCAACTCTTACTGTTCCTAACAAGAAAATACCACTGATACTGTCACCATAAGGGTAGTTATAAATCAGGTGGACAGACATTCTGAACTCTGTGGCTATGTTCCCACCTAATTTTTGTTTTGGCAGCACACTGTTATTTAATGGCTCTGGCTACCAGGAAACTAGCTTCTGAAAATTCTTTCTCAACCTAGTTATAATTACTCCATATAAGTCATACAATGATCAATTATAATAATCTTAGCTTCATCCATTATTTAAACTTAGCATTTGAATCTACACAGCAGGAGTGCAGGAAATTCCAAAGTCCTTTCTCTGCTCGCTAACAACTGCTTTCCTCCTGAAGTCATGCCAGTTACAGATAAAAAGGGGCCAGATACACTCTTAGCTGTGACATTAAAACCTGAAATAACCACAGATTTTGGATGACGAAAGGGGTTTAGCTCTGAATGTAGTATTTTTTTCCTAACCACACTAACTTCCTGTTGTTGAAAGTAAATTCAACATGTGATTTTGCTTTCTTTACATTTGTCCCCCAAAATCAGAGTTCTACAATTATATACAGTGATGGTACAGTATATTCTTACCTTAAAATGTTCTGGTTCTTTCTCATATATAAGCATAGACACTTTTATATACACACATGCATATGTACATAAAATGTTTCAATACTATTTGGCTTCATGTCTCATTTCACAAGATAGCTACTTATGTATTTAGTGATAAGCATGAGAAATAATCCATTTTGTCTAACTTAAGGTTGATTCTAAAGTACCTGAGCTCAGTGTGATACGAGTGATAAGTGTCATGGAAGGAGGAAAGATACTTCAAAGAAATGAACTTTCAAAAAAGCTCAAGCAAAACATCCAAACATTTTTCAGAAAAAACTTCAGCTCTCTAACTGGATTTTAAACTACTAAGATTTTTAGAGCATTTTAATAAACTAACTATATATTTTTGATGATGGAAAATATGAAGCCTATGATTATTGCTTTTTTGTACCTTGTCCTATTTCAGTCTAAGTCATAATATGTGCTATAAAATGCAAACAATTGGGTCTGTTTTGAGGTCTAATATTTTGAAATTTTCCAACACATATTTCAGTGTTTCAACTACATGCCAAGAACTGCTTTGTCAATAAAGCTATATTTTTCTGTTTTACCTTTTTTATTTCATTAAACAATAAAGCTGTTAAAATGTGGGAAGTGAATATATAGAAAGTGTTAGGATCTACTAAAAAAAAAATAAAGTGATGCTTTTGCACGTGCAGAAACCACACTTGTTCTCGCCATCAAAAGAAAGAGTAATAGGTGAATCAAAGGGGAAGAGGTCAAAGATGAGAACATGAACACTGTCTGGCACAACAGGAAAAGGGCTGAGAAAGCCATTAAATGTACATACAAAAGGGCACAACTCCAACACCAGGAACAAAAATATAAATCCCTATGTCCAAAATTGGACATCACATGAAATTTGTGTATGGGTAAAGCACAAGTAGAAGCTTAGCAAACGGTGCATATGCAGAAATTAACTGGTAGGATTTTCAATAGATTTTTTTTTAAACAAGAGGTGAATATGAACCACAGCAACTCTCTTCATGAGATATAAAAACTCTTCTTAAAAGTCTAACTGGAAAATCCATTTAGCTCACTGGATGGATAAGCGCACAGTGAAGGAACCAAGGAACTTCTCTGTGCTCCGTATGTGGGCATACCATGGTCTGCCCAAATACCTAAAAACTTACGGCATTTAGATTCAATCAGATAAAGGAGATGCCAGTGAAGGATGGTTTTTCAGAGCAGGTAGGAAGTTGTAGAAAGACAAAATCTCCTACATGATAAAGCTGGTATTCACATTTGAGTTTAGAATCACAAGGTTGGAAGGGATTTCATAAAATCATCCAGCCTTCTGCCCCATGGAAAAACCAGCTATAGCCAGATGATGCTGTCTTAGACATATCCAAGTCCCTAAGACCAGAGGGTATGCATGCAAGTGGCAAGAGACCTGGCCAATGTCACTGTGAGGCTAATCTCCTTTTCATAGATCTTGGTGATCAAGGGGACTTCCTGATGACTGGAATAAAGCCAATGTCACAAATATCTTCCAAAAGGGCAAACAGAAGGATCCAGGGAGTAACAGGCGGATCAGCCGAACCTCAGTGAAGGGGTGATTATTGTGCAAGTCTTCCTTGAAGCCATATCCATGCACATAAAGGACAAGAAGGTGATGAAAAACAGTCAGCATGGATTTATCAAGGTCAAATCAGGCCTGACTGCCTTCTGCATTGAGATGACTGGTTCAGTGAACCACGGGAGAGCACAGTGTCAATTTACATTGACTTTAACAAGCCTTTTGATACACTATCCCATATTAATCCTTGCAGCCAAATTGGAAAAACAGAGTTTGGACAGGAGGACTAGAGGGTGGAAAGGCCCTGCTTTGAGTGGGACCTTGATAATTTCCAAAGATGTCTTCCCACCTTAATTATATGCCTAATCTATGCTCTAACTTGTTTTTCAGTAACTCCGCAGTCTCTCCAAATAGGTATCCAGTATTCCCTGTGCATCCCATTAAACTTTTTCCTGGTACCTATTCTAACTACCACTTCCTGCAACATAATTCCCCTGTTTCCTTCCTAACTTTACTCCTTTCCTCTTATCAGAAGTGGCTTTTTTTTAATTCCTGAAGACTGTCACTCTCCCATCACGCCACTCTTCTTTTAAGCCAATCCTCCCTGTTTTTCTAATCCTTTCTTCATAACGAGTCAAGTTTTCTAGATATGTAAACTTACGCTATTTTATTCTCAAATTTGAAAAAAAAAAAAAAAAAAAGGAGATTACAACAAAAATCCATTGACCAAAAGTTACTGTACGAGTTGTACTCAGGAAATCAGTACAGACAGACAAAACCTGTTAATTCAAGAGCCGCTGAAGCATAGCTTACTCCAGCCTCAAGCAATACCAGTGTAGGTAGGGATGGTTTACACACATTGACTGTCTACTGCAGGAGTATATATTAGCTTATCTATGACAGCAGCTTGCTCCTGATGGCTATAACCTGAAAAAAGAGTCAAAGTATATAAAACCTTAGTAGAAAAATTATCCTGCTTATTCTATGGTATTACTCTTTTGGAAGGAAAATCAAGAGAGGACAGAGGGCCGGAGAAGTGATTGTGAATCGAACCCGACAACAGCAGCTGATGGGATAAATCAGGGATAAATCATAAAGCATTTGAAAGCAGAGGGTGCAGAAGGATACTCTCTTCCAGCATAACAAGAGGAAAGCTCTGCCTTTTCTAAAGCTGCCCTGCAACTCCTATCAGGTAGACACAGATGTCTCTGCGGTCATGACAAAAGTACATTAGCACAAGTAAAAGAAGAGGCCCAAATCACAGTGAAAGCAGCAGTAACAGAAACGGAGCAGATGCTCAATTAGCGAGAGCAGCAGTAGGGGTGGGGCGAAGGTTGCCATCATGGCAGCAGAGAGAGCAATAGAGTCAGAGAACAGCAAAAGTCACAGCAGCTGTGGAGGCACCAAACGATCCCCCCTTTCCCTGCTTCTAGAGAAAACCATTTGGGGCAGTTATCTGGCCTATCTATCAAACAATACGAGCCTCATTCCATTAATCCACCACCAGCTGCTTCGTCTTTTCTCTATCGGTTGGTCCCAATGTAATCTTGTTGAATGCAAATAAATTCACCGTAATGTGAAGAGGGTAACACTGGTAACTCGTGTCCATTCATGGATTTACTGTGGATTGGCTTCAGGAAGCTTATGTGAGCTGCAGTCCCTGTCTTGCTGCTGACTTCATCTTATGTCTCATTGCTGAGACTTCAAAAGCCAACGATCAAGGAGATTTGTGCACTGAGGCAGGGGCACTTAATGGAACAAAGGAAATAGGATACTTTGGAAATAAGTAACTTAAATGATACTGACTTAGAGATTTAATAATCATCATCATGGTCACTATCCTACTGTGTGTCCAGAAGATAAAGCAGTACAAAATGAAGGTAAGACAACTCTATATGATGTACGTCACTTAGCTACATGCAACGAGGGGTTTATTAACTTGTATTAACTTATTTAATAAATTAGACCACACTAATAACTAGACTGCTGCCTACTCTAAATTACCTTTCACTTCCACTTATGGCATGTACCACACATGGCAAAAGACGAAAAGATTTTTTCTGTTCTGTCCTCAGTGTTCTGGTCTTTCCCCTGTTCTCCGCTGAACCCTCTCCCTGAGCTAGTCTGGGTTACCTTTACTTCTCTCTTACAAAAGTTCAACTTCTCTTTTCTCCCAAAGATAAAAATGTAGTTCTTCCTGAAAAACAGCAAGTAGGAAATCAAATTCTTTTGACTTGATTGTTAACTCCATTGAACTTGTGCCTGGTTTTTGAGGTGCTGTTCCCATGCCTCAGCTGTCTGTTATTTATTGTCCAGTCTGAACACACTATTTTGACTTCCATTTGCTCTGGATCAAGGTTCAATAAACTCTGGATCCAGGTTTTATGCCCTAATTCAGCCTGTGCTTTAAACCCATTTGAAACAACTAAGCATTTGATTAAGCGCTATCATGAACTGGGCATCAGTTTACACTCTCCTTGGCTCCACTTCTAACTCAAATACACATGGAATGCACTTCTGTTTAGTGTCCATGTTTACAAATATGTGAATGGACATGTACATAGGAGTAGAGTAAAAACAACTGAAAGAGAAAAACGAGTGTTAAACTAAAATGAACTATTTCAATGTTCAAACACTAAAGTAAAATGAATGTCTTCCTAATTAGTGAGGAGCGATCCTCACTAAGTAAAATGGCAACACTATTTACATTTACCTAGTCTATTTTATTCAGAGCCACCTCCCACACACACACACTAGTGAATTGCAGCCAGTTCTGGAGTGGAGAATTGTACTCACCCAGCACCAGTAACACTGTCGAAGAAACACTGAAGGAACATGAATAAGAGATGAACTAAGAGTGAATAATACTCCTGTAATCAAAATTAGTACGTGTACAAATCACTATTCTTACTTGTTTTCAATGTTAACACTCCTGACCAGGTAAGAAGTGTTACTGCTCCCAGGTGTTCAACCCATGAGACTTGACATCCCAACTCACATCCTGCTGGGACACTTGTGCAGAATTGACCCAATTGAAATACTAATTCACTGGTATTAACGATTATTAATCACATTCCCTTCGTTGCAGGTGCAGCCAGTAGAGTGTTGCAGAGACAGCTATTGCACAATGCACAATAGCTGTATGATGTGGCACCAAGGAGACTACAGCTCCTGGAACCTTCATGCATAAACACAGCCCTAGTTTATGGCAGTCCCTCTAATTTTCTGTGCCACTGAAGCCATGGATGCAGGAAGGGGGCAGAGCCTTTGCATTGCCCATTTCTGTCTGCAAACCTTGAGGTTTTACCAGCCTGAGGAGAAAACGTTGGCAAGTTTCAGTTTCCCATTTTTCTTTACTCTCTTTTTCTTGAAGAATGGATTCAGTAACACTGTTAGGAAAATCCTACGGTTAATGTACTTAGAACCAGTGCCCCTCTCAAACAGGCTGATGAAGAGTTTCTTCTCAGCCATGCTACAGATAAGAGATTAACAGCACCCTATGTATATTTGCACTTTCTTTGCATTTACACACTTCTACATCCCCATCAAAACAAAAAAGTTTGCTTATATACCTATTGATTAGTGTTAATAGCAGTATTTTTACTTTTGAATATACTTACAAATGTATATATTAATTTAAAAACAGTACTCAGATTAAAGCCTGTGACCTAAACTAAACCTGCATCTTGAAACTAATAATTACTGTGACGTATGAGAGAAACATAATATATTGAAGAGCCCAAACTCTCCCAAACAAGCACAACACATAGAAGCACTGAGAACAGAATCTCAAAATTGACTACACATTGGATACCACATGCATTTCTCAATCAGCAACAACTCTTGCTCCCTAAGGCCCTCATACAACTCTGAAACTTTCATGTGTCCAATTAAGTATACATCCTGTACAACAGCATAGAGCCTAATTTCCTCTGCAATGCAAGAGCATGAGAAAAATTAAGAACACTATTGAAATCAACACCAAAACTTCAAATAAAATGAATGATGATTAGCTGTTAGAGCTAAATGACATAGAAAGGAAAGATATCCACAGTACAGTAGTGCACCAGTAAATAAATAAAGTACAAAAGTCCCACATATTTGACATTTGGAGAACAAAACTATCCATCAATGTCTTGGCACAGATCGATCAAACAGAATGCTACCGCTGAAAACCTAATAGTATGATGGTAATAATGTAGCTATAAAGCCTCTACTCTATAATTGACTGCTTCCACTTCAAGCTAACATGCCTGAAAGAGTGACTAATGTTCACCTAAAGATTTCACTTGCATTGAATGACAATCAGCGGCACCTTGTGCTATTCTCCATAGATTGCTTATGCTGGGTAATTGTTGAGGGACACGAGCCAGAGGGGAAATCGTCTACTTAAATAAGGAAATTCATATGAAAAATGGTATAATAATCTCAAAGGAAAATAAACAGTTTCGCATCTGATTGTAACACACAATGCAATACTCCACTTCAACCAACACATTTCTTTCCCAAAGCAGAAGCATCAGAAGTGACTCCATAAAGAGGCCAGAGTAGATTTTAGATTTCAAACGGGTATGTAAAATTTCAACAAGGTATAAAGCATACACTGTATGCTTCCCAAAATTACAGCCTATATACTTTGAATAAAGAACATATTTCTGATAATTTACAGACAGATTGTATGCTTTGGTCAGATTTTCTTTTGGCAGAGGAGGAATTAATGTAATTTCACTGAAAGTCAATAGTTAGTGTTATAAAACCAAATAGAACTATACCCTTCAATGACATGATCTGTCCTTATAACTTACTTTTGTGATCCTACAGAGGAGAATATCCTAAAACTAGTATTAGATAACACACAATTTATTTAGTTTTAATTCGGGAAACTAAGATGAATTTAAGCACATTTTTGTACTTTCACAAATAAAAAAAACTGAAAAACTGAAGAGTCATTTTGTTTTTTTTTTAATTTTTTGAGGCCAGAATGAGAAATTCAAATTGGCTTTATAAGTTTCACTGCAGATAAAATATATTTATAATTAAAATGTTTGGAACTCTCTAATGGATCATGAGTGTAAGTCAAATTGCTCTGTCGCCTTTGATATATACTTAAAGGTAATTGGCTAGTCTTAGTGATGTATTTTTAAAGAGCTACCTATTGATTAATAATGTTTCAGTATTAATATAACCACTTTGTGTGGATCAAGAAACATCAATAGCAGAAACCCATATTTATCCACAAATTAACTAGATATAGATCTGTTGCTTTAAGCCAAATGGGGTGCGTTCACTCATTATTTTACAAAAGGAATGAGATAACTGTAACAGTGAAGATTAAAGAAAAATTTGGGTTTATATTTTAGCTGCATACAGTGGATAAAGTTCATGTTTTTATGCTCTTGCAGAACACAAAAGCAAAGCTCCCACCTGCAGGAATCCGTCACACAGTAGTTTTGTACTTTGGGGCCTTCTGCTCAAATGCTGGACATAATGAAATGTGTAGTACAAACAGAGGTGGGTTTTTTTCTTTCTTTTTTTTTTTTTTTTTAATCCAGTTAAAAATGGATTAAACCAGTAAATGATCTTGTAATCTGATCCATACAGACAGAGCTCTTAGAGTTACAGTCACCTCACTGTCACCCAACAGGCTCTGTAAGAACACAGAGATTTGCTGATTTGGAGAGATATTTGAAAAATAATACCCTGGCCTGCACATGGTCAGCCATCCCATAAATATATAACTGGACATGAAAAACTGCTTGCAGATGAAAGTTATCTACCTGTAACTATATTGCACATTCATACGGTGTGTGTAAATGTGTGATCAAAAAACTCAGTTAATTTCCATAGAAAATGGAAGAAGAAAGAGTGTTGCACCTTCCTACTGCAAATACTAATGAATAAATTCAGGAAAGCAACATTGTCAAGTATTTAACCAAGCAGTTCAAAACCTGTACTGTGCTGTAAAATCTTAACAAGATCAGAGAAACTCAAGGCTGGAAGGAACTATAATGACTACCTACTTCATCCTCCTGTTGCAAACCAAACTAAGCCCATACTTTGCAAAATATCTGTCTCCACCTCCCCATGGAGGGGATGCTACAGCATCCAGCCATTAGATACGGCGCTTAATTATTCTTAAAGTTAGATTTCTTTTCCCTAATATCTAATCTAAACATCACACACTACAATTCAGACCAATTGACAATTACCCTGTCACAAAGGATATTAGACTGCTTTGACATTTGTTCTTAATGAATCCATACTGACCCTCCTTATCACCTTACATTCCCTGGACACTGTTAAATCAACTTTTTTAATACCCTATTCTGTCATCCTTCCAAGCACTGACTTTGGGAACTGGATCAGAATTCCCTGGGCCTTTTTCCTAGGTTTATTTTATTGACGGGGCGTATGTGTGTGTATATATATCTGTGTTGGGTTGGTTTTTTTTAATAAGGAAGATACTATGTTATTCCTTGGGATCCCCTCTTTCTTCCATGAGTTCTCAAAGATAATTGCTAATGGTATAGTGACAGCTTCAGCTTATTTAAGTACACTAATGAATTTCATTAGGATTTGGGAGCATTTTCAGGTCATCAGAAGGAAAAAAATCTCAAACATTTTGTGTGTGCTTTTCTTCCTTTCTATTCAGGACACAACATAACTTGAAACTAAAAACAAAGTATAAAGCTTTAATATTTTAATTTTTGGTTCCACTTCATGTGATAACATACCATATGTTACAGGTCAAACATCTTAAAACTGCTTTCCTAAACTGCTTGCCGAGTTATGTTGAATACTTTTTAGATGATCTTTTATCAGTAGAGAATAGTAGTTCACAAAGTGAAAAAAAAATCTGTCTTTTCACCTCCAATACATAGACATCATCAAAGAATAAATAGACATAGGAAGTGAGCCCTAAGGTGTTGACACTCTTTGGCTGCTTTTTTTTGCTACTCTGGAGAAGGAAAACAAGCTTTCACCCCAAGTGAGAAGTTAAAGCAGATTTCTGATGACTTTGTCTCACCAAAGTGGCCCAGTAAAGTACAAGCATTCTGATAAATCAGGCTCTGAGACAGACTAAAGTTAGCCAAAATTTACTGTTGTTTCATTTATGATTTAACACATAAACTGATAGCCTTTCTATCCAAATTAACTAAAGCCACCTATGGCAAAAAAAAGATCTTCCAATGTGTGCTCACATCTTTAGAACTTCAAAGCCCCAAGCTATGGTAAAGTGTCCTTATTCAAAAGAGACCACAAAGCCACCAGATTAGGAAAAGTTATCCACTGCCAGGTGCCCCCTCTTAAACTTGTATTCAACCACCAGGAGAAATAAAACAAGGACCTCTTGAATCTCAAATGAATGAAAGTGCTTACCTTCCTTCCTATTTTCCTTAACAGGAAGCTGGAATATCTCTTAATCTCTTTTCTGGTCAACATATGGGCAAACTATTTGAGCTAGGATAACAGTGACTATGGCTACTGCTACAATGAAAGTGTTAGAGCTGAAGAAACACATCAAATTCAGATGGAGCCTCAGAAAGGGGAAGCAAGACATCACAAATAAGATCACTCATTGCCCATAGCAAAGACGGTACCCGAGTCATGGTTCCCAGTGCTACATGGCTGTGGATCCAGCAAATCAAAAGACTTCCACAACATGTACTTTACAATCAGATCAGCAAAGAACTTTCTCACAGCATCTGTCCTCAACAAAAACAGACGATTTACTGAGCCTTACAGATAAGGCCTCTTCTATCTGCGCAGGAAAGTAGTGAAAACAACTGGACCAGAGGCACTAACCTGCACCCCAAAGCCCTATCCCCACGGAGCCGTCAGTCAGAGCCCCAAACCCACTCTCTGAGCATTTTCTATCCACCTATAAAATGATGCAAAGCAAGTGAAGGGACAATGCCAGGAGCACCAGTTTCCATTTTTGACAGGCTTCTAGAAGTGTCAGTTTGCTCAGCATTTAGCCCCCAAGATGTAGGGAACTGAAAAGATGGGATGAGGGAATACTGAGTCAAATCAAAAAAAATCTGCGGCCTTCAGTTGAGGGCCACAGTCATTAAATGATCCCCCAAATGCAAAACTACAGAAAGTCCTGCTATAAACAAGGAGATCTAGTTCATGGATTAAACATTGTCCTTCCTTAATCAGTAATTCTTTTCAAGGCAAATTAAAGTGGTGGGATAGAGCTACTACAATGGTAGAACGGCTCTTAGAAGTGTTCCCTTCTCCTCTGAGTTTGCAAAAGCTTAGAAGAAGCTCAAAAACAGGGTATCCACTCCACAATATGGTAGGCCATGCCATTTCAGATCCACAGCTGGATCCCTCAGTCTTCTGAAGCAGCAAGTGCAGTAAGGGGAAAGTAAAGGAAGCACAGTGTATTATAATCAACAATTTACTGTGGATCTACATATCCTAAAATTGCAGCTACTGTAGAAACAACACAAGGATTAGCTGCTTCAACAAACGTACAACTTGCATAAAATTTCCCTATTTGGTTTGTTTACTAAGAATAATTCTGAGGTCATTTTTGCTTTTTGGTAAAGAACTAGAGTCAACTTTTCTTGTTTGTCTTGATCCACGTGTTTCTGTAAAACTCATTAATGATTGTACTGCTTCTGGAAAAGCTCAATTTGCATGTAAAGCTTGCTACAAACTACTTTGTGAAAAAGTAGTATGGCACTACATCAAATGAAGTTTAACATTTTCCTACTTTCTTTTAACCAATCTCACAGGTGCTTTACATTTTGCTATAACATTTTTATGCAATGCAGAATCCTAAATCACAATGACCCACCCAAATTCTCAACAAGTTAAGCAGATGCATAAGAAGCAATTTAGAAAACAAGCAGTAACACTAAGAAAAAGGCTACTGAATACGCAGAGAAAGCTTTTACCAGGGCAAAGGGATAGGTCAAGTCATGCAAAAAGGAAATAAAAGAGGCAGTTTAATGGCCTTAAATGCAGCAGTAATTTTACAGCATTTGCTTTTTTTTTTATAGTGAAAGGATGTGCTCACTACCTAAAAGCTACTATATTTAACTGAAAAAATGAGTGACCACTGTTTACTACTATAAAATCCAGGCCCTAGGTCCATGACAAAAAATCACTACTTTCTTCAAATTAACCAGTTAAAAGGCTTTCATATATTTAAAATAAACCAAATAAACCTTCTTTTTTTTTTTTTTTTTAATTTTCATCCAAGATTCCTCATTGTCATTTTTGAGATCTTGCAGCAAACTAATAAGAATCTCTATCTGTGGCTGAAAATACTTTTTTGTATAACAATGAAGTCATTACTCTTTTTGTTCCTGTAAATTCCATGAGAGCAAGAAACAGAAGCACAATAAAAATCTTTTTCATAACAGTTGATTAGAAAATACGGCCTGCAGAAAGTCTAGCTCTCTTCACACTTTGCACATTAAGAATCCAAATACGTTACCAAAGCTGGGATTTTAACCCCCCACAGCTTTAGCACAAAGAAGCACATTAATAAGATACAATTTAGATTTGCATTTTTTAATAAGCAAGGGGATCAAAGAAAATATGACTGCTGAAGGGATGTTTAAATCATGTGCAAATTCAAACATCAAGGTATACTAAGGAATGTAGACACATTTGCAGTACAGTAAGTGTAGTGAGGTTGTCCAGAAGTTGTGGTGAACAAAATGTTCCTTATGAATTGTTTGCCTGTGCCCAGTACGCTTGGGGGAGAAGATGCATTCAAATTGCACCAAATATTTTGGGCATTTGCATAGTGTTAATGGTGGATGGCAAATCAGCAGGGATGGAGGAG
>BJBW01002626.1:101575-130473 GCA_004320125.1 Scolopax mira | reverse complement strand
CACTCAGACATCAGGATGGCAAATCTCATTATCCTTGCCACACTGCTGTAATCTACTGGGAATATGCATTAGTATGGGCATAACAACCACAATGGACGGGTACAAAAGGCTGCTGATGACCTGCCATCAAAAAGGGCTACATACACACAACTTCACATCCCATGGGGCAGCTGAGATACCGCCCAAACGGCTGAATGCAAAGCAGGACCAGCACTTCTGCCATTTGTACATATCTTGGACAGCTGACAGGTACATAAAGGGGTATACTGCTGCTGAAAAGGGCACCAAGAAAACAAGGAGGAAATGGCTTTGACAGGCTAATGACAAACATTCTTTTCTGTAAAACTGTTTTACATTTTTTGAAGAATTGAGTTCAGAAGCTAAAGCTGCCTCCAGGCGTGACCAACATTTACTCATCAGATCACCACAGGCCTTGATGACCTTGGCAGTCTTACAAGGATCATATTTTTACATGGATGAACTGTTCCTGAACAATTTCTCCACACAGGATTTCTATCAATGTCAGGCACACTTGTCTTCTCATTCCACTTCCCTTTCCTTGATTAAACATATTTATAGTGGACATTTAAGAGAGAAAAACAAGTCTTCACTAACATGCACGTTTAATAAAATTAAACCAATCAATCATAGAACTAAAATAGTGTTTGCAGTTATCACACTCTTCACTGCTTGCATGCTTTGTCCTTCTGTCTATCCCAGTGATTTACTTTGTAAATTCATCAGGATAGGGATTATCTTGTATTCCATGTTTGCCTACAGCCTGGCAGAATGATACCTCATTCCCAATTGTCTCTTGAACATTATGTCATAAACATGATTCATATGTGGATCATCTCCACCCTTTTTACAAAGAGTGAGAGAAGATAATACCTGTTGAAGGAATTGCTTTCAACACTTCAGTGTAAACGTGCAGCAATGGTATAGAACTACTGTAAACTTCCAGTCTAGGAGCTCCCCATGATTTTTGAAGGGAAAAAGCTCAACGTAATTGGAGTATACAATGAACTATATTCTCTGCTTGCAATTACTCTCTAAAAACCCAGAGTAACTTTGTTGCCTCACTGAAAGATGTCAAATTCTGACTCATTTCATAGCCTTTTCCCATCTTCAGAAAAGACTAACACAGAACAAGAAATCTAATCTAGAACTCTTTAAGCATCACACAGAAAAAATGAGGATGATACTTATTCTTTCTCTGAATAAATAATATATAGATTTCTATTACGTGTTAAGTTGGAGAAGCCTGTTCTAGCACCCATGGAGGAGCCTCTACTTAAACGCAAATACTGAATTCATAAGCAGAATTAGTTCTCAATTACCTTTTCCTGTCTTGCCCCCAGATTTGCTAACAGCAAATTAAATGATACCATGCCACAGCCCATGCACATCTACCTTGCTACAGTGGAGTTTAATGGCAAGGGAAAAGGTACAAAAATGTCCTGGAAAGCAGCTGTTATTGGATGCTGTCAGACAGGGATACATGGACATCCATTCTGATTCATTGCAGAAATCTTTCTTTTCTTAAACTCCAAACACAAGCATAAATCGTAAGAGGCTGAACAGAGCGATTACTCTCTATTTGAGCATTATGGTTTTTCTCTTTTTAGTGGAGAATAAACTTGGACAAAAACATCACCAGAAAAACTACTAAAAACTTGCCCTAGTCTGTGATAATTTTAAATAATATATTTTCATATAAGTCATATTTTTAGTCACAGAAATATAATAACAAATGGACAAATCTGCTGCTTTGAAAACGACAAATGAGTTGAATTTCTCAATTCAACAACAACTCAGCTAGTGCCCTGTGAAAATTTTAAAGGTTGGCTGCCTGACTGTGAGATGGCATGTGTATCATGTGGCACAGTAATCATCTTGGATACATACTTGAATTACTCACCGGGACAGATCTATCAAGCTTTATTGAGTTGGTAAAAACAAATGGCTATAATGATCAACTTTGGTTTATGAATCTGGCCCATAGAAAGAAAGAAAGAAGCATTTATTCAAATCAGTTTCCAGCACAATAGCTGAAAGCAAGCAACAGACAATAAAACAAACTGGTGCTTGATCTAGTATTATTTGATATATTTTAAATATTTTGCGGTATGTACTGTTATATATGTGTTTTTCAAAAATTGCTCCATTTAGCTGTTGAAAGAATGCAGGATGATATTAATGCCAAATCTTAACAAAAGCTGGTTTGGCTCAGCCAAGGGGGAATGCATAAAATCCTACAAAATTATAATTTTCTGTACAGCACTGTCACTAGATATATAGCATGGATACTGACTTGTAAACCAACTAGAATAAAAGAATCACCCTTTTAATGAGTGTAATATATCACAACAATGTCAATTTGATTTATGTAATGGGACCACATTTCAGAAGAAGGAAATTACAGGTCATTAGGGTAAGTTAAAATTATGTTATAGGTTTGAATTATTTTCTTAATTTTGCTAAGAATTTATCAAATATTTTTATTTGAAAATCTTCTGTTTTTCTTTAAAAACTCACACCATTCTTCTTGTTTCCAACCCACTTTAACTCAGAAACTAAAAAGTGTGAGTTGCAATGCTTTCTCTGATAGTAAAACATCTGGATTTATTCAGAAAAAAAACCCCACCCACCTTCATTAATCTATTCTGAAAAATAACTTCCTTTTATTAATATAATTATACATACAAGCTCCTTTTTAAAAAACAGATTTTTAGTGAATGTACAGTTGGGTGAGTTTTCTGCCTTGGAGAAACAAACAAAAAATGACAAGACAAGGCACAAGAGCTTAGAGGATGAAAATGAACATTTTGGAGACAGAGGAGGCAGCTTGGGGAAAGCAAAATATAAAACAAAGATACGCGAAACAAAAGAGAAGGATGCGATAACATGGGGAGAGGCAGTTTGGGCAGAATTTGTATGTAGGGGAGAGTGAGAGCAATCGGAGTTTAAAGATAGAGATGGATGGGATCTGGTACAAGATAAGAAGATCTAAAGGGTGCACAAAGCTCACAAAAACAAAGAAACCACTAGGCTTGCCAAAAGTGAATAATTTCATACGTTTCTACTCACAGTTTTAAAAAATTAACTGGATGCAAGGAATGAAATTTTCTCCACTATGAAGGATAGCAGAGGGTATTAATATAAACAGAGGGGAAGCGTGGAACCTCCAGGGCTGCAGAAGATGCCCCAGAAGTCAGTGACAGATGGAGAAAGAGGACATCTATTCATATACACCTATACAAATTTTTTATTTGAGGGTCTGGAAAGGTTCCTACTACTTCGTCTTTTGCAAACAGGAAGATATAACACAAAACTTCTATAAATCCACAGCCAGCTCCTGCCACCTCAAGTCACAATGTGAAAAAAATGTGACTGTTAAAATCAATTCAGATCACATCATGTTGGTACTCGAAACACTTGAGTGCACTTGGATGCTTGGATGCTGCAGAGAGCGGCTGCTTCACACGCTATAGAACCTTTATGTGCACCCCACAGAGGTTCTCCCAAATGTAGTCAGGTTGCAAGCTTTCTGTGGGATTATTTTGCCCCATTATCCACAATTGTTTTGAAGTAAAATTAAATCATCTCTTGACTCAAGCTTCTGGGAAAAAAAAAAAGACGTATGAAATCCAGAAAGTTGAAGGTAAGACTTCATTATGTTTTTTTTTCAAAATCTGGTTTGTATTTGATTTGAACCAGGCAAATCATAATTCAAATCAACAGATCCAAACATAGTTTTTTATATCTAATGTTTGAGTAATTTTGGTTTTTCAATCATTACGTATTTCTTCCTACTACCACAAAATATTAATGAATTTATCGTTTATTCTCCTAATATCTCAGAGGGACAACATTATAGATCCAATCTATAGGAATGGAATATAGGCATGACTATATTATGTCATAATATAGTAATTATGACTTTGTCAGACCACATGTAAAATCTGTGTATTCACAAGGGATTTAAGAGATACTTGAGCAGAAATCTTAGGTTCTCCATAATGTCTTAGTCATAATACCATCTTTCCATACAAAATTTTGATATGTCCTAAAGTCTCAGTTGACATTGCAAATAAATGGACGGAGGCACTGTCTCAAGTAGTATTAAAAGAACCATTCTTTTGAGGATCCCAAACTCCAAATTCTAACAAAGCTTTTAAGGTAACTTTATATATTGTTAAGAAATCTTTTTCATGTATTTTAGAGAGAATTTCATTCTCATTTTTAGAGAAAAAATCCCAAACAATCTTGAATAATGTCCCAACCAAATTTGAAACTTTTA
Organism: Scolopax mira; assembly: GCA_004320125.1. Lineage (NCBI taxonomy): Eukaryota > Metazoa > Chordata > Aves > Charadriiformes > Scolopacidae > Scolopax > Scolopax mira. The sequence goes on along the minus strand of BJBW01002626.1, from coordinate 126,170 downwards.
TTTTCATCCAGTTAGTGATTCATCAGTCAAAGCCACAGTCCCAGTCTGACAGACTACCCAGTAATATTTACAGAGGAAGCCAAGGTTAATTTTGTCGAATTGTGGACAGTTGAAATGAGCTCTTACCCCAGTTAAGTCTTTTTTTCTTAAAATGGCCATGACAGTTTTTCAAGACACAAACTTGAAAAGGCTTGAACACTTCACTTGCCAGTAGTAAAACAATGACCCATAAACCAATGCACAGCATTCACAACATTATACACCATGACAAAGACTACTTTAAGTCTGCTTTGCCATAAGAGTTATATTTCTCAATGGATTAAAAATCAATGACCAATGTACAATTTAGAAAACATACATATACTATCTTTAAGCCACCATACAATTAGAAATTTCCAAGCAGCATGGACCAGTTGGCATTTAGCCATGCATAGATTTATGGTATTTTTACGTATACTTTTTTTAATTAGGTATTATTTTAACATGCTCTCTTTGAAAGCAGAAAGGCATATGTCAATAACAACTATGAATGATTAATTATTCTATTATAGGATCTTAATTTACTAAGCAGGTAAAATATTTTTTTCTAAATTGAGCCTTAAGTATATTACAGATGTTAAGAGAGCGCCAGGTTGCTGTCTACATTAATTTGATAAACAAAGTGATGTTTTTCATTGTTTCCCTGAAAATATAGATGAAGAAAGACACTAAAGAAAACAGAGATTGATGAGATTCAGCTTTGTGCTGAACTGCATAGAAGAAATCCCAATGGCATGTAATCCAAGATGGCTTCTGAAAAAACAGATTAAATCTATTTGAATAGAACAGACCTCCAAAAAGATGACTTCCTTCCACCTGTGCATTGTAGTGAGAGAACACAAGGAAGGAAGGAGCCAGGGGAAGGAAATCTATAGGCAAAGGTTTGTGAAGCTAAAATGCATCTGTAGATAGCAATGTCCTTCCAAAAGGTCTGATGGCATCAGGTCTGCTCTGTAGGTCTTTATGTATCAGCTCCAGCACCAAGGGAACAGTCAGGGCCCCAACCAGCTACAGATGCAGAGTGCCTGATAAGTGAAATACGCTCTCAATCATACAAAGTGCATTAGATCTGGGAAAACTACTTCAGTGTCTTTGGATCCTACAACAACTCATAACAACTTAATCAGATTCCTATTTGTCACTAAAATTCTTCCATGGTAACATTATTAGAAAATTCCCTTAGCATGCTATACAGTATTCCAGCTTGGCATGATGTGCAATTTTCTAGCATAGTCTTTCAAACAAACCTACTCTGAAAACTAAGGCAAACAACTTTCCAGCTGAGACACAGCTACATCCATTTCTATCATCAAAACTCATGGTTACACAGCTGTCACTTGTTTTTAAGATTGTTCTGTTAAGTCATCCTTGACTTGGAATGAAAAGAAAAAAAAAAAGAAACTTTGCTGGTCAAAAATTTCACATTTTTACCCAAAGAACATATATCAGGTTGTATTCTTATTGTGAATAAATGCATCAACATATCAAGACACCCACATAGACACTCACTAGGTATCCAGTGGACCGTGAAACTCAACATACTGCTGTATTGTAATATTTTGTAATTAGGATTAAGTGCAGTGAGACCTTACGTTGTTCAGCTGCTGCAGTAAGTAAGCTGATAATGCTGTTCTTCCATTACCTCATGAGAATGTAAGTAGCAAAAACACAGCAGTCTCTCCTATAATGTGGAATACACAGACAGAGAGAGAGACAATAGGAGGGCAAGCATGAAAAATGGCAGAGGGCACTTAGTAATGAATAAAGAAAAAAAAAAACCCACTGCTAATTTCCCAAGGGGTGGGCATATTTAACTGTCACATCTGGAATCCACGTTTAAATATCATTAAGGGAGTTGGTTTTCAAAGGAAGGTTATAAACTGAAGTGTTCTGAAATCACTATGCAATGCTGTTTACACACCAGAGGGGCTGCAGGTTTTATTTTACAGCTGCGTGTTGGATCCTGATCACCCCAGAAGCAGTAACCCCACAGGGATGGTCACACTGATGTCTTCCCCACCGAAAAGGGACACTCACAAAAGCAAAGGAGCTTAACAGCAGCCAAAGTTAATTTGAAAGTCTCCAGCACAGTTCTAGAGCTATGAGTACAACAATAGACTCTCCTGGAACAAAAAAAAAGCGCCAGGTCAAAGTACTGCTTTTATAGATTCTCATCGCAGTAACTACTCTCCAGCCAAGCAACTTGCTGAAACAGCAGCAAAGGACAAGAGTAGAAATGTGGCATTTGAAAACACTTCACATATAAAAGAAAGTCTTTGTTTTCAGAGGTCGAGCAAAATGCAGGTCCCATTTTACTCAAGAAAATCTTTACTCCAGAAAACATCTTCTAACGGCATTCCACGTTCATGGGAACACTGAATTACTAAAGGGCCTCAAGATTCAACCTCTATTCATCTGTGCATACATGCACTTCACGTTGAATTTAAAAGCCCCTAAAATGAACGAACAAACAAACAAACCCCAGTAGTTTTGGAAAGGTCAAAACCTCCGATTATGAGCATCGGTTGGTGAAGTGTTTTGGACTGCTCATGTAAACATCTTTAGCATTTTGGCAAAGATAAAAAGATAGAGAGCGGCAGACAAGGTACAAAGACACTATTTCTCCTGCAAATGCATATGTGAATTCTGCATGTGCTAGTTTGCTTTGAGCTATGTTAGGTCATGCTGTGTGACACACATTTGATTTGATATAAGATTTAGAAGGACACACCTATCAAAATATGTTTATAAGCTGCTTGCTGAATTAGTCAACTGCATTTTGCCTACATCTGAAGTAGATGTGGGATGTTTATTTGTAGACCCAAAGGCTAAGCACAGTCAAGGAATGCTGCTGGATTCATTGTTTGTAGGAAAAACAACTGGTGTTCATTCTATTGCCACCACATTTATCACTGCTTTGTTTGAATGTGGAACTTGGGAATTCAGGCTATTTTCCTCAGCCTGCTAGAATAATACAGTGCAACATCTTTACTTAATTATTGCTTTTAAATTATAAAATGGCAGAGAAAATGTAAGACAGATTAAAAACCAAAATGATCTGTTTACATCTGTACACAAGAACACTGGAATGAACGACAGTGATTGCCAATATAAAATAACATTTATGCTTGAGTAAACAAGGTGTTACACTCTATTAGGAGAATATAACTGTCTTGGAGAGCACTGTTTAAAACTGCAGCATACATAGTTTATGTTTATAGAAAGTCATACTTTCATTTTTATCTATTCTTGCAAGACCTGTAGAAGCCAATTTTTTCCTGATAGAAATGTGTTTCCAAGAAGAACACCTATGGCCTTTCATCTGCTTATAGACAACTTTTTTTTTTTTAATATCAAAACAAACAGAAAAAAAGAAATGCAGATTGGAAAAGACTATTCCTATATATGGGAAGTTTAACATATGGTCCCATCTTCCTTTGGTGTTGTATACTAGTCTGGACTTTCCCCAGGACCCACCCAAGGACCCACAAACCTATTTCCTTGTGGTACTTCTAGAGTGAAGTGCCACACACAGCCACTTCTGAGTTTAAGTCATCAGCCTGCAAGAAGAAAACATGCTCCATGGGTAATGTCTCATGGGTATGAGTAATCTGTCCAGTTTTAATTTAGTTGATATATTAGATTGGATTTTAATTCTGTATTTACCTGCAGACAAAAGACTACATCCTTAAAAACATGGCTGAACTGTTCAAGTGAAACAGAGATCAAAATGCTAATTGAGTCTTCTTCCAGAAAGGTTTTGCTTCTATCTATGAGACTACACAAGGCCAGTTAATGGAAATATATGCAATAAATTGTATTTATTTGGTTCAAATCAGATAGACAGGTTAATTAAAAATTCACAAAGGCTTTGTTTTCTGTGTATCAAGCCTAAGGGTTCTTGGTGTTGTATTTAAAGAGCAAGGAAGGGAAAATTGATATGTATCCTGAAAAAGGAATTTAAAAACAAAATCAATATCCCGGGCAATAGAAAAGATGGAATTTATTATTTGTGCATGCGAATGAGAAGGTAGTTGGGATAAGAACTAATGTAAATTTATTACTCCTTTTGTAGTCCAGCCCATCCTGAGACTTCAATTGTCAGCACAGCATAACGAAAGATATGAATGAGTGATTTGATATAAATGAATGAATGATAAAGATCTTATCATGAGAAGACCCTAAGCAAAGCAGCGGGTGAGAGGCAGCACATCCCCCATGTGGTGCACTGGGGCCACCTCGTAGGGAGTAGAAGACCAAGGGCCAAACAGAGCTAAATTCTCTCTCTCTCTAGCCCAGAGAACAAACAATGCACTTCGAAGAAACACATTAGTTTCTTATATTTGGATCCAACTTAGGCTGCCAAGAGGTCAATCCCATAGGGGCTCAAACACTAACTAGATGTGCAGCTACATTGTCTGAGGCCCTGGAGTTAAAGCAGATTCCCATCAAAGTCAAGAAGAGTAACTCCTTAGATTTTATGGGTAAAAAAAAAATTATGTGTCATCAACTTGTACTTTCTGTTTTCTCACTGTTCCATCAAAGCGTGTTTAATACTTCTACTGTTTAATCTAAGATGGGAAATATTTATAGTTGGAACACTTGAAGGAAACAGGTCTGTCCTCCAGAGAAGACAAAGACCACCTTTAACCACCAGAAAACTGTGGTTTCCTTCAGAACATTTTGACACAAGGGCCACTGCACAGGCAAATGTAGCCAGCAACTCACAGTGGAGCTATGAAAGACCAAAGACGTGCCTCCAGTGGCAGACACCCTGAGCAATATATAGTACAACAGTACTATAGATTATATATGGTTCTTTCAGAGTAATAGGGTCTTTCTGCATCCCATCCTCCAGAATTCTGTATTCCTGGCAGAGTAACTTTCAAGAATAGAAAAGGATGGCCTTAAATGTCTGTACAAAGGAGGTAAGCTTTGAAGAATGAAGTTTTTGGGGATGGAATAACAGAGGAGAGGTGAGCGAAGCGGTAAATGGCATATGTAAACACATATTGAACACAGAAAGAGAAGACAATGAACAGGTAACAGATCACTCAATACAAGTCGTTTAGAAAAGAATTCATATAATATACAGAAGCCCTGATTTAAAAAAATCTAAAAAGATATTACATGCTAATTTTTTACATGTAGCATGCTGAGCACGCAAATTTGATTTACAATACATAGATTTAAAAAGTTTTCCAAGTATACTATTTTTTCCTCCCCTTTCTCACAAGTACAGAACTTTACTGTATATTGCACACTTTTAACCATTTCTCTAGACACAGTTACAATACTAAAAAAGTAAACAGGAATAAATGATATTCCAGCAGGTACAGACAAATCTGCTACTACAGCTAAACTGGAAGCTTTGCCTGGCAAGGGAGGAATTGCAACCATTAATTCCTTCAGATTATAAGCTTTTACAAATATAAAAAGCAGGCTAAGAGCAAAACAGCACACCAGGTTACTTCATGTTATACTTATCAATAAAAGCATTTTTTTCTCCACTAGATGTATTCGACAAACCAAGGTCATCCTGAGTTACCAGGAGCCAGGGAAATGTGGCAACTCTGAAAATCACTGTGATCTGAGTACCTCGAGAGGAACTGCAATGCATACCTTGACGTACACAGGCCTGACAGATTTTTCCACTGTTTCCCAACCATTATGGCTACTAAGATAATCTTCAAAAAATGAAGGGCACATAAAGCAAATACAGAATTGTTCTGTTGAAGCTGCTGGGGTGGAGGTGTTTGACATAAATCAAAACCCCAAACCAAAAAATAACTGAGGAAACAACACAACCTCCACCTCTCAGCTGCTACTTACAGCTTTCTAACATGGCAAAAAACCCTAAAATTGTCAATGCTCCTGTCATAACACGGATGCTATTAAGAACAATGCAGGGCTTCTGCAAAGTTTTCAAAAGTAATGTCATTTTCACGCTGCTGTAAACTGGAAAATCTGGGAACTGAAGTATGGGTTACCACCGACTTCACTTTTTAAAGGAAAAAAGTCTTTTTAGAAGGAGTCAGTAGAATTGGAGCCAGAGGTCTATTACAGTGGCTGAGACCCCTCCTTTCCAAATCCAGAAAGTAAAGCAGGACTGAGCATTAAATAGTACAGGGGATGAGACCTTTACCTACGCCAGAAGGACTGGAGAAAAGGTAGAAATGGGAAGGCAGAGAAATAACCTAAGACCTAAGAAGGACACTTCACCTTCCACTTCAGGCATGGTTATGCAAATCTGAGAATTTGCATAGACAGAAGAAAGTTGAAAGAGGCAAAAGAGCAGCAAAAAGAGGTGTAATGATTCAGAGTTAAAAGTCTGTGTCAAATCTAGGCTTCAGACTGAGCTCTGAAACAAAAGCTGGTGAAAGTTACAAGTGCAAACAAGGAAAATTACATTCCCTCTGAGGGGCTGTCAGACGGTCAACCTTTTGGCCCTTGTTTTCTTTCTCGACTTTAAATGCCATTCTCTGCTAGCAGCCATCTAGAACCAGCTTTCCAGTAATGTTTCAGACATATCTGTGCTGGCTCTTAGCTGGAAACTAAGCATTTAATCCAAAATCATGAAATTCCAGGTCCCTGCTCAGCGGCTACAGAATGACACAGAAGTCCATAAGCACTTTATTTACAGCCCTGAAGTTCCATATGTTTGAGGTTGGACCTTGGACTTTTAGTCATGGCCATATTGCCATCCCCATGTTAGTAAACTGTACCGTGAGTTCAATCTCTGCACTTGTCCATAACCTGACTGTTACTGGGGAGAGCAGCTTTCCATTTAGCTAATAAGAAAGTCCCTTAAGATCCACAGAGGAAACATTCTCCCTCCAAGATCTAAGAAGTTTAAAGTCTACTTGAATTTATTTGAACTTGCTTAATAAACTGGGTGCAAAAAATGCAGTCATTTTAACATGGAACCAATACAAAAAATAAGAGTGAGAGTCATCTGATTCAATTCTGTCTGTTAAATGCACACACAACCCTTGGAGCAGGGCTGGAAAGCTGTACTCCACTTCCCCAGGAGAAGGCTGACCACTAGGTTACAGAATCACTATCACTCTTACATCCTCTCCCATCCTTTTTGTCACAGAGTGTAAGTCCTTATGTGGACATAAGGCCTTATTAATTTTGCAAACCTGACATAATCTAAGTGTCCAAATACATTTAGGCAGTTTATAACTAAGGGGGGAGGGAAGGGAAATGGAAAAAAAAGGAGGATACTTGAACCTAGCAAAACTACCCTCCTCCTTCAAGTTCCTGAACTGCATCCATCACAGCACTGTCTCAACACTTGAGGGCACAGGAAAATCCTGATTAAATGGACAGGGCTTGGAACAAATCCAAAACATCAAACCTCAAGCTTAGTTAAAAAGTACCTACTATTGTGTAGGACTTATTCTCAGTGCTACGTAGTTAAACTAAAATAAAAACAGAATTGTACGTTGGTGGTTCAAAAGAGAAGTAAAGACCTTATTTTTCAAGTACAAATTGTATGTGACTTTAATAGCGTGAATTCTGTCAAGTGGTCCATAGAATAAATTTGCACACAGTTCAACATAACATGTGCACATTAAATAGGATTTGGCATTAAAAGACCCAACATTGAATGGAAATCGAAAATAAATGCCCACATTCTCCCCAGAAGACTATTCACCCCAAGGCCTTAGGCATTAATTTAAGTGAATGAGGAAGCCACTAGGGCAGCTGTCGGTAGCTTATTTGATTTGTGAATAAACAATGGCTTCATTTTAAATGCTATTTACTCCTACTCCATACTAATGTAAAAATCGAAAACACAAAAAAAGAACTGACTATTTAAAAACACATATTTTTAAGAAAGCTTTTATACTGCACGATTCTTCATTTCAACATGGTAAGAAAATAATATAGTAAGAACTTCTGCTGCATTATTAATTTTAACTGCTGCTAATATTAAGAAGCCCTGAGGTTGTATCTTATACTTAATTGATATTGTGCATTTGGCTGTATATTAATGAGAAGTTAGGGTATCATAGGTCATTCCAATAAAATCTTTGGGCTTGTCAGCTTGAATTATGTATCTTTACATCTGTAGAAAACAGTGGCAATATGATAATTACAGTAGTTCATACATGTTGTTATAACTTGTTAGTACAATCAGGTACATCATGTCCAAAGTGCAGATGCCAATCCAATCTGGCACTAATAATGCATCAAACAGATTATTAATTATGAACAGTTTCTATGTAGAGAGAAGCATTTAGCTGCACAATGAATTTTCAGATTGGGGCACAGTAACTTCTTCATATTGAAAAGATTTCATGACAACACAAAGCCACCATCTCCCTGGCACTACAAGGTGAGAACGAAGACCTTTACCCTACACATCCATATATGTGCTGAATTTTATGTGTAGGTGTTCCTGTGGGTTTGCGGATAATTACATATATAACCTCATGCAACAATTTAGTTTTCATATGAAACACCTTCGTATTATCAGGATTCATATTTATATGTAGGTTTTGCCTTGCACAGAATTCAGAGAGGATCTGTCTAGAAAGACGTGGTTCTACAGCCTTCCTTTAGCAGAACACACGTGCTGAATACTTTTGGTTTCCATGTAATTTGTAATTTAAAAGGCAATGGAATTCAGCTGCCCCAACCTACACTCCATTTCTATTTCACATATAGACATCTTGCCCTATGATCAGATTCTTGTTTGACATGTAATAAAGGTATGGGAGTCTAAGAGAAGATGAAGAATTTACATAAAAGGAACAGACCTGTTCCAAACAATAAGCAAATTGTATCTGTTCATGAATGCAAAATTCAACTATAAAGCAAACTGAGTGCAGAAGTTAAATAAGCCTTTGTGCAACTGGCACTTACAACAGCCAATAACCCAAGATGAAACTGCCCTTGAAAGCATTGCAATGACAATCTATGGAGAAATTGTTCTTGAACAAATTCTCCAATATACATTAAGCACAAAAAGGCTTGTTTACAACACACATACCAGTTCAGCCGCCTTGGATTTCCTGATAAATATGAATATTCAGGATAGCCAAAGACAGGAAAAAATCCCACTGAGCAGTTCCTATGCTCATCTCAGTTGCTAAGGTGTAAACTTAGAAAAACCACACTGAGCTCCAAAAGGTGTTTGGCTCCAAAACTACACTGGAGCCAAAAGGCTCCAAAAGCTCCTCTGAATTTACAGTCTTTTTGTAAAATCAGAATGCAGTCCTAGGTATTCAAATACATGGCCTCCAAAGGCCTGAACCCACATATATGTAACATGTGAACAAGAAGTTTTACGTTATTAATTTAAATTCACCCAGGCTGTCCTGCACAATATAGCAGGGTTGAGGGAAAGCAAAAAGCATGAAGAAAACCAGACTGCAGGTACTCCTGTCCATGTGCAATGAGCCAGTCCAACAGCTTGGGACATTCCATGCACAAGTCAACTGTGTGGCAGGTGTAGAGGGGGGGAATCCAGCTCCTCCCCGTGTTTGCTGTGCTATACCAGATCTTATATGCACACCAGTTCCAGCTGGACTGCCAGATGTCTGAGATTTATGGACATATGGCAGCCTACACAGTAGCATCTAAACTTCTAGGACATCCACAAAACCCAGACTAATCTGTTAAATTCTTGAAATCTACACAAACGAGAACTCTGCATGCAAAAGAGAATGCATCCAGGAGAATGCAGATGACTGGTGGCCGACACAGATTAATGGCCCAAACAAACTACAGTCTCTTATATTCAGAGAGGAGTCGTGATCCCCACTAATTTTTCTTCCTGAGTTACGAAGCAGAGCTCACCAGGTTCTAAAGGGGTATATTCGATATATTAAGAGTGTATTGGCTGAGCATAATTTGTCTTCCTGAGCTATTGCTCGGGTGGTGCAGTCCCACTTTTTCTCCTCCACAGGCTGATACGTAGCAAAGAAGGCACAAAAGAGCCCCAGCTGAGCACGTCAGGGTTGGCGTATTACGGACAATAAATTGTTGCTTCTACAGTAAAGGATAAAGATAAGAGAAGAAGGTGGAGTGAGTTGCTTGAAGAATTTCTGTCTCATCTATGGACTCGGATCTCCGACCGAGTTGCACATTACTCAGTGTTTCAGCACGTTACCCCTGCCGTGCTCGGGGGGGCACAGCATCAGGTAGGGCAAACTACCTCCCTCTTTAACTTCTGAACCACAGTTTTCTGTGCCAGGCTTCGGAGAAACATAAAGCACAGCACAGCTCGGGGAGGAGTTTCTGGCAGCTAATGTGACTCACCAGAACGATGCTTCTAAAGCATCTGTATTTTCATTTCCTGTTTTGGTTCAAGTGTTTAAGCAGAAGAATTCTGCTTCTGGGCTCTCGGATTCCAAAAATCAAGGGCTGAATCTGTATTTCAGTACCTAAACAGAGCTGGCCTGTTTCGCGGTTCCATCAAAGCCGTGCACTTTCAGCCAGCGCTTTTCAAGTTCAACTGTTCTTTCCCACTCTTCAAAAATTATTCATCTTTTTCCTTGCATAAAGAATGCTCAGATTAATAAGACAAGGAAGAAATGTCCTTGTAAAAGAAAAAGCGAGGGACAGACATACAGACACCACACTCACTCAGGGCTAACAACAGGCCTTTTCCTTAATTATCTTCCTAATGATGGTTTCTCAAACAATACTGCAAATTTTCATTCAAAATCGAACTACTCGCTGGGGAAAGAGTGCATTTTATCTTGTTCCCTGAAGAACTCTGAAGCCATCTTCCCCATATTTATATTCTAATCTTTCTATGCTCACTTGTAAAAGCTGATAATTAGGAAAGCCTCTTTGATGGTCAGAAGCTGCACACTATTTCTGTGTGCATGGTAACAGGATGAATCACTGGCTGCACTAATCCTGTAAGAGTGTTAAAGGTCCCATGTGACAGTTACTGTGAATGCTAAACCTGCCCTATATTATGCTATTTCCCACTAATCCTAAGAAAATTAATGTTAATTTATCATGAAAAAAGGTTAATTATACATTTATTTCTGATTTGGGCACATTAGACCAGACACAAAAATAATACAGTTGGGTTTTTTTTTATTTTTAACAGGAGGATTTCCCTTTCAGCCTACAATCAGGGCCTATCCCAAAATCAACCAGGATGGGGAAGGGGAGATTGCAGAGGCAGGACAATGACAAGACACGATGGTAATTCTAATTATCCTTCTGATCCAGTTTAAAAAAACTTTTGCTTTTGTTCGTTATGCAAAACTTGCAACAGTACCTGCTTCATCTCTTCCGCTAGCAGATTTCAAGTATACACTGAATGCTAATTCTGGGTTCAGAAAACAGATTCAAGTCATGTAATTACCTTTTCATTTCTTATTAAACGAATAACTTATAGAACAAAATTTGCTTCTTTATGAAATACTTTATTGTAATTAAATCACAGCGTTCAGTTGACATGAAAAAAAACAAAAAACAAACCAATAAACCCCTACATTTTGAATGATTTATTAATGCCAGCAGCCTCTAATCCTTAAGTACAACCCCAGCTCACACAATAGCTGCACTTCACACCATACAAACGGATTATCAGAGACTGTTCCCTCGTCACCCAGTAAAAAAGGGGAGTCTCTTGTAAGAGCCTGGTTCAAAGCATCTCTGACAAAGGAAGGGATAAATCACTAGGAAGATCTTTTGCTGAACTACGTAGTATATCAATTCCAACACCGGTGTAACTACCTGGGTCTGGTATGTCTTGGCCACCTACTCTGGTCAAAACTAAACTGATATGCAAATAATACACTGTGGAATACAGGCAGTGTACCATTTTCAAACTAAAAGTTTAGATAGCTATTACATCTTCTACCAGGTACCAGAGTTTCCATAATAATGTTCCGAAATGGGGCAAATATTTTTGCCAAAAGTTAACCCTAAATCACATTTCACATAATAGGCCTTTTTTAAAAAGTGGGTTTAAGAGCCGCTATTGCCTAAAAGGAAATGCATTTTTTCGGATTATGCTTTAAAGTCACTTCTATGCTGGCAGCATGTCCTAAAATGTTCCACTCTGCCAAATGTCTGACCAAGTTCATTTATGACCCAATTTCCACCCAATCGTGGCAGATGCAGCTCCACTAACTATATAATCTTGTATTTTTCTCCAATTTGCCACTTGTCTTAACTGTTGGAAATGTTTAAAGCAATTACTTTGAGGGCTATGTACAATACTGTTTAGACAGGCTACCTCATGGTGAAAACCACAGAGCCTTGTCTCTTCAAAAGTGCATAGAAAGAAAGTGTTTGGGTTCTGGGTTTTTTTTTTTTTTGTGTTGGTTTACGTTTTTGTGAGGTTGTGATGGTTTTTTTTGAGACCAAAAGCAGTCAGTTTAATTATTAGGTTATGCACCTTAATCAACATCCACATCTTTTGAACAAGTTCCTGCTGCAAGACTCAGCCTCCATCTACCTTGATACTTTTTCAAGCAGATCAATATTTGCACATTTGGGTTATTTTCATTGGCCACAACATGAGGTGAAGAGGAAAAGGTTTATGAACAAGGCATTTCATTCACCCGAGGCAGCTTCCTCAACATCTAAACAGAAGAAAAGTTTTCCCTAAGCCTCCCCCTTTACTGCTGAAGGGTGCACCCTTAAATTATCTTTTGGGCCAGCGCTCCCATATCTCCCTGTCCAACCACACAGACACATCTACATATTCCTTAAATTTGGCACAATTCGTGAAGTATTGCACAGGATCTGGCAGGAGACAATACCAGTGGGTCCCCCATTGCTTCCAGTCAGAAACCAACCAACAAGAGCAATAAGGTACATCACTAACATTTCTCAGTTAGAGAAGTTAAAATTCAATTGACCAGAAATGGAAGGATTTAAACAGACATATACTAACTAAATCATTTGTATATATCCCAGTGTTTTCTCTGGTCAACATTAAATTCTACTACATCACTTTTTATAGTTAAATGCATGCCTTTATAACATGATGTGGATCAGGTCCAACTAATATTATTAAAAGAGCACTTACATTTTTGCTTACTTTTGTATTAGATGTGACAAGAAAAAACATTTCAAATTTAGCTGCTTCTCAGAAAAATTATAACACTCAATTATTAACAGACAGGGTCTATCCTATTTCCTGCCATCTTCCAATAGCCTTTTGAAACCATTTCTCTGCTTAATATCCTATATATTTTTGTTAGAAAAATTCTTCAGTGTCTGTGATAGGAAAAATGTGCTGAAAATCAATAGTCTGCATATTTCTTTGCCTGCAATATGTTATATATCATAATCCTGTTTTATAAGAGTCTAAAATGAGCTAAAACAGATTCAATTTTAAGATTTGGAATTCAGACTAATAGTTTTTAATTTAAGAAAATATCTGTCACTGTGAATAGGCAAACAAATGGATTAGATTCTCCAGTTTTATTCCTTAGGCCATAAGTGTTAATCTCTCAGCAGAACCAACATAATATACCACTATAGATTATCAAAAGTGACTACTTGCTGCCGTGAATTATTCATTTGAAAGGTTACGCACCAGTGATAATATAAATTATATTTGAAAAATATTCATATAACATTTTAATAAGCTTTAAGAAATGATTTCTTTCCCAGTGTTTAAACTAAAAATATTTAGTGTCTCAGAAGGAATTATGGATTTATTGGATGTGTTCAAAAGTCCTGCCATAAGGTATTTGAGACTCAGGGGGAACTGATCGTCTAAATGCTTCTTAAGATGCACTTGCTCCATAAATTAAAGATAATACATTTCTCTCAAAGACCTCTAAACAAATTATTCACTTGCATGTGAAGAGCTGGTGACTGTTTACAATTTATGATAAAGTCCAGGAATTCTTGCCTGTGCTGCTGGGGAAAAGGATCTTGGGGAGGGCCTCTTGGGGAGGCCAGGACAGGGAAGCATATGCACCACCACCGTGAGTGGCACAGCAAGGCAGAAGAAGTTTCATTAGCAACAACCAGTGCAGCACCTGAACCCAGGCCAGTGTTGCAGTGTCTCTGCACTGCTGCCTCCAACACAATGAACTATCAGGAAAAGAGAGGGCTTGAAGATTTTGAAAGCACAGGAAGAGTTTTTAAAACAGTGTATGTTATATATGGCAAAAAGTGCCTAATTAACAATGACAAAGAAGCCCCGTTTTCTCAGTATCCACTTACAGAAGTGAAGGCCCTTGTACAAATATTTTAAAAAATATTCTGAATTGAAACATAAAAAGCCTCTACCCACATTTGAAAACCTTAGTCTTCAATTCTTACATCATCTTAACATTGCAAAATGAAGAGTTTTGATTTATTCTAGTGTATAAAACAAGATTTGATAATAGCTTACAGTTATATTTGAAAGTAAAGTGGTTGAATCATGGAAGGAAGATTTAGAAGTTTTTCATCTACTTGTTGATAGCAACGTCTGACATCTTTGTCTGCTCACCCGAGGGCAATAAGCTGAATTAAGTTAGACCTGACCCTAGGAATGAGTCCTACGCATTGGATTGAATAACTATACCAAAATCTAAGGACATGTCTATGCAGCAAGAGTGGAATGTCTCAATGTCCCATTTGACTCTCCACTAATTAATATAGATTCCTTCTCCTAAAAATCCAAACCCAGCATTCTAATTACATATGTAATGGGCAACATCTTCTACTTATAAAATACTTCTTCACTTGTCTCTTCAGGTACAGTGCATATGTGCTTTGGTGTGTTTTGTCTTCAGGCTCCATAATTACTCTGAATATTCCATTTACATCCCCTTCCAAGCTCCGTATTTGACACTGTTTTCATTAGTGTACTGTATTTGTGGCAAACACACTCACTGTTTGCTTCTCTTTCCTACCATGGTTGTCCACTCTAGGATTTGACAGGTCAGTGCTTCCTTTTTCTTCTTTTTGCTTTCATTGATCTCCAGTGCAAAATCTCACCCAGTGTTCTCCCTACTCCTCTCTCAGTGAGTTTATCTGCCCTCAGCTGCCTGCACCATTTTGACACTGATGAATCACCGATCTTCACTTGCATCTTTCATTTCCCCTACGTTGCAGGCTATCTCACTTCTTTGCTTGCTTCTCAAACACACAATTTTGATGTCAAAGTCAGCCTCTTGAAAATTGAACTTCTTATCTTTTCTTCCAATTCTCACCTCCTTGCCATTACTGTTGACAATACCACTATCTTTCTCAATTCTCTAGATTTCAAATTTCATGGCCCATTCAACTCTTTTCTCCATCACTTGATCACAGCTCAAACTGTCATCAAACACTATCAGTACTTTTCTGTATCTCCAATATCCACCCTATCCTTTCCGATCCTTCCACTAAAATCTTTGTCCAAGACTTCACATTACTTGCATCAGTTACAACAGATTTCTGTTTAAGGTCTTCTCCCCCATGGTCCAATACATGTGAAATATAACTGCTAAAATAATTACCCTCCTTGCGTCCACTGACCATATCACTATGGTCATCTATTAAAAAAAAAGTTACATGAATTCACCAAATACTTTCAGTATTAAGCTGAAGGTCTTGACTCTTACTTCCAAAGTCTTATACATTTCCACTGTTAATTATTTTTTCACACTTTCTCCCTTCTTTTCTACAAATTGACTTCTTTATTGTTTTTCTTCTCTCAAAATATTCTGCCAAATATACAGAATACCTTTGTTTCTTCCATCCCAAAACAACTCTTGGTGACATTTACTCAGGTATCTCTTCTTAAAAGTCTATGCTTCTCTTCACCTACAGTTAAACAGTAGAACATAATCCTCGCCTTTATGTTGAAGAAGGAAGTAAGCATTACAATCAAGGCACTTCTTATTCTGTCCAGAGTAGTTCTGCTGCTCCTACCTGGAATTTTTTCTTTTAAATTAGTACAAGCAGATCATTCCACAAGAGAGATATCTTCAAAGATTTAAAAAAAAACAACCCAAACAACTAAACACAAACAAACCCCACAACCCTCTCCTCCTAAAGAGAAATAATCAGTGTGTTTCATTGAAAATCAATGCTTACTACCAACGAAAAATCAATATTTCTTTAGAAAAATCATGAGACAGTAGCACGCAAAGCAAAATTTAAATCAATTATACACATAGGGGTTGCTTTTAAGCCATTATTTAAATAAAAAAATAATTAATTAAAATTCATTAAATTAATCCACTCCAGCCCAATGGAATACTATAATACATCACATTACTTATATAACAAAGATATTCAAAGTCCTTTATAAAAAGTTGCACACACAATTTAATCTGGAGAAAAACTGAAGATATTCCCATAGAAGAGATGGACAAGCTGAGAACGAGATATCCAGTTAATTAGCAGCCTATCAAAAGCCGTGAACTAAGGTCTGCTCATCAGACAGCTCTGCCCTCCCTAAAGAACAAGAGTGGTGGCCATCAGTTGAGCCCCCTTGAAGATCGTGTCTTTTGTCTGAACGTTTGGATATTGCTACTGAGCCAACAATTGAAGATATGAAACCTGAGCAAAGACTACAGGAACGGGCCTGTAGTCACGTTTTTCCAGATAAATTATTTGAGCATGGAGATAGATGGATATACAATAATTCCATAAACAGCCAAAGTGACTTAACACTATATCACTTACAAGGCACTTGACATAATCCCTACTGAAGAGACACATTATAATGGATTACAATATGTCTTTCATATGAAATCAACCTGCAATAGTAATAGTAATAATAATTCAAAGTTAGCTCTACAGAAAAAGCTTCAGAACTATCCCATGATCTATTACAGAAGCTCAACTATGGGGAAAGGGAACACCCAACAAAAGAGCAGTTGGAATAATTGAGCCCAACAGTTTCTTAAGCTTCACCAGAAGCTCCTGGCGACACCAGAGGGATCTCTAGCTATAATTCTGATTGTTGTCACACCTCATTTGGGGCAAAAGATTTTCTGGAAAGGGGCTAAACGAGTATTATTATAATCTATTTTACAAATTCTGCAGTGTTTTCAAACTCAGCACAGCAAGTAAAATATTCTCAAAAGTGAAAGACACTTCTTAAAAAAAATCAACTCTAGGATTTTCCATGATGATGGACAAGATTTTATATAAATGTCACTACAATGGTCAGAAAGCGTCTTTACACCAGAAAAACAAATAAAGCAATAAAGCTTAAAATTCAGTGCCCTTCAATTTAGTCTTTTATTATTTCACTACATCATAGGTACAACCTCAAATTTTATTATTAAAAACACAGAAAGGTTTTTCTAGCTATGAAGATTCTATTGAGCACTAAAGCAAGAAGAAAAACAGACTTAAACTAAAAGTGCAATGAAGTGATTACAATGGTTATGAATCAGACCTCCATTATTGAGCCACTTTAGCAGCATGTAATAGATTCTGATTAAGCTCTTTAAGCTGAATTACAATGTACTATTAGAAGACGACTCAATTAATATTTTTCAAGGCCCACAAGCTAATTTTACCAGCATCCACTAATTTTTACGAAGGTCTGATCAGACCTTACCACAGTCTGCTCAGTAGGAGGCAATGAGCCAGCTCCAATTTTCCCAAGCCTGCTAACAAAAACTTCAAGCTGATGTCAAAGCTTCGAGCTCTGTCACTGTGTGGGAGCTTCTCCCCATGTTACAGGTAAGAAATACAGGATTTCTCACTGGGAAGTTACAGACATATCACAGAATGGTAGGGGTTGGAAGGTTTCTTCAGAGACCATCTTGTCCAACCCCCCTGCCTAAGCAGGTTCACCTAGAGCAGGCTTTACATGAATGCACTGAGAATGGAAAAAGTCTCCAGAGAAGGAGACTCAACAACCTCTCTAGGCAGCCTGTTCCAGTGCTCTGTCACCCCCAAGGTAAAGAAATTTTTCCTCATGTTGAGGTGGCATTTCCTGTGTTCCAGTTTTTGCCCATTGTCCCTTGTCCCGTTGCAGAAGAGTCTGTCCCTATGCTCATGACACTTGCCCTTTAGATATTGATAAGCATTGATAAGGTTCCCTCTCAGTCTTCTCCAGGTTAAACAGACCCAGGTCTCTCAGCCTTTGCTCATAGGAGAGGTGCTCCAGTGCCCTGATAATCTTTGTAGCCTCCCACTGGACTCTTTCCAGTAGTTTCTTATCCTTGAAGTGGGGGACCAAAAACTGGACACACTATTCCAGATGTGGCCTCACCAAGGCAGAGTAGAGGGGGAAGATGGCCTTCCTTCACCTGCTGGCCATGCTTTTTTTAATGCAACCCAGGAGACCATTGGCCCTCTTGGCCACCAGGCACATTGCTGGCTCATGGTCAACTTGTTGTCCACCAGGACTCCCAGGCCTCTCTCCACAGAGCTGCCTTCCAGCAGGTCAGCCCCTAACCTATACCAATGTATGTGACATCACACACTTGAAACAGAGAATTCTAAGCAAAATTTGCCTGTGGTCTGCTCCTGAACTGGAGCTTCCCATTTCAGAAGCACTGCACTACTGTAAAGCTATTAGATGCCATTGCAAGCATTCAGGAGCCGAGACACAAACAACTCAAGCAAGTTTCCAAATCAGTTTATACACTGCTCCTGGCAATCGAAAGTGATAATCACAGCCTACTGTTGCTCCTTTACTGCACAATAGATTTTGAAATGGTGCAATCATTCATGTTCCCATTGGAAGAGATACAAGACACACACAGTACTGTGACCCGGTATTCACACAATGTAAGCAGGACTATCCACATTTACGAGAAATGTCAACAACTGCAACAAATTGGCACTCCAGCAGCTCCATCTACAGAAACTCTGTGTAGGAAATGACTGGTTTTACCTTAGAGACAGCAAACAGCTATCTCTGACCATGGATCACATTAACATCTGGGGAGAAAAAAAGGTTTATTTTATGAGACTCCTAAGTGAGCAGGTGTCTTACTATAACATTATAACTTAATTTTACCTAACCTTTTTCATCCTAGTAAACATTTTGAATTATTAGAGTAGGCATTGCAGTAATAAAAAAAAAAGTACAGTTTCTCCTGAATGCTTCAAATTGCTAGTTTTGATACTGAGAATCATATAGCCAAGACAATACAAGTTTACCATTCAAAAAATGGTTTTTCTCCAAGTTTCCAGACGTATTTCTACAGCCTAAACTATTTAGCATGCCAGCGAACTACTACACTGTACCAAAATCCAAATATGATTCAAAAGTTTGCACACTGAATGCAACATAGACACAGCCCATCTAAACCAAGAGGTCTCCCAGATTACTATATAAAGAAGTGCCAGTTCATACAAGGCTTGACCATAAAAATCCCTTGTAATTAAAGGGATTTCTCAAGCAGGGTTTGTCTACATAGATCACCCATAACCATCTCTGAAAATGTACTTAGAAGAGTTTACTTCTCCAATTCACTGTCACCCTTTTTTGAGAATGTTGTAGTCATTCTTCATGACTTCTACTAAGCAGAGCCTTTGGAGCCAGGTTCTTCAGTGGCATGGTTTAACTTCACTGCTATCTGTTTTTAATCTTGTATCTGAAAAACTTCATTTTAACTTCCAATACTCATCAGTAATTGATAAAATATGTTTCAGTATTTCCTGTGTTTTACAGTATTTTCTTTTCTGTGCTTTTGTTTCACATGAAGCAATGAGTAGCGGGTGTATTTTCTTACAGTCCATAAATATTTACGGATTGTGAATAACAAATAGCATTGCTTTAAAAAAAAATTCCTCTCATATTTTTATATACAGCAGGAGGAAAAGGAAATTTCCCCTCCAGAGCCCGTGCGTGGGAGTGAATGTCTTGGCATTGTGTGTCATGGAATCATCTGAGACAAAGGGGCTATGTCCTTATTCTTACAGTCATCCAATTATTCATATATATGTGTATGCCTGGGAGTCCATGACATCATGCACCTTTAATAAATTTCCTATAAATTCAGGCAGCTGCTCTTTGAATCAAGTTTTGAAATCCCACCAGCCTAGAGACAGTAGGAATTTGAAGCAGGTGAGTAAGTTGTACTGGGAATTTCTCAAGTCCTACACTATTATTTCATTATTTTAGATTTCCATTAAAAAAGAATTGGAAATAGTTAGTTTACATATTAAAATGAAATCTTCTAATGTTGGTTTAGTGCCAACTAAAATTTTCCCAGTCCCCAGATATTTAAAGCTAAACATTGGCTGAAATATAACAAAGGTGATCCACACTTCTGTAGCACTATTTGAAGCTAACTGCCTCTCAAGGAGAGCTTTCAAAATTTGTATGAGCAACCTGAGTGGCACAGAAGTGTCCAGGGAGCCAATTCTTCCTTTGAAGAAGCAGTGCAACAGGTTCTCTGAATGTGCTGCCATCAAGAAATGTCCACAGTTGCACTGAGGACTAGCTGTGAGCTTCCAAATAACTTTTGGAATTATCCCGATGCCTTTCAGTGCACTGCAATATCAAAACGTGGGGTTCAAATGGGTTGAAATAAACTGGTCCACAGAGAAGTGGCTACAGTGAGTAGACTGAAGAAGTAGTGTCAACAAATTCTTTTTAAGGGTTATTGTTTAAGATGTAAAAATCCTAAATCAGCTCTCTGTTGTCCTCTCAACATGAAGGAATCTCTAGGCTTTATGTGCCCCCCAGAGGAATGGTTTTGTCTCCATTTACCTGAGTTATCTAATCTAAACTCATGTTTTGATCTTGTCTAGACTTCAGGCAAGATGGTCTTTGCACCACCATCATTTTTATCAGAAGAACATGGCTCAGAGTCACCCACATAATATTATTCAGGCTAAATCTTACTCTTCCCCCACTGGTTTTGCACAGATGACTAAGGATCCCACCAATTAATTATCACGGCCTCCCTGAGCATTAAAAATGGGATGAAAAAATGTTCAGCACTATCCATGTGTAAGCATCATTTTGAAGGAAAAGGGAAAGTCTTCCACCTACTTCATCTGAAGTCCACGGGTAGGTCACTAACACGTGTATATCACTGTCACAGAGCTGCTGAAATGTTTACAGTAGCTTTAGGTTTAAATCTGCCCATCCTAATAATAATTCAGTTGAGATTCTCTCCTGCATGCAACAAATTTTAAAAGGAAAAGAATAGGCTTCCAAACAGGAATTAAAAGTAGTTTCATGCAATGTGCCTGACCCCAAATCTGTACATAGAGATATGTTGGCTGCTCATTGGCTGCTCAGTTGAAAGGCAGCAACAGAACCAGTAAAGGAGGGGAGGCACAAAGTGCTCTTACACATGAGACACGTGCCTTGGGGAACAGAGGAATTCTGTCCTCATAAGAGGTGATCTGTAACAGAGTAGGTCTGCAAAGACACTCTTTTGATCTGCAGAGAAAAGGATGTTGAAACACTATCATCTAGCAAGACTTTCCATCCTGTTTGCAGCCCACGCTTACGGTGGTTTAATGATTTCTAGCAGTTTAGTTACTGACAGACATAACTTCCCTGTGCCCTTCGTTGTGCCCATTCTCCCTAATGGATGAACGGCTGTGATCCCAGAGAAGCCTGTCCACTAAAAAATCACCAGTAAATGACTTGCCGTTGAACCTAAACAGGTTTAAGTATAAGCATTCCTTTAAAATAAAAAAAAAAAACAGCCACCAATACAATTTTCAGTTCTAAAGTACATGCTTTCAATTAAGTATATTAATTAAACTCTACATAAGGTAGGCTGCTTTGGAGATATGTTACCTCAAAAGCAACCCTTCACATATACCTACTGGATAAAAATACATGTTTCTAATTGCAAGTACAAAAAAACTCTACATGGCAATATTTTAATGATTCTATATAGACATCTTGAAGCGTCCAACTATGTTTGTATTCCAGGACAGATGAAATGTGATATGTGATTTTTTTTTTCCAAATAGCAAAATAGCAAGAGGGAGAAAAAGTGTTATTCACAGACAGACAGTGACAGTTTCTAATTATTGATGCATCACTAAGCAAGGTTTTGCTAACAGCTAAATGAGCTATTGCACTTACAAAATGAGGGCACGTGGCATATCTGATTAGTTTTACTTATATGTCTATGATATTATGTAATTCTAGAAGGTTGATATCTCTTTATCTTTTGGAAAAATGTGCCACATAAAGGACTAGTTGTATTAAATGCCATATTGTTTTCTACCCAATTATCTTTTGTTTTCAGCATGCAAACGGAAAAATGCTGAGTGCTCATTTTAAGTCCTATATATCATCATAATTAATTGTGAGCTAGCTTCTGCTTGCACTTGTTACATACAGGACATAAAAGAAATTAAATATTCCCGGCAAAAGAATGCACAGTATTCCAAGAAATCTGCTTTTTGCAAATTAATGAAACAATTTTTAACAATTTTTATTACAAGCATCTGTGAGCTCCCATCAGGCAGCAGCAACAGACTTGTTTCTGCTTATATTGCTCAGTTCCAAGCTAACGTCCCCTAAAGCTGTTAGGCTGAATGCCAACAGAAGATATATCCACAAAGAGACCTGACCCTTATCCCTGCAACTAATATCGTCTCCTGGAAGTTTTAACTTAATAGTCTATGTGAGATTCTTATTAGTGAACCTTTGCCTTTTTTCCCCCAACCATATTTGGTGAACTATCCTCTTCAGGCAGTAGAAATCATGCACAGGAACCAAAACCACAAAGAAACAGACTGAAGGGGAAATTCTCTAACTGCAAAATTTTTCAAGTCTCTTAAATAAAAAAATAAAGCCTAAATCTAGACTTCTATTTTTACTCAACATGGTTTTACTTTTCCACTTACCAAAGCTCAGAAGGTCATCTCTGGAGAATCTGGGTGCCTGTGAATTCTGTTCTAAATTTCTTTGTTCCCACACTTCAAACATGCAAGGGAATCTTTCTTTGAACTATTAGATAGAGTAAGGTCTCAGCCACTGTGATTAAACTGGGTTGTGTTTGGGGTGTTTTTTGGGTGGGTTTTTTTTTAACCTGTACTGCCCCAAAGATTCTGGCAACAGAGGCTGCTGCTTTGACCCTTACCTTACCCTTGTTCTTGAAATAATTTTATGTTTCCACTACTGCAGATAGAAAAAAACACTGGACAAAAGGCCATCAGTAACCTTAGTAAGTGAAGCAACTCTATCGTGGCTAAATTATGTGTAGTTGAGTCTCCGAACACTGGAAACCAAATCAGAAATAAAACCAAAGAAACCACAGAGGTCAGGACTTCTAGAGCAGGAAGCTTCAAATTAGGCTTCTTTGTCCACATTTAAATACTTAAGCAAATAGTAGTTGACTCTTCTGCAACAACTTTGACCTATACTTAAAATGAATCCAATTATAAGTTGCAGGTTGTTCTGTTGGTTAACGGCCAAATTCAGAACAGAATCTAGTCTGGTGACTCTGAGGCCAATGTTTGCGGTAAAGCACTGTCCAAACAGGAATCATTTAATGCACAACTGAAATGGCAGCCTTCCTCTCATGGCAAGATAGAGGATGAAAGAGGAAAAAATAATAAAAAAAAAAAAATATGAAGAAGGAGCTGAAAATATTGGCTGCCTGAGACAATGCAGTATGACAACAACTTCAAGGAGTGGATCCATTTCTAACACAAAGCATTATTTGCAGGTAAGATCTTACTCCTGAATACTGTCTCCGAAAAGATCTTGAAGAACACAGACACAAACTCCTTGCCACAATGGGAGCAATAAAAGTACTAACCCACACGGCCGCCTCTGCAGCCATCGTTTGTACCGTGCGGCAGCTCAGAGCACCTGACACAGAACAGAGCGAGAGGCTGTTTGTCAAGAGTTTTGAAATGATGATTTTTTTGAGTTATAGAATAACTCAAAACTACTTTTTCATTATGTGACGATTAATGTGAAGTACTGCCAACAAATCTATCATCATAGATTTCATAAGTATGGGATAACAATGTTGTGCAAATACCTGCTCATCTCTGCCTGTAAGTTATTACAGTGCTTACCGATAAAGAAATACAGATCACATGGGAAGATTAATTTAACCCAAAATGTATCTCCCATGTAGTTACACAGGGCAACTACACTTCACAGTAGAGATTAGCTAAAATGTAGTCCTTCAGTTCCAAATCACTTTACTTGCTGGAATTTCAAGAGTGCAAGTTTTAGGGAACACGGCAGAGAGAATCTATGAGGCTTTATAGCTACATGACCTGAACATCAGCTTATTCACGACTTGATCCTGAATAAAATCTAGATTCAGGATTAATTTAAGGAATCATTTATCTTCTAGGGTTTTTTTTTTTGTTGTTTGTTTCAAAAAAGCTCTTAGCCCACATTAAAGGATTAATGGATATATATAAAATAACAACTAAAAAAGACTTTACAGAAGGCAGTAACGTTACCACCCAAGTCCCTGCACTAGGGTGTGTATAAGAGTTTTTATACCAAACTACTGAAGAGAAAACAGCTTGGATATACTGAAGTAGAATTTATTCTCATAATGATCAAATTCTGACACTGAACATTCTGAATGGTACAAATGGCAATTAGGCATCTAAGTCACCTGGGAGTTTTCAAATTTCTCCCTCCATAACAAAATTAAGATGAGCCCAGGGCTAAAAATGGCGGGGGGGGGGGGGGGGGGGGGGGGGGGGGGGG
>BJBW01002626.1:0-101459 GCA_004320125.1 Scolopax mira | reverse complement strand
CCACAGAGCCTTCCACTCACTCCCCTCCAGTGGGATGGGGGAGAGAATTGGGGAAAAAGGTAAAACTCGTGGGTTGAGAAGACAGTTTAATAGAACAGAAAAGGAGAAAGAAGTACGTGGATTTAAAAGATCTGATAAAACAATGGGGAGACAGAGGGAACGTTAAATTTATTCTTTTCCCATATAGCAAAAGAGCAAGTGCCTTGTGCAGAACAGTTTGGCATAAACGAAATAATTTCTGGATAGCCGCCAGCGCTAAGGTTAAAATGCAACATTACCAGACTTCCATGATGACAGCCTACTGGGAGACATTTGTTGAAAATTGCTTTGCCTATCATTTAGTCAGCAGAAAGAAAAAAAAAAAAGGAAAAAAAAAAAAAAAGCCTTGCAGCACTAGCTATGTTAGAACTATGTTGAGTATCTATAAATGATTCAAAT
Organism: Scolopax mira; assembly: GCA_004320125.1. Taxonomy (NCBI): domain Eukaryota; kingdom Metazoa; phylum Chordata; class Aves; order Charadriiformes; family Scolopacidae; genus Scolopax; species Scolopax mira. The sequence goes on along the minus strand of BJBW01002626.1, from coordinate 101,021 downwards.
TGTAAGCTTATAAAGCCCCCATACAAGTGCAATCAACATAAAAGCCTAGCATTTCTCTTCTTTTTTCTTTTCTATCTCAAAGTTCTATATATTTTCACCATATGCTCTTCCAATAAGTGTGTGTAATTATAAAGGAAGTATGATCTAAGATTTAGATTCGAGTTTCAAAAATTAAATTAAAATGATCTTTTTGACAACAGGCAATAAAGTTTTCAGCAGTTACACTGTGAACGAGTACAAGCCTTAAATCTTGCAACATCAAATAAAACAACATGTTTTAACTATACTCTTTTACTCTGCAGGAAATGACAACTTAGGCGGTGCAAGTACTAAATTGTAGTATTTTAACTGCACTATATATGTCTACTTTTGAAAGTCCACTAAATACATGAAAGTCTTCTACAATGGTTTGAAAGAAAGAAGAATAAAGAACTAAACCTCAAATTTTGAAAGAGGTCCATACAGACTGTCATTTGACTCTCATTTAAATTAATGGGATTGAATCAGCTACTTCCCAGAATACTGCTTCAAAAACACAGGGCTAAGTGGTCAGAAGGGTTTTTTCAATATGGTTAACAAATTAATATTCATATTTTATCTTTCTATATTATCTCTTACTGACAAAGAGAAATGAGAGTTCTGATCTGTGTTTTGGTACCACTAAGTGATTCAAGAAAATATCATTTGTGGTTTCATTTTTTAAGAACTAACCAGTGTCTTCAAGTGAAATGGGATTTAAAGGGATTCTACCCTTGAATCAATAGGCAAGACTTTATGCATATGCCACCTCAAAATATGGTACATTTTACATCTTTTCTTACCTTTCTGGACTAATCCTAAGGCAAAAGATTGTGCTTTTGCAACAATTTCAATAATCTATTTGTTTACTTCTTGTGTTGCAGCCTCTCGCTCACCCCTCTTTCCCCACAAGAAGGGCAGAGAAAAAAGGAGGGGAAAGGAAAAAAAATACTTGTGGGTTGAGATAAAGACAGTTTAATGAACAATAACAGAAAAGGAAAATAATAATAATAATAATAATAATAATAAGGGTAAAAGAATATACAAGACACAAGTCACTCAGACCCCTGGTGAATTGCTTGTCCAGCCCAATGTGAGCAGAGACCGTGGAATTCCACCCCCCAGCCAATGCCTTTATATACTAAGCATGAGATCTATGGTATGGAATATTCCATTAGCCATTCTGTTGTTCTGTCCATGTTCCTTCTCAGCTTCTATGGGAAGCTGAAAAAAGTCTTTTACGAGTATAAAGATTTCCTAGCAACAACTAAACCAATATGGTTATTGACATTCTGTTTATACAGCAACCACTAGAAAGAAAATTAACTCGACATCATCTGAAACCAGGACACCTATCCACAACGCGTGGAAAGCCTTAGCAGCTGAGTGTCACCACTCAGGACTCAAAGTGTGTGTTGGTGGGTTTTTTGTGTTTTCTTTTTTTAAAGTAACTTCCTACCTCTCTCTCAAGAAATGACTACTTTTCCTAGAAAAATTAATATAGACAATCTAGTGATGAATTCCTAAATCCACTGAGAATTCATAACTCTGTCACTAGCTCCCCTTTTTAAAGGATTACTTAGAAAGTTCCTCTTCAACACTTGACTAAAAAGTCAAGTAAAATAGTAAAAAGTGTTATTTGGTATAAGTATTGGTATTTGGTATAAGATTAATCTATATTGGCTTGGTTGATCCTTGTGACAACTGTATAAAGATTCAGTGTAACTCAAAGCCAAGAGAAAAACTATTTATTCTAGCACTTCAAACACAAATTGGTCTCTGATCCTTAAACCAAGTTATATTTGTGTACGTCTATATCCTATTTTAAATAAAGGGAAAGGCAAAACTGATTGTCTGATGTTGGTCTTAGGTTAGAATCTGCTCACACGGTGTAAAAGAGTTTCTGGCTCTGTGTTAGGACATAGTCTAAATTTTCCTGTAAGAAAGAGGAAACTAAGGTACTGTTTTTATACCACTAGTACAAGCAATACACATATATTAAAACCATGAGTTTTCTTATCTCATACTTATGGAAAACAAATTACTTCCATGCTGCCAGTTCGGTAGAATTATTGCAATTTGAAAATATATTTTCCACAAGACTTTTAATAATTATGCTCCTACTGGGACCTCACATTGTTATGCATCCATACTTTTTCCATTTGTAATTATTTTTTAAAAAATGCTCTTGCAATTCCATAAATGTAATATAGGTTATATTTAAGTTCAATTTAAATTCTTTATCAAGTGTTTCTCTCTCTAATTAGCTCGTATACCAAAGTCAGAATTCAGTATAGCACAAATAGATAAAAATTCACTGGTGTTTTATTTACTTTACACAACGTGATGTTATTACTAAATTTGACTCTTCTATCATACCAAGCAGCCAGTGACTGTCAGCCTTTTTTTTAGTTCCCTAAAAGCCATGAAAACCCCCAAATGTCAAATTTGTGCCATCATCCACAAACTGACTAGAGATGGATACAGAGATGGAGGCAGAAATGCTATATGATACTGACAAATTTAATCAAAGGGAGAAAAAACAACCCTTACATTTTATGTAGAAAATAAAACCCTTAAATTAGGTTTCTACAAATAAATCTTAACTTGACAAGAAGTTAGACAAATCTAGCTATGGTGACATGCAGTTGTGGCATTCCAAATAAAAAGTTTACTTAAAGAGAAGTCAAGAAATTTCTCTTTTTTCAGTTGAGCATCAAACAAATCCAAGTGAGAACAAGCTCCTGGGCCTTCAAAAGAATAATTTCTAGCACCCCGTGTGCCTGTTAACTACTTCGCATGGGTACCATCCCTTCCTTCCACTCTGAGATGTGCTTTCCCATAATGTATCGTCCAACTGGGTAACCTGGTTCAGATAATACCAGTAATACAAAAAACTAAAGAAAGTTGTCACGTGGGTACAACTTTTGAGTTAGTTTGTGTAGATAATTTTTTATTTTAAAAGGATACTGAAAGAAAAATGTGAAGGAAGGAGAAAGGTAAGTAACAGGCAAAAGGATTGTGGTGTAGGGAGGTGCAAAAAGAAAGGACAACAACCAATATCACTCAACCTCTAGTCCAAAGTTGCAGAATTATCAAATGTCACACCAGGACACTGTTAATGTCGACAAAAAAATTTTACATACTGAGGCTGGTAGGCCAGAGAGCCCAATGATACTCCCCTGGGGAAGAAAAGCTCAATGCAGAGATTGGATAGGCTTCACTCACCATATGTAATGTCACAGGAGAGGTGGAACAGCTGTGGAGCTATGACATATCTATGCCTGCTATGTAGATGTTGTGCTGGGGCACTGGCCAGTAATTTGTATGCTTGCAGGCTCACCAACTGCTACTGCCAACCTTCTCAACATCTTCAATACACCACTGTGAAAACAGCTACCACAGAAGTTACCAGCTCCCTACTGCTTGCACCTATCCTCTGCATCTGAACACTGCAGCTGTGATCTCTTTCCTACTTTCAACACTTGCACTCCAAGGGAAAGAGAGATTGGATTTGGTCCAAAGGATGTTACATCTATATGCTTTTAGAAGGATGAAATAGATAACAATTTCACTCTGACCTCTAGTGTTATAAAAGCTGTCACCTGAAGACATTAGAAGCAGCTACATGTGTGGCAACTGGAAATGAACACAAAATCCACTGACTCCTGCATAAACAGTGCTCATCTAGTCCTTGCTTGATTTTATGCTGATTGCCATGCTGTCGGAACGCAGAAAAGCACCTCAGGATGAATACAGACTTTGCTTATGAAACACATGTACACACATGCACAGAGCCAAGCAGCCTGGTAATTTAGGCTATTATATACTTATTATTACACTTCAGAAAACACATCTCTGAATATATTCCACACTGGTCTAAAACAGGAGACAGGGCAACAGGAGATGGTGTCAAAATGCAACAGCACTTTCTCAGGGAATGCAAAATGGCATCTCTAACAAATGTAACTCTAAAACTTACGGTCCACTGGCCCCAGCACTTAAAAACCAATTGCAGGGAGTTTGAGAAGGATATGGCTCGTGAAAAGATCTCTGTGACAGCCTGGATGGCAGGATTTCTGAACTGGAGAGACACTGGGCTATTATTTATGCTCAACAATAAAACACCTACAAACACATAATTAAAAATAAATACTGTACAGGCACCATATTACTTAACATAGAAATGGAAACTAAATCATTGGTAGGGTTAAAAGAGGCAACAGTGAAAAGGAAGACGACTTACGTTTTGCAAATAAAATAAATACGAATTCCAATAAAATAAAGCGTGTTGGGAGAAAAAAACCTCTCCCCAACCTCCACATCCTTCAGGCCTTGTCTCGGTAAGTATTTCTACCCCTTGTATGGGGCACTAAGCATATACAGACTCCCCTGTCACATTGAAAGTAGGAGGAGGCGAGACAACCCCAGGCATGGGGGCTCCAGGGGCAGAAATCCAGGATCTGCCCTGTTGAGAAAAGAAAACCCAAGAAATCACTGATTTTTTCCATGCAGGCGAAGAGCTGTAGCTACAGCTGTAAGTAGAATTTCAATGAAACAACCACAACAAATATTATTCAACGTCCTGCCTCTCCAGCAGCACAAAGCATGAACCTGCCAAACGTAACCCTTTTTACAACAGCAGAAGCTGCTCCAGGGATGCGTTTGGCCCAGGGTGGGGCTTCTTTGCAGAGAACTCAGGACTGAGTAGAGCTGCAGACTCTGGACCAGAGGGTACCAGGTGGTACCAGGCTGCCAGATAGCGAGTAGGAGCACGGATGCCAAGCATTCCTGCATGTGTCCTGTCTAGTGGTGGCCTGAGAGGCATTACCAGCAGCCTCACAAACAGCTTATTCCACACACTGGCCAGAGAGCTGCACTGGTTACGGCAGCTGGGAAGGAGTGTGTGGAGAGGGGAAATAAAAATGGGGAAACGTGGAAGGTCTCACTAGCCAAAAGAGATAAACACACACACACGACACACAAATAATCACCGCCGCTTCACAGCCTGTTGGAAAGCAGCACTAGCTGCACTTTCTAGATCTTTCTGTCATATTCGTAATACTCAGTAACGAGCATAATGGAAGAGATTAATTTTAGAGGATTTCTTAAGTTTGCAGTATTAACTGGGGTGAGAAGAACTAAAAAGCCCCCACAAAGGACTACTGTAGGACTTATGCAAATATTTCCATCTGGGTTTAGAATAAAAATCAAAGCCCTGAACCAGCCAGCAGACACACTGTTTCACGCACTGCTAATGAAGAGAGGATTCAATTCTCCTGTTTGCTGAAATGAATACTGAACTTGTATCTTGATGTTTTACAAGAACACGGTATGTGTGTCAATACAAGAGTTTCACAAGCACAGGAGCACTGGCAGCTTCCCACAATGCTTAAAGGCTAGATCATGGCTTTAGCTTGAGTAAAGGACATTGAGCAGCCGTGCTCCTACTTCGTAATATTTGGAATTCATACAAAGTGTGAATGTGATGGTGAGGTGCCAGTCTGCCCTTGGCATGGCCCCCTTCCCTTGTAATAATGGATGATACACATTCAGACTAGGATACATCTCACAGCAGTAAAAGTTAACTGAACACATGCTCCAGCATCTGAACCTGCCAATGATTTTCCTCAGAAAAAAGACGGGGAAGAAGCTGAGCTGAATGAAGCCCATCCAGCACCCGACAAAGGGCCACGTTCCTGTCAGTGGGCAGCAAGGATGAGCACACGTGTGGCTCATATAGCAGTCTGGAAACAAACAGCAAGGGCAGGATTAGAAAAGGAGGAGGGGGAAAATCTGTTGTTTCACACTGCGATAGAAAAACTGAAGAAAAAAAAAAATGGTAGGATGATAGATGACTCATAAAAGCGTTAGACTAGTGCCAAAAGCAGCCGATTTGGCAGCAGTGCAAGATATGCTGCCTCAGGAGAGTCACGCTTCAGCCCCTTTCTCCAGTGGGGAAGCGAGATGCATGAGCTCCCATCCAGGGCAGCTTCCTTCCTCCCCGCCGCAGGCTCCCCTCTACCCCCCAGCTCTCCCCAGCACCACGGGGATGCCACCAGCCTGTCTTTTGCTCCCTGGTCCCAGTGCTGATATAACACTTCAACTAATAATTTGACAGTAAATTAATAAATGTATTCCTACACTGCTAAGTTTGAAATGGTTTATAAATTCCTTTTCTTTTCTTTTCCTTTGCCATATTACTAAAACTCTCTTTCCTCCCTCCTTCACTAAAATCTTTTGTCTTAAATTTTTCATTTGTGGCATGTGGACTTGGGGTTCTTTTTCTTTTTTTTTTCCCAGAACTGTTCAATATAAATCAGACAGGCATTTGGGAAATAAAGGAGACCTGAAAAATGAGAGGAGCTGAACTTTTGGAGATGGGCCAAAAAAAACATGAGACAAAATTAAGACAGTAAATACATATCGATTACTCAGGGGAAACTTTTTACAATGTTTTATCAAAGGTTACCTGCTCCCAATCCTTTCTGCTCTACACCACTATATTGCCAAACCACAATACTGTTTCAGCATTTCAAATTTCAGCATATCTGTCCATCCTTTAAATACAAAACTACAAACTGGCTCTCACTCACCACAGGCAGGCAACCAAACCAAACAGACATTTCTGTGCTTTAGATGCATGTGTTGACTGCAAGAGTCACCAACAACTTTTGCAATTCTTCCTTCACCTACAAATGCAGGCTACTAAAGCTGTGATACACTAGGATACCACCTAGAATCTCAGGTTCCATATCTGTTAGGTCTTTGACATAGGCTAATATCAAAAAAGTTAATTCATATCAACATACTTTTTACTGTATTTTTGTAATGGGCACTGTTAGTGCTACAGAGCAGTGTAAAAAATACAGCAAAAGTAACATTTCCTCTTGGCACTTGAGAGTACAACTTTTTTTCAAACAGTATCTTGAAACAGAGTATGCACATGGTGTCCTGACACTTTCTGAAGAAAAGTTTTAAGGTAAAAAAGGCAATCAAGTGAGTCAGGTGTTCTGTACAGGTCTGGGGGTAAGACATCCAGAGAGTCACGGAAAAGAGAAGTTTCAGATTCAGGAAAGGCACAAGCCCTTCTGTACTCCATTGACTTGACATCCACTGGACAAAAGGTCATTAACAAAAAATTGAGTTTGCACATATGTTTATGGGATCTTCATAGCCTTCTGACAATATCATCTAATTGAAGATTTCCTACTGGCATTAGAAACTCCTCTCTGTGATGTGACTCCTGTCTCACACAAACATGAAAGAAGAAATCAAGTCACCAGCCCAGAGAGTTCCACCTCAGTGGCCAGAGAAAGCCCAGTCACTGCCTTGTCTCTGAAGTATGAAAAAAGTATATATTGCAGCTGAAACTGGTATATGCTCAGCACTTTTAGGTAACAGCACCACTGATATTGCTATTCTGCAGGCTACAGTCATCTTTTATATTGTTAAATTTTTGTTACTTCCATTTACAGCCAAAGAAAACTCTTGTCATGACCTTAACGCTGCTGGCCGTCTAGCCCTGAAAATCTACAGTGCAGATGATGCAGCAAAGCCTGGGCAAACATCCTACAGGCCCAAGTGCTGAGCAGGACTTCCACCTATTTAACTGGCAGCAAACACCACTGAGGAAGGGGAGACACCAAGTACTGCTGCCATGAAGAAAGGGACCCTCATTATGGCTGCTGAAGATGTACTTAGACCTTTAGTCAGCGCTCAACAACAGAATCCCACCAGCAGACCCTGAGGTTCACCTGTGCAACATCTCCCACGGGCGTTTCAGGACTGCCCAAGTTGTCACTTCTTTGGGGGTTTCATCCCATCTAAGTGTACTTCTGACACTGTCCGAGAATTTTACTATTTCACTGAGAAATTTCAGAACTCCAGACATTTCGATTATCTTACTGGAGAAGGAAATAAGAAGGATAAAATAAATTAAACTAACAAAAATATTTACTACAGATTTAACAGACAATTAGTTATTTTGAATAAGGGCTACATAAATGCAGCAATTATTCAGATGTTGAAAAATATAGACAATTTTCAAAATTTTTAAGTTTCTGTAAAAGTGTTTCCTCAGCGTTTGTTGAAAATTAACAAGTTTCAAATATCCACAAATATCCACAAATCATCCACAAAGTTCTCTGTGTCTCAACATTGAAAACGTCTTAAAAATACTGGCTATTGTATCTGTTATAGTTTGAAATATAGGTGGATAGATGTGCAAACATGGCAGTATGCAGTGGCCCTTTCATTTGGCCACAAGTTACATCACCACTCTTGCTTGCTTTTTTAGTATTTCTTCTCCCAGAAGTTCAGAATTAAGTTGTCATTATATACAAAGTTTGGATTTAATATGATTCTGCCAAACATCCAGCATGCTACTATGCAATGTGTCATTCAAAAAGCAATTGTAGTTATAACTTTTCAATTGTACTTGCTGAATCTAACACCAACTTTATTTGGCTTCTGTTCAATGTTCTAAGCAAAGATTGAATTAAAATAGTGAAACCAATAAATCATATATCAAGCCCAACAACTCTAACTGCCTTACATCAAAAAACAGAAGAAAACTATAAAAACAGAATTTCTATGCCTTTACATAGTGACTCTTAAAGAACTGCCTTGCACAGAGTGAAAATGTTGAAAATGTTTTTAGTACTTTAGTGTTTGTAATATTAGTAAGTCTTCCCAATAAGAAAACCATTCTCATATAATAATGGGTGGAAATAACAGTACAACAACAACAACTGCTCCAGTAGTTAAAAAAAAAAAGCTACTGAGTTTCCAACTTCGAGAAATTTTGATAATGTTATGCTTAACAGCATATCCTGTTACTGACTGGCAAATCCTACCAACAGAATGGCAAATTTTACAAAGTAAGGCAAGCTATTTAGGAATAAATCTAAATTTATTCTTCGCACTTCAATGATGCTCACATATAAAGCACTTAGATGTTATCATCATAAATGATAAACCTGTCGTGTTTGGAACACAGAAAAATTGTTACTGCAGTAACATGAGAAATGCAGTCTATACTCTTGATTGTGGTTATTTCTAATTCATAAAATATATTATAACCAAAGCTGTCTAGATGGCTCAATCCAATTAGAAAGATTCCCACAACAGATATTTCATTAAAAAATCAGTCTCATCCCCTTTTCAGTTTTGCTTGTTCAACCTCAACTAAATATAACCTCTAATGCAACTTACAGCATGTTGGGTTATATGCGTTACACAGTAAAAAAAAAAAAAAAAAAGATAATATTGCCTCTGGAAATAAATAATAGATAGCCTACAAACAATAAGCATCTTCTTTCCCATACCATATGTCTCCAGTAATCATTAATACACACTGATGTTCAAGAGACAGACAGACAACTGTGTAAATAAATAGACTATGGGCTGTATTTTGATACCTATATAAATGAAAAGCGCATTCACTATTTAATTAATTTCATTAAAACAGCGGCTTCCCAAGTCTTTGGAAAAACATCAACATGCCTATAGCTATCCATTCCCAAAGTCAAGTATTTATTAATCTTTAAAGCATGTCAGAAATGGGTATCATGGATCTGCAATAGCAGCAAGGAGACACTGAAGTCTACACCACTTGTTGAGTGGATCAGTTCTCCACCACAGCATATACCCTTCTTTGAAGAGTCTCTGAAACCAAGCAAATCAGTGAGGAGAAACATGAGTCATCCTTCTCTGTGCCTTTTACCCGCAATGTCGTTGGAAAGCACAGTGAAAAACATTCAGGCTCAATCTGATTTGACAAAATGTCTTCCACCCATTGTGCACAGGGACAGTGACTCCATAAAGCAGAAGGCAATACAGAATATGACTCATGAATTGTGAATGAGAATTCTGAACCTCCCCTCTGTGGATGGCAAAACTTTCAATGACTCTTACCCCCAAAGAATTAGCCTTCTATTACAATCTGTTATTCGTACACAGAGTAATGCCATATTACAGCATAATGAGATCTATATATTACATCCAGATACCATTTAGGAAAAACTCAGTTTTGCCTTATTTAACAAATGCAATACACACGTATTCTCAAATTCTGCTAATTGTTCATTCATAAAATCATAAAATAATTTAGGTTGGAAGGGCTCTCAAGAGGGCTCTCTACAAAGTACTGCTAAAACCATGGTCAGTGGTGGTATTAGACCAAGTTGCTCAAGCCTGCCTGGCTTATCCAGGAAGGTTTTGAAACCTCCAAGGGTGAAGACCAGACTTCATACATTTTATAATCACCTTGCAGGGAGGTAAACAAATAGGTAACTTGTGTAATTGGCTTAGCAAGCACTCTCTCAGAGGGGAGCCAGGAGATATGGCATAGCCAGAGAGTTGAATTTGGTCCCTTGTCTATAAGGTCTGCTTCCTTCTTAATGGCCAGGTACATCTTCCATCTCTGGGAGATTCTGTCTTGGTTGCTATATGAGCACTAAAGGCCATCTTGATCTGTGTAAATCAAGACGGCACTTGTACATTGCTACTGACCACTGCTCAAAAAGCAAAAATGTGTCTTTAAAAAAAAAAATCAGATTGAGTACAATCACCACTCATGCTACAAAAGTACATTTCTGTTTTTACAAAAATATCCTCCTGTTTCCAAGAGTATCTTAAAATGTTAATTGGGACCTAATAAGAAAAGGACCTTACACAAGAACAATCCAGAATACAAGTTTTTTTTCTCTGTATCTTCCTTGAAGTGAGCACTGAACTACCCCCAATCCATAAAATTTTCTCCTTTGTTCTCGTACAATAGTAATATTGATAGAACCAATAAATCAGGCGAGTAATCTGCCCCAAAATCCATTATTATATCAATAAAGCTATTGGTCTCAAAACAAAAGACGACAGTATGAAAGCATGAGCACAAGGTTTTTGCATGCTGAATAAAGCTTTTGAAAATGTTTTTCTCTAAAACAAATGCTGGAAATGCGAAATTTGATGATCTTAACAGCAAGTAACCATAGGTCACTTTATATGAAAGATGAATCCTAGGCCTAGGAAGACAAAATATCCATTCCTGGACTCTTTCCCAAAGTTGCTGTACAGAAATTGTTTCAAGAATTCATTCTTTATATGTGCCTAGTGAACCACAGACAGCTGTATACAACATAGTCACAAGACTTTTAAAACTAAGAGATGTGTGTGGTGTTCTGTCATGGGGCTTTTTTTAATTTCCTTCACCTGTCTCAGATTTACTTTGTCTGCAGAAATTTAGTTGGAATATTTATATCACCTGTCTACTCCATTTTCAGGGAGTATAATAATTTCCTTTTTCTGCAAGAACTTTCACCTTCACACCTTCCTATTCTGTCTCTACTAATTAATTTCCACTCTCACCCAGGCTCTATTCATTCCCATAAGGATCAAGAGATCACCCAAACATTTAAAACTGCATATCTAACAAAACCGAGATTTAACATGGAAAAAAAATATAATCTCAGAGGTCATTCATATTTGGGAACAGGGCTTCAGCTCTCAATGACCTACACCTCCTCTGTCCAACTGTAACATTTAATTTAAAAAAAATACCCCACATCTGATTTTGTCTTTCCTAGACATGTATCCTCACAGTGTATCTCAGAAGAGAAGACCCCCATGATCTTGACTAGTCTGGTTAAACAGAAAAGATTTCTCAGCAATTTTAAAAAGATCCCAGTAAACTTGGTAAGTGCACATTTGGACATAAAGCTGGAGTAGAACTGGGAAAGAGTCTGGATAGGACTATAACACACAACTTCATTTCTAAGTCAGATGAACCTTGACAGGATGAACTAGAAGACTTCCTTGCTTAAGGAGTATCTCCTCCTTCCATACTGAAACATTACACTCTTCTCTGTCAAGCAAAGATCAACCCTCTACCCCATAAACAAGAGCAAGTAAATCAGACAGAGGAACAAAACCTTCCTCTTTCTCCAAAATGACAGGAAGCCCAGACTAAGCTTTCCCCCAGCACTAGATGATTTCAAGCATTGCCCTATTTTGAGCTTTCACACGTTTCATTGTTCCACGTGCTCTTTTACAGCATCTGAGTACTTCATACCATGCTTGTTTCCTCTACCATAACAATTATTCTTATTCTCCTTTTATCCAAGTCAGGGTTTAATCACATTTCCCAAGTAAGCAAGCATTAAGCTGTATTCCTGGGTGAATTTCTAATGCTAACAGCATGCAACAAAAGGAGAATCCCATCACTTTATTGATTGTCTCCACAGAAAGGCCAAAACCTGATTTAGCATGAACAGGATCATTTCTTATGTTTAAAGGCTATATCAGCATGAATGCTTATATTGCTTTTGTACATGATCTGGGGGAAAAAGAGTAATACATTGACAAAGTTAACATATTAAATCTATTTCAGAATCCCCCAAAACTGGGTAGTGATTTGATTGCAATAGGGGAAATCATCTAGAAAGGTAAAAAAACTGGACAATAATCCATTCCAAAATAAACTACACTCAATAAAACATTAATTTCATTAGTCTGGTTAAACTGATAGTAAATCTTATCATAGAATGCAGGGATCTAAAAGCTGTAACTTAAGATAAAAAAGCTCAAACAAACCACTTTTCCTATATAAACTGAAAGGTATTTCTGAAATAATAGCATAGGAGCATCAGCTTAATGCTTATTTTACACTTGAATACTTTCTAATATCCAGACAACCTCAGTGTGCAAATTGGCATTGTTCGTAAAACTAATTAAGAAGACAGGATAGATATTATAAACATTTTAGGCAACTGATAAAGCTTCTTCATCTTTTCTTAATAAGTATGTTCAACTATTTTTCCACCCACAAGAACATTCTGAAGAAAGATTATGGAACTAGACACATTTATAAACAAAATAAAATTAAAAAATTAACCCCAAAAGACAAGCACTTTTTCCGTTCATTTTAGAAAATAAGATTCAGAAGGAAATAATACAACGAGACACAACAGAGGAAAGATCACCCTGTTGCAGCTCATTACACTGTGACTTTATGAGGTTCTTGCCAGAAATTAGTTGCATTAAATGGAATTCATTGGTAGTGATGTAATTTAGGGATGAGGGATAGGGGCTGTGATGAACAAGGAGGAGAAGTAATTTCTTTCATGTAGGGTCACGGGTGCTTGTGATACTCAACACTAACTCACAAAAAGTGAAGATTATCAGGTTTTGTCAGGTTCTGAGCCAGATATCCAGCTCCTGCCTGCCCTGACCCCTACTACTGCCTAATCCAGAAAGGAGCAAGCCCAGCAATGCAACCACGAAAACGACCAGTTCAGAGGGACAGGCTCCGAAGCAAAGGGCTCTGCGCTGCTACACACCCATCAACCTATGGCAGTTGTTTATAGATATATAGGTATATATGATAGATACAGATACATCTCTGATAGAGCTCCCTAGAGATAAAGAGGGAGGGATCGAGAAGCTCTGTCTACTGAATACAGCGCTGCACAGAGAAAGTGAGGAAGAGTCCTTCCTATACACAAACCACAGCCCAGTTTCACTCCCAACTGGCTTCTTGGAAGAAGAATCTCTACTCTCCACTGTATCCCAGAATGGAGATCCAGAGCTCCACTGCCCTTCAAAGAAGTACTAAATACATTTTATAATACCACTCAGGATCTGTCTTTTGTACAAAAGCAAAATATTAAGTAACTATATTCCTTTTCACATTTGATTTGGGAGAAGTCACAGAAATTCTAATATGCTTTTCTTCTTACACAAAATACATCTGAATAAAGCAAGGATGAAGTAGGATGTCTCAATGTGGATCTATTTAAAAGAAAAAAATATCAGTACTCAACCTCACCCTGCAAGATAACTACTGCTGTAGAAAAGGAGTGACAAAGCACTTTAGCTATCATTTGAGGTCCCCATAAAAATTTGAAAAAGATTGGTCCTCTGTACCCATATGTCATTATTGAGAATTGGGGCTGTATGATTTCTTGACAGGGACAGAATAAGTGAGTAGCAAAGGTAGGAAATGTAAAGTCTAACTTTAGAGTTTAAAGTCTTAGTTTAAAGTTGAAGGTCTGACTTTGAAATTTAGAATGCAATTCTTTCTAATCACGATTTTTGAAAGATCTTGAAAAAAACCCGGTTTTTTAAATACCTGTTGTAAAAAAAATCAGACCAATCAAACTAATTTATTTTTGTATTTATTTACTGGGACAGTTGGCAAATAAATATCTACAATTTTCAATGTTTTCTAAGTATTTTTCTTCTGAGGAAGAGGCCTGTGTTTCTTGGTAACACTAAAGATTCTGGACAGAAAAGTACAATTCCTTTCTCTAGGTCTTCAGGTCTCCTTTTTTGCTGCCTCATGGAAAGCAATTATGATAGTATTGTTCTATTTTTGGTCTGCTGAATTATCATGGGTTTTGATATATGCTGTAAAAAGATTTACCACTTTTTCTGGTTTTGGACTCCCTTCATTTTTTTATGATTAGGAACAAGCCTCTACTTGCCATTTGCTTTGCTTCTGAGTCTATATTGTCTCCAAGGAGTAGGTTCAATTGAAGATGTTTTCCACTATCTCAGTCCAGTGCTGCCAGGGCTCATTTTCTAGGCATTTTGCTACGCTCCCTTGAAATTCACAAGTTTTAGGATATCAGCCCCAGATTACTTCCCATTATCGATATGGTGCAAAACACAAGGTCATTCTGCCATAGTTTTTTGTTTTCCTTTTTCAAATCTTTAGAGCATGATTATTTCTTACAAAGCTATAAAGGATTGCTGTGCTCTCAAAGAATCATGGAGAAAACATCTGACCAGAACGAAACACCACATACGCTGGCATATATCCAAATGGTTATAGCTTTTTGCTACAATTCTTTGATTTTTAATGGATTCTATATATAAAAATAAAATATTAAAATATTAAAAATAGTTTTGAATTAGTAATACATTTACAGTTTTTATGGAGGGCTTTCAATGTTCTGGATCATACTAAATTTACAAGACAATCTGATTTGGTAGTGACACTTTGTAATACATACATTGAAGTGCAGTGATTTTTTTCTGTTCATAAGGTAAAAAGCAAAATTTGGAACAGGGCATGTTATTAGTCGAAGTATGTAAGCACCACAATTTATATCCATTTAAAATTTCTTAAATTGAATTACTTTTTAATTACAATACATGTAATTTAGGCATAAGGAATTCAAGTAGAAATATCCAGGCTGTATTATTAAACCCTCTGGGATATAAAAATATATTAAACTCCATCCCTCTAGCTGCTACTGATGACTTATCTGAGCCTAGAAAAGCAGTATAGATTACTTTTTTTCCCTAAAATACCTTGGCAAGGTCACTTTTTTGAGAGTTGAAATGTAAATTACTTATATTACAGCAGTATCCTCAAAAGTTTTCA
Organism: Scolopax mira; assembly: GCA_004320125.1. Lineage (NCBI taxonomy): Eukaryota > Metazoa > Chordata > Aves > Charadriiformes > Scolopacidae > Scolopax > Scolopax mira. The sequence goes on along the minus strand of BJBW01002626.1, from coordinate 85,615 downwards.
TTTTGTAGATTAGTTTTCTCCTAACTCCCCCTCGCTCCATCTGTGCTATTTCAGGATTGTGAAGTCTGAAATGTTTGTTTTCATAAAAAAAACATGCTAGGAGAGAACTGAGACAACGATCTGGAAAATTAGTTTCCCTTAATGTTACAAATGAGGCCAGGTCCTCCCATTGCCAATCCTTCTTCACCCTTGCCTTACAGAACTTTATATTTATTAAGCAGCTAATCTCCCTTTGCTCCCTGTGGCCTCTGCCACTCCAATCTCTCAAGGTCATTGCATTTTGGCCCAGCCACAAGAGCATTCTTGGCCCATCTGGTTTTGTGTCACCAACAAATTTGATCATTGTTGAAATTGCATCAAAGAAATACCCAACAAAGAAGATGTGAAGCAGCTGCACATCAGACAGAAAGGCAATAGTTTATCGTTTCCGTCATGAAAAGAGCTTCTGTAAATGCAGCTACCAGAATAGCCAAACAGTACTTGAGAACCAGTACAAATTTCACTAGTATAACAGATGCCACGCAGCAATATGGACTGTCATGCAATTTGTCCCCAAAAAGGCATAGACTGTGAGCAAGAACTTTCCCAAAACGTGCACCTCCATAGCTAAATTGCGTTTCTGAAAAAGAAATTGTGTTTCATTAAATGATATACTGCAATGTGATATCCTCTATGAAAATAAAAACACACGCAAAAAGCTAAACAGATATTAATATTAATTTGTAATAAGACCACTTTGTTTAAGCACCCTGTTCTTTGAAATGGATATTCCATTTCTTTCTCCAAAATCACAGGCTATAGGGAAATGATATCTCCCAAGTCAACAATTTATTCAAGTTGCTAAACTTCACAGATCTTTTTTCTAACTTTCTGAGAAATGCTCTTTCAGCTGTATTTACAAGTCAACTGATGATTTAATCCCATCTATATATTCCCTATGAAGAATACATGAGGTATTTCAGAGGTCCTATTTAATGTTTACAGCAAGTAAGGTCTGAATTCAAATAGGCTGGTGACTGACATCAGCTGCATATACTGACTTGCTTTTACTTAGCTTTTATTTCAACATACTATTTTAAAAATAAATTGAGAAGAATGCCAATAACCATTACTATGCTAAATTGGCACAAAACTATTGTGTAATCAGAATCTCTGGATGTGAAATACAGTAGAAGCTTAGATACAGAGTCAGTTCTGGTATGAAATTCATCACCAATACCCAAGCATTTCTTAACAGGATGTAGGTGATACAGTCCTGCAGCAACAGGCCTGAAAATGAAAGATTGCTGTACAAAATGGAGGTGGGAGATTTCAAAAGAAAGGAAGGAAAATCTTAATTTGGACATGACACCAAAGTAGATTCCACAAAGATTTGGGAAATACAAATTAATGGGAATTTCAAGAATTTTTAGCAGAAGCTATGAGGAATTACAGAGTGGGCTTTTTTTTTCTGTTAAATGATGATAAATGAATTCCCTGTCCACTAATACCACAAGATGCAGCTAGTTTCAGTAAAACTGCGGGAAGAAGATACCCCAACAGGTTTTAGTGAGTTTTTCCTGAGCAAGAAAATACCAAATACAGCAGCAGGTAAACCTAAAGACTGAAACCCATTCGTCCCCCTGGGGTGTTGACAGTTTTCCTTGCCTCTTTGTTTTCCATTGTTAGGTGTTTACATCCTAGAGCATACTTGCTTTCTGAAACTCTGGAAGCTCAAGGATTTGTTAGTAACAGTAATTATGATATTAAATTCATAATATGCCCAGTCGAGTCCCTTGGGCGTTGCAATAGAATACTCATAAGCCTCCAAGCACAAAGAAACACCAAAATGTGTTGGCTCTGGAAACAAAACAGAAGGAAAGAAAAGGAATGCAAATTATCCATGCACCCTTCCTTTGTTGCATCTGTTTTCCAGTTTATGTCAAAGCAAGACTTTTTGTGGTCAAGTGCTTCCCTAAAATAATGCAGACAATAATTTCTCTAACTTGAAAACACAGACTTTTTTCTTAAATCCCATCAGAATTAAAATATTAAACATGACCATTTTATGGACCTTTAAAAGCAATTACTTATTCTTGAAAACAACATACATCCCAATGTCACTATCCTAGAGACACTAGAGACTATACTGTATTTAATTTGTCCACATCAGTTACATTTCATGGCTTTATATGGCAAGACATAACACGATGTGCTCAACAATACAACAAGCAAGTAAAATCCTTGAGAAAAAATGAGACTTCTCCCAAAGTAGGTACAAGAAAGTAAAAAGCAACAAAAGTATTTCTAAAGATTTTCTGGTTAAAAACAAAGACACAGCTCAGAAAGGGAGTCAAACAGACATTGACTGAGAAGATCTGGCACTTTAAAGAGAAGAATTTGGCAGTAGTAGAAATCTGATATAGTCTATAGCAGTAGTTACAGAGCGTAATAAAAATCAAGCGTGTTATTGACAAGTCTTATTTAACTTAATATGAAAGCAAACTTCCTTTGAAATAATGCAAAATATTTGAAAGCTCAATAATATTGGCAAAAATATAATAATAATTAAAAATTAACGAGGAAGGAAATGCAATTGCCAGATACTGGCAATTGCTCCCCAGTTCAAGGACAGGCAACTGCTGGAGAGGGTACAGCAAAGGGCCACAAAGATGATTAAGGGCCTGGAGCATCTCTCCTATGAGGAGAGGCTGAGGGACTTGGGTCTTTTTAGTCTTGAGAAGTCTTAGGGGGAACCTGATCAATGCTTACAAATACTTAAAGGGAGGGTGACAGGAGGACGGGTCTGGTCTTTACTCATTGGTGCCCAGTGACAGGACAAGAGGAAATGGGCACAAACTTGAGTATTAGAAGTTCCACCTAAACATGAGGAGGAACTTCTTTACTGTGAGACTGGTAGAGCACTGGAAGAGGCTGCCCAGAGAGGTGGTGGAGTCTCCTTCTCTGGAGACATTCAAAACCCCCTGGACAAGTTCCTGTGCAATGTGCTCTAGGTAGACCCACTCCAGGTGGGGGGGCTGGACTAGATGATCTCCAGAGGTCCCTTCCAACCCCATAGGATTCTATGATTCTGTGATACTCCACAGAAAATACACCTCTGTTCTTACGTTTGGAAAGTTCAATCTCAGTCAAGCCTAAACATAACCAAAGCCACTGGAGGTGCTGAGGATTGCACAGTGGGAGTCAGCAGATGGTGTGGGTTCACTGGGCAGTCTGTGAACTATAGGGGAACACACTCACAGCACCTCCTCCTTGCAATTAATCCACTCAGTTCAGGGTTTCTCCCCTGAACTCAATGAAGAATTCTTTGACTTGTGGTGCCTTTGCTTCCTCAATAAGTTAAATTTGGAATCACATATCCACAACTAAAGGATAGTTCCTGCAGTCTATATACACTATATACTATTTAGTGTATAGCCTATATACACTAAATAAACATGCTAAAATAGTGCTTTGCACACTATATACCGGACTGTTTCAAACGACTCCTAAGCAACGATGCTTCCTTTTGATTAAATCCCTTAAGAGGCCCAGTTGTGTTGCTCTCAACCTCTTTACTAAATATAAGACCTTGGCATTATAGGGTGTGTCTATACAACACAAATGTATGTTGAACAAAATAACTTAGGTTCCAGATAGCTGCATTAGCATTTTTATAGAATCATGGAACAGTTACTCAATCTAATTAACCCAACTGAAAAGATGCACTTTTCCCCACAGCCTGAGAGTCAAATCTGACTTTGGATTACAATATCAGTTATAGTTGAATAAACAATAAATAGGATGCTATACGCCACTAAATTTTTTTCAACACAATTTTTTTATAGAGAATTATTTTATTTAGACTCTAAATGGTAATTAAATTAGGAGTACACTCAGTAGTTGTAAAATTCACACTGTTCTGCACTTGTAGAGGTACAAAAGGTCCCTTGTTTGCAGTACTATTCTGACTGATTCCTATGATAGAGCTGTTGATTCTCTGCATGAGTTTTCTCAGATAACACATGGCCTTTTAAATATTGGAGTGCTGGGTATTTATAAAGCATATATTTTCTACAGATAAAGAAAGCTTGTTGAAGTTTGTAATTTAAATAAAAATTGAAAAATTATTAAAGTTTCATACATCGTATGAAGACACATTTTATAAAGACAAAAATGGCCAGTATCAAAGAGAAATACATTATAACTAACATTTATATATTTACGTAAAGAGTGTATTTGTGACAAATACACCCAAGTTTTCTTCACCATATCAAAAAAATAATTGTCTGATAAATGTCTGTGATTTTTGGAATATCATGAACAATGGGGCTGCACTACAATATACTGCCAGTGGGCAAGCACCTCTGAACCTGGGACCTTCAGCTCTCTGAACCTGGGACCTTCTAAGGTCTGTCCCCAGCACTGTGTATTGCTGCCCAGATGACCTCTAGCTTTCAGTGCTTCTCCACAGAGAGTTAGAAGGTGGAATAGTAGTTACTCTCTCTCCTTTTCCTTGTAATTCAAATCTTTTGTTAGCAGTGTACTTCAACTGACTAAAGTATCTTGAGGAACTGAAGCGGCCGTAGGAGAGCTGCCTTATTTTGCTTTGGGTGCTTGCCAGCAGAAAGCCAGGCAAGGGTGATTGCTAAGCTGCAGTCGATTCCAAGTGGTGGCATGAAAAATGCCAACATTATCAATTAAAGAAAGATGGGAATACTGCTCTCCCAGTGCATCATCTCTGGTTCTAGCAGCTGTATACTTTACAAGTACGAGCAGCTTTTTCTCTTTGCGAGCCTTCTAAGTTTCATAAACTAGATGGCTTTACAAACAGAGTCAAGAAGTTGCTGAGGATCTGACAATGGAGGAAAATACAGCTGCTATCTGATTGCCGAGCTATAAACTGAGTTTTCCCACATAAATAATTCTCTCCTTCTGTAGGATGAAGTTTAGGGGAAAAACATAAGGCCACCAATTCTATTCTGCAAAATGCAGGCATCATCTTTATGAATGAATTTCATACAAGGTCTCAGTACTATTTGTTCCTGATAGAGCAAGGCATATACCTTTTATACCATAATTGCCTAAAGCTTGCTTTCTCTCCTGAAGCGAATACCAATTTTTAGAGTCAGGGGATGATCACAGCAGTGCTTAAAATACACACAAGATGCATGACAAGCATCATAAACAGGACTCTAAAGTGCTCCACAAAACCCTATTTTGTAGCTAAAAGGATCCTTAAGAACTTTCAGCAGTATGAGACAGAAGATCAGGAAGTAAAGAATTGAACGGTGACACACACATGTCACTCAGATGAACTTTTATCACTGTAAGAGAGGGTATGGAACATCCTATGTATTGTAAATAATTACAGATCTGTAATTTCAAGAGATGGCCACATGGAAAATCTCTACTTGGAAGGAATTTTCCTGACTCTGAGTGACGTAGTCTCCTTATCAGCTTGCTCAAAGCCAAGAAGCAGTAGTCGTAATATGAGAATAATTATCGAGAACAAGTCCTGTTTTATGGAAGAGTTCTCTCTAGGATTATCTGTCAGAGGCATCAGACTACTGCATAAAAGCCTACATAAAACTTCTGAGAGCTTTTAACTCATATTTTTTATGACTAATGAAAAATAGCATTTAGAATTAGACCAAAGGCATGAAAAATATTTTTTTTAACATTATGGAGCTTAGAAATATACCACAGAGGGTAAACACAATCCTCTTTCCTCACATAACTTAGAGGGAAGGCAATGGCTGTGTCCCTTTTACATGTGAATAAAGCAGGCACAACACACATATGGAGTTTCATAAGATGCAATTAATCAAAACATCCCGAGGTCACACAGACGAGGTATATTTGGAAATTGGAATACACAAAGAAACACCATTGCTGACAGTGGTTATATTGTGCAGCTTGGGAAAGCTTCAGTTGATCTTAACAAAAATATTGCCCAAAGAGGGACTAAAAATCTCATCGAGTGAAGCTCATTTTGATCCAACTCTGACGGAAAATAACTGGAGAGTCAATTGTAGCTGAGGGCCTCCAGTACTCATAATGAGCCCCTGATAACAGAATGAAAATGGGTAACCTGTGACTAAAAGCCAGAGAAAACACTCTTCTGCAGTTAACTATAAAAGATCCCCTGCAATAAATATTTATAATAATTTAATGCTATGACTATGGGTTCTCAGGTTAAATATTTTTTTTTTCCAGATGAAGAGACAAAATAATACAAAAAGTATTTTGCCCCAGTGTTTCCACCATATGGGAATGGAAAAACAATGATAAGCCAATTTCACAGGAGCTGATCTAACCCCCATATTAAAAAAAAACAAACCTGTAATTAAAAGAAGTAACTGGCATACTATTGTAATTACTGCAACATATATTCTTCAAAGAACAACCCGACTTGATAAAATAAACAGATTTAAACAAGCAAATATCACTTCTCTTCCTCTGCCAAGTGTCCTTAAGAACTACTCTTTTGCTTGCAAAATGGCTGCTGCAATTTGACTGGTCTCCATATAACCAAACTTCTCTGTAACATTTCTCTAAGTTTCTCATTAACAACCAACGCACAGCTACTGAAAATAAGAACAATTAGAATAATGTTTATGCTTCATTACACATTAGGATTGGCTGTATTAGAATATATCATTATAGCAGAGTTTATGGAATCCTAACACATTAGAAAGCAAACTGAAGTTTCTCTTCAAAACCCAATAGAGGTCTCTGTCAGGAAGATGCTGCCAACTCTCAAGTTTTGGTACTCAGTAGAGTAGCTTTTTGATACATATGAAAGCAGAGTGAAAACAATCAGGGGATTTTCTGTTTAAATGTCTCTTTTACACTACCTGAAGCTCTCCAATTCAGAGTTTCATAAACTCTTTAGTTTTACTCACACACAAAATGTCACCTTCATCCTTTCTAGTCTGCCTCATTTCAGATGTTACTTTTTAAAAATTGTATTTCAATTGATTATTCGACATTTACTTGTCACCAATGAAGAAAAGAAACTGCCAGAGATTCAGGTATTTGAATTCTAAATACGGCATAAAAATTAATGTTATACGTCAGTCATGACAGGACACATTCTCTAAACAACAAAAGACAGATTTTTCTTATGAAGCAAATACAACTTGGTTCTTCCTTGTTTATTTTATGAAATAAACAGTGGTGTGATCGTTTATGTGAAGTACAACTGACTTTATTAACTTTAATAAAATAAATGGGCTCTGAAAGCCAGATGCGAGATGGGACTTAGCCTGCTTGTTTCCTACCAACTAACGCCCTTGAACTCCTTTCACTATGATGCAACAGGTACAGACAGAAGAAACAGTCAAAGGCAATAAACTGTGATGTAGCTTGCACTCCAACAGCAACAAATACTGCTTTGAAAATATTTGGCTTTATGCTGCTAGTGTCTTTAAAAACATGCAGAGCTACGGGAACCTATGGTTTAGGGACCCCACAGTGTATTACAAACACGAAGGTTTGGCTCTTTTCAACATGCACTCAGTAGTTTAGATGTACGGACAGGTATGGACAGACACATCTCTCTTCTGCACAGTCCTTTTAAAAAGCCTTATGGCACAAACTGGTGGCCCTTCTGATAACACCTCAAAAGGCTGTGAAACCTCCTAAGAGGAAGAAAAATGCAGTCTCACAGAATGAGCAACTTAGAACACAGTCAGGAAATGAGGATAACTGTATTTTTTCCAATGGAAAAGAGCTATTTTGGGGAAAGATCTGGAAGTTTACACAAATGAGCCTCCTAACCTTCCTTTCAGTAAACCTACTGTTGAATAATTTATGAAAAGGAACTTTCCAGTCAGACAGGCCCAGAATTCAAGATCTGTTTCCCTTTAGTATATGTATTAGTCAGATTTTAAGTACATCAGCAAAGGTGATCTTAGGCACTGGTACAGCATTGATTCATATCACATACTGGAAAAGGAGTGTTTGAATGTAATTTCAAGCCTGTGTCAGAAAGGAATTGTACAAGAGAGAAAAAGCTAAAGTCATAAGTTTCCTGACCTCCAAGTGCTTGTGTCTGCCAAATATACATTAGCTCAGCTTTTACATTTAATATGAAAAAAGTAAGATCCCTGACAGCACCTCAAATCTTAAAACAACTAAGGATAAAATAGTCAAAAGAATTAACTTGGCCACATCTTCTGCAAACCATGCAGCTTCTCATGCTACCATCAGATGCAAAGAGAAACAACCTGGGTTGACATTTGGGTGTTACAATGTGAAATAGGTATATGCTTTTTTTGCCAACCATAATTAACATGATCTTCTATGACAAAAACGCTGGCTGCACCTCTTCTGACACCAGCACATCCCCCACCTTTCAGGCCAACTCAAATCTGGGGAACTTCAAACTGCACAGAAGAAACACGAACAGCAGGAGTCCCCCAGTGGTAAAAACACCTCACAGAACCCACCTCCTCTTCCCAAGTAACTGATGCACCGTATTTTGGGCAGCTAGCCAAAGCCTTGTCTCTAAAGAGCTGTAGAGTGATTTAGAGAAGTTTTTTAATACTTTTCCCACTCTTTAAAAATAAACAGTTCAAAATACTACATTTACTGCACTATAATAATATACATTTCAGAAGTTAACACCTTTAAAAAGTCTTTCTAGTTACGGAATCTAATAAATCATTCCTAACATGCACAGCAACTTCTATAATTTTATTAAAACACTTTTCTGTTATTGTATCATGTCACACAACAAAAAGTCATTACCCAGAATCAGACCACTGCACTCAGCTACAATCTGCGGAAAAGATGATTTGTAAAATATTACTCTAAATACCAAGGTTTTCTGAGTTTAAACATATTTCAAGTAACATAAAGCCTTTAAAAATTCTGAAAACCACGAGGCAGGATAAGTAATAAACCTTAACTCTCTATGACATGCTCCTTGGGACTCTGATCATGTTCAACATGTAGCACTCACGCGCTGGAGACACTATAAACTGTCACCCTCATCTATCAGCGACACTCTCCTTGCCATGGAAGTACAACCTGCTCCACAGATAGAGCAGCTATTGCTTACAAACCCTCTACACGTCTCCCCTTCTGATAGCTGCCAGGGAAGTACCTCATCACCAGGTCCAGAATCATGTATTATATTTCTCATTCTGGCTAAAGACAGAAACTAGTCACTTTAAGTATTCCACAGGCTTCTATACTGACTCTTATACAGCCATCCCGAATCCTTCAATTAGCACACAGCACTGCTCAAGGGGAGCTAACTATTGACTCTATTTTATTCTTTTTGCAACAAAATAATTCACTCTGTAACTCGTAAATTACATTTCTCTTCACAGACTAGACCAGCTATTGCATACTGCCTTCATTACAGAAATCTGATTTCTTTCTGAAGATCCTACTGAGAACAGCTTTAGAGAAAACACTGCCATTCACAAAATCAATTTCTTCTGCCTCCTCTTATAGTCAGTTATTCTTTTATATATGAACTCAGTTTTATTAGGTCTGTGTACAATTAAACACATATTTAAATCACCAAATTAATATAAAATAACGATAAAAAAATCAGTACATACAGTTGCAATGCTAAAAATGCAATTTTGAAAGGCAAAATAGAATAACATTTCTTTTTTTTTTTTTTAGCTTGGCAAAATACTGATATGTGAAAGATTTTTATGCTGACATTTCCTCCTGAAAGCAGGACAGAAAGTTTGCAACATTTAAATCCTTGACTGAATACAAGGGGAAGGAGATAACTCTAATAGTCTGAGGAATCTATAACCTTACTTGCAATTACTATAAATGAAAGCTAGTATCAAGAGTGTATAATTATTTCAGAGCAATGCAGTACCTAAGCCCTAAAAATGACAGCTTCACAAGTGCAACCATTCTCTGTCTCGTTAAGTGACTAATTTAAAGTAGATAATTAAGAACAGCAGAGTGGCTGCTTGCTCTTGATATTACTAAAAGTCATCTGTTTTCAGAAGTACCCCTGTAACGTCAAAGATGCCCAGATACCAACACATTTTGTAATGAATAAATAAATAAAGCTCAACCACCACAATAATTCACTGTTTATGGCTTAACTATGCCATTAATGATGTCTTTAATATATTGACAACCTCACCTTTTAGTCACTAGTTCAAATACAGTCCAAGAGGTTAATGACTGAAAGTATTTATACAGCTGCACCATGAACTACATGGAACAAGCCGGAGGGAAAAGGAGTATATTAAGGGATAGATAACTGAGCTACAGAAATCGTCATTATAATTGGCACCTTTGTTGGCAGATTCCACAAGGAGAGGAAGAACTGAGTAGGAATGAAAAATTAACTACCTCCCTATTTCTAGGACTACTGAGCCCTGCTCCAGTAGCAGATTGCTTCACTCAGCTCTGCCAGACTGGACATGTTGCACGTTTGACCACTTAATACTATTTTGTGGATAGCTAAAGCATTTGGTTCCAATTTTCTTCAAATAGGCTAATTCTAAATTTATTCTTATTTATGCTTTCTAATCTTCCCACAGCTCTTAGAGAAAGGTCAAGGGCATGAAGATATTTTTAGCTGTACGGCAGAAATTTATTAAAACACTAAATGAAGCTCTGAGTCAGGTTTAAATAATTCTCTACTTACTAAATTAAAAAACATTGTATGCCTTTCTTCCTAAATATTAGTGCAGGTAGAGTTAATACATTCACTTTATACCCAACCCAGAAGAGAGCTGTCTAGATATTTTTAAACTGTGCAAAAATTAAAAAAAAAAAAAACCAAACACAAAAAGCCTAAAAAAACAAATGCCAAACCCTGTGTTAAACAATTCTCACACCAACCTATAGACAAGATTAAGTGCACTACACATCATATTTCTTTGCAAGTCTCCTTCAATTTTGTGTTGTGAAGGTGGGACATTTGGCAAGGGGAAGAGACATCTCACACGGAAGCAGCCTTGGGGAATGTTTGCGTGGAAACACACAGTTTGACCTCTCAAAGATCAAAGCAGTTTTACTTCATCAGGTCATGAGTGTTATCAACCACTGCAAGTTTGCATCTCCATTTCATGATTTAGGAGACTAAAATTAAGTAAATAGATTACAAAAAAAAGAACTGACACAATTTCTCAGTCTATGTGGTTTATTATAAAGCTGTAATTTTTAAGAGTTTTCATGTGAGACTACTACAGGCAGTTCATATCTATGCAATCTTTTAAAGAAATCTGACAAGCAAATTTATCAATTTCTAATAGAATTTCAAATAGTGCAGACACCTCACTGTCCTCAATCATGTCTTGTTTCATGACCCAGTATGTGGAGAAAAGATTTGTTTGCCTGGGTCCTAATGGATAACATGATGTACATTCCCATGGCAAAATAAAATGAACAACAATAAAAATGATGATTTACTTCACTGTCAGGTGCTGATCCTGTAGGTGTGAAGGAAAAACAAGTAAAGTTGCAGGGACCAGGTTTTGATCTGGTATTGTATTTAAATATTCTGTAGTTGAGATCTAATTGCACTTAATCTGCTCAATAAAATTATCTTCACTGTTATTAGTATCTCAGACTTGTGTTATTATATAATCCCAATCTATTTTTTAAGCAGACATTTTAATCTGCTACTTAAGCATTCATTAATGCAAAGCCACTGCTGTGCAGAATACATTGGACTCAATTTGCAAGTGGCAAAGCTGGGGAAGTCTGGGTATTTGGACATGAATTCTTTGAAACTACTACCAAATGCTAGTATCGCCTTTCTTCATTTTGTTTACAATCTTACCACAGCAAACATCAGCAAAACTAAATCCTTAATCCTAAAGTATTCCACCCCCAAAATGATGACTCTAAAAAACGCAGTGTCATTGTAAATACAATGTGGTATCAGCCAAATAGTCAAATGCAATATATGCCTTCATATATGACAACTTTTGGGTGGCTCTTTTCTTTCGTGTTTCATTTCTAAATCTGAATAAATAATCTTCATGCCAACTAAACTAAATGCATGAATTGTTTCCCATTTTGAGAATCCTGAGATGCTCAATTATCTAATACAATTGTCAGCCATTAACTGTACTTAATTGTCTGTATGTTTCAAGTCCACTGAATGTTTATTTTTATCACTCGCACAACACACTAGATGTTTTATGAGACTAGAATAAGATATGTCACAGCCTACTGCTTAGTGATATGACAGGAACCATATTTGCTTTTTTTAATCCTTATTTTTCAAGGTAATGTAGGTAAATTGAATATTAGTTGCCTCTATCTTCTCCACACCCCTGCACCTCCTCGTAATTTTTTAACCCATAGGACACGCTCAAACAAGTCTGACAGAGGAATGAATATGAGGTCCTTACAGATTTTATGAAAAAGTGCAGGTTTTTAGACTCAAATAGGCCTGCCTGCCGAAGAGAAGGCGGGCACAACTCTGGGTTGGAGCCATTCTAAAAGAGATCAGGTGCCTGCCCCACAGAGACAAGAGACATGGGGCAGAATTAAGGACTATTAAAGTGATGAGGTGGTACATGTGGAGAGGGCACAGCACGGGGAGAGAAAATTGCAGAGTGGGACATCGGGGAGATGGAGGACTCTGGTAGGAAACCAGGCTCTTAGTTCCATTGTTCAGGAACAATAGAATCACAGAGTTTTCAGTGTTGGAAGGGACCTTTCAGATCATTGAGTCCAACCGTCAACCTAACACTGACAAAAATCATCACTAAAACATATCTCTAGGCACTATGTCTACCCATCTTTTAAATACCTCCAGGGATGGTGCCTCAACCACTTCTCTGGTCAGATTGTTCCAAAGCTCAATGACCCTTCCAGTGTAAAATTTTTTCCTAGTATCCAATCTAAACCTCCTCTGGTGTAGCTTGAGGCCATTTCCTCTTGTCCTGTTGCTTGTGACTTGGGAGAAGAGACTGACCTCACCCTCCCTGCAACCTCCTTTGAGGTAGTTATAGAGAGCGAGAAGGTCTCTTCTCTGCCACCTTTTCTCTGGGCTAAACAACCTCAGTGCCCTCAACCAAGCTCTTTGCAGGGAGGCTGAGAAAACGACTTGGAAAATACTGGAAAAAGCAGGGTTTCAGGGAAACTTTCAAGGAGCAGAGAATGCAGTGCCTCACCAGAGGTACTGAACAAGGGAGGACAGGGAGGCACTGGGGAAACAGAGAAGGGGGGGTGGGGGCACAAAGAGAAGACATCAGACAGGAGAGCAAAGACAAACCTGTCATTAAAAGGAAAAGGGAAAAACTGTAGTCAGATTTCTGAGAAACGAGTAGCCGAGGTGGAAAGCTGGGCCACTCCGTGCTGCAGCGACAGAGAAAGAAACCACCAAAGTCCTATAGCCAGAAGGGATTTGGTGAAGGAGTTACAGTTCAGAGAGAGCAAAGTTCACAACCCAAGATGGTATAGGGATATATGGAAAAGGCACGTCCAGGCAGGAATAAACTGTGGCTAGCAGCCCAAACAAGTGCCAGCAGCTGTCAGGGTTAAACATCAGAAACACCAGCAGTGGGCTGGAGGCTATGGGACTGGGGAGCAGGGAGAATCAGGCACCATCTCCTGTGGAGGAGGAACAGGGAGACTATGGCTTCTGGTTTTGCTAAACTGAGCTTTAGTACTGAATTTAGGGTGCAGAATTTAAAATGAAGAGAGTGGAAGCTTTTAACACTTCCGCATCTCATCAGCTGCATGACAAAACTTTAATGGAAAGATGCATTTTATAGACACCAGACAGTGATAAAATCGTATAACCAGTGAATGCAGAAATTCATCTTTATTTATGGCTCCCTGCTCAAATTGTTTGATATCTTCAAGTCCCATCATTTCTGCAAATTTCTATGCAGGAAGAGCTATCTCTATGCCATTACACTTTGTGTCATGCATCTCTCATGTTAAATTTCAGGCTGAGTGCAGATTGTACAGGACAATTGCCTGACACTTATAAAAATTGTCAAAGCATCATAGTAACTAAAGAACTTTTCCAAAAACAACTTAATTGCATTAATGACCTAAGTATACTGACAGCACTGTTGCTGTACTAGTTTCATCCACAGAAAATGCAAGAGTATAAAAATAATATTAAATATGGAATAAGTTACAGAATCGGTTTTCATAACCAAAAATGGTCATGTTTCTAAAAATCAAAGCTGTAAACTCATTCCTTTCTAGGGTTAAGACAATATAATTTACATCTTAAAATAAAAGATGTTGGATACTTCAAGCAAGTAAGTTCTGCCTCACAATCCAGAAATTCGTAATTTCTGTTCATCACACACAGGCATTTTACCCATAGCATTTTTAACGTACTGTCAGCTCCTGACAGATACCACTGGGTCTTCCAAGACTGTCAAAGTTCTCCCCAAGAGCCAAATACAAATACGGTTATAAAAATAAAGTTATTTTAAAATATTTTAAAATGTAAAGAACCAGCATGTAAATCGCCTGCCGTAAACTTCACCGTGCTGTGCCATCAAGAGACAGAAAGCTGCAGGAACTGCTCTTTGGGGCACTGCTCTCTGTATTTCACCAGGAGACACAGCTTACAGGCTTCAGGAGCCCTCTGAGAGAGACTGCCATGGAAATACAGCTGCTCAGCACAGGCTTCTCCTCTGCCCCAGCCCTTACACCAACAGTACGCTCAGCACTGAGCCAAAGATGGGCCACAAGAACCAGGGGCTTTTTCTCACTCTCCCCCTGGCGTACCTTCAGCAGCCTGGTCTGGAAACACCTGACAGAACAGGGAACTTCCTCCAGAGTTGAGTTTCTAAGGTCCCCTGGGAGCCCGTGCCTGTTCCTGCTCACCACGTCGTTGAAGTGGTGGTACCTCTCCCATAGGTAACCAGATCTCCTACTTCCCTCCTCAGTGACTGGCACCTACCTGATCACTCAGAATCCCAGTATCACCAGCAGTACCTGTGTGCTTTTCCTCTTCCCTCAGAGGAACTAGTGTGGCACTTACACTAACCATAATGCTGGCCTGTCACGGGAAAGAATATACAATTTGCTGCTCAAAAGGGCATACGCATTTGCTCATTTGATACCTGGCCCACCACACTGCAATGGAGGCTTTCCTGTGAAGATACAGGTTAAAGGGATGGCAATTCCACTCTCCAAAGAGGCTACTCCAGACAAAGAACAGATGTTGTTCACTGTATACATTGTAAGCAAAATGCTGGGCCAAGCTTAGGCAAAATCCATCACTCAACACTTTCCTTTAAAGCTCCATGAGAAGACTGCTCACCTTTGAGCTGCCTTCAAGACTCCTAAATATTCTCTCTCACCACTCACGGCATTCAATGCATGGATAACTGCTCAGTGTTGTATCATTGGATGCTTCCTCCTTCCATGGGTTGGATTTCATCTTGTTTCCCATGTTGAAACCAGTTGACAAAGCCTCCCTAGAGTCCCGGAACAAGCAGAAACCACATTTGCTCAAATCTGTGCATATTAAATACTTGAGGAACAAACCTTCCCTTCTGTCTTCTAGATCTTCAAAGGAACTAGCAAAAAAGTTCCAATAGTCTCACCAAGGAGAGCAATGTGGGCTAAAATGAGGATAGTTACTTGTTCCTATTTGGGGTTTCAAGGCCTGTTCATGTTCCTGCTGAAGTTAAAGCACGTGAGCTCTGCCTTTATAAGCTAGTCGATCAGTTACTTCAGCAAGGTACTTAATTCCCCTCTCGTAATCAGATCTAGCTTCAAGAAATGTAGAAAACAGGAAATTCAAAGAGCTCCTGTAAGCCAACAGTCACCAAAGTGATTTTCTTTTGTGTGAAGTCCAATCTGATTATGGAAATGCAGAAGTGGAAATCAGCAACTAGTATCTATGCACTCCTGATAACCCATTATCTGACTGGACGCCAGCCTAGTTGTCCCTGCAAAGGCAATCTGCAGACAGAAATGTCACAGAACACAAACGTTGTACATGTTCATATTAGATTTATTTTTGTCAAGCTATTTTTGTTTTGTTAAATGCAGCTAGAATAGATGGCCGTGTTGTTTAAGGCTTTTTCTTGCAAGAGGCAAGGGGCCACAAATTCTCACTGGGGAAAGAAGACTTGGTCTGAATTTGTAACTGTAAACCCAATATTATATATTGGTCCAAGGCCAATTATTTTAATATATTACCTTAAAAAGTAAAATATAATTGTGCATGTGACAATCTAGTGTAGGCTAAATTAACAACATGCTTTTACTCTTCTGTTACCAAAACGCTCAACCTTACATCAGAAAGCCAGAACTAAGCCCAAAAAAAAATTACCACAGGAAACAGAATACATCATAATCAAATAAAAAGATTTTGCTGTGTTATGCTTACTTCAGTGGGAACAGAATCAGATTGCAAGACTCCTATTAACTTAATAAGATCTGGTTTATTGTTTATGAAATTGAGTGAATGTGCAACATAACTAACATGAAGCATCTCTTATTTAAACAAACTGCAACAATATGGGAGGCAAGAGCTAACAAGAGCATTGTAAATAGTCAAGAGAAATCAACATTTTTCATATTTTGTAAATTAAATTGCCTTTGTAGAAACGTGGCATCTCAAATATTCTTACAGAAATGTCAGAAAAAGACAGTGTTAAATTAGAAAACTATGTAGCATTTGAAATATACACAGATTTAGGAATAGAAGCAGGATTAGAGGCCTCAGGCAGCAGGAATTGGGGATGTCATACAGTATTAATTCATGGGAGAAGCCACTAATTCACATGCCACAAATCCCAAAAGGAAAAAGCAGTGAGTCTCTTGGCTAGGACAGAGACTCTAACTTACCTTTCTGATAAACAATTTTAAAAGTGCTATATATGGATTCAACAAACAAAAAGTAATTTATCATGTAGGAAAAAAACCCCAGCAAATTATAATTATAGTGTCAAGGACATACTACCCAGAACACAGCTTTTACATTACTTCAAGAATTGTAAAACTTATGGGGAAACATTCATTTCTTGATTAAAAGAATTTTGGGGTTAGGAAAGTTTGGAGAAAATTAATTCATTATGACATGGTGTTTTCTAGTTCCACAGCCCCTCTTTACAGAGGGATCACAAAGAGAAAGTATGAGGAAACCTAAAGGACCTGAAGCACAAAGACAAGGAAGCTCCTTTTCTCTGAATCCTGGGAATTTGTACTGAGAAACCTCAACTTTCCTCCCCCACCTTTGCTGGTAACTTTTCCAAAGGAAACACATCTGTGTGATGTCTTTACCCCATCCCTGAGAAGAATAAAATAACGGGAAGGGGCCACGTAGCTGTCACCAATACTCAGAGCAGGTTTTAAACTGGGGAGAGGGAAGTATCCCCTTTTAAGGGTCTGTCAAATCTTGAAGGAAGTGTTTTGCATACTGGACTTCAGTCTTTCCCAGCATCTACTTTCTGACCTGTGAAGGAACACCAATGACACAGGATGCCTAAGACTTTGAAAAAACTCAGAGGAAGAAGCAAAATGGTAATTAGCCCACTCTGCTGCTGAACAACGTAGAGATCCTAGAGGAAGGCTCAGACACATCTTCATCAAATCCTGCTGCCTAATTTAAACACTACAAGCACCTACACCCTTCTGAGAATTCCAGCACTGCTAACTTTTTATAGTCTCGATGTCTTAAATGCAATAAAAGGCCATCGTACTTATGATAATTGTTTGTATTTGTACTTCCAGTTTAATCAGTATGCAAATCAAACATGCTTATTTCATGTGCTGTGCTTCCACTCCACAAAAAAGCCTTGTGTGTAGTGCTCTCTACTGAATTCTTGTTCTTAATTAAGAAACTGACCATAATAATTATTAAATATACCCTTTAAAAAATATAAACTTGCATATATCTCCTGCCACAGAAGATTCCCAGAGTTTTTTAGAGAGTAAACAGCCTCTCATGAGAATGGCAGAATCAGGAAACATTCCTTTTTCACGTATAATTATATGAGCCAGTTTCTTTCTCTCGTTTGTTAATGATACAAGAGGCACTTCTCAAAAACAGTTTACTACACTAAAAAGAAATATTGGCAAAATAATTCATTTCTACCTGTCTTGGATTTTAGCAACTAGAAATAAACATAACTAGCAGCATGTAACAGACCAATTCTCCACAGACTACCAGCAAGACCTACATGTTTTAATAAATATTCTGATTTATGTAGCCTGTTCTATAAGATTATTTCTGAACATAATAGATCTGAAAGAAAGAAGAAAAGATACACAACGCTGAACAATGTGATAATAAGCCTATGATTAACTAGGCAACTTGAAAGTGAATCCATGGGAGGACAGCATTATGTCATCCTAAATACATTGATATAAATAGTCAATTCTTTTTAACATTAAGTTAAAAATGTGGTATACCCACATCACAGATATGGCCTAAAAAATTTTACTCAGAGTTAGTGGCTCTCCATTTTGTGCTGAAATGAATAAGACACTTCAGAAACTTTTATTTTCTAAGTATCTCTACACCATTTTTATATGGGATATTTTCTTACACCATGACCATTATCCTGTATTAGTTGATACCAAAATAATAAGCTTTCTTCCAGTTTCCAGGCTCAATGTCAAACACAATACAAATTCAAGAGGAAAAGTGTTCCCTAGGTAGCAAAAAACTGTAGATAGCTTTAACAAGTGACTAATTCAAGCATCTATCATTAATCTGGTGTGAAATGCACCTCTGAAATCCAATCAACAGATTTTGCATTCACTGTAGTTGTGACAGAAGTCAGTGGCCTTAAAATGTTTTCACCTCTCATAAGTTGTTAAGGTTTAAGCAAAAATGTCTGTTTAAACAATTACATCATAATAACTAACCCAAATCTGTTACTCTCTAAAACACATAGATGCAAGCCCTCAGTAATTTGAAGAGCTGCCTGCCAGGAAGAAATTCACACCTTTGACGCAGAAGCACCACATCAGACATAGTAGTTCTAAAGAAAATGCAGACTTAGAATGCCCAAAACAAAACTAAGGCAGCCCTGTCCTTCAGCTGGGAAGTCTCACAGTCCTGGATCTGGCCATGTGAGGTGTCAGAGGACTAACTTTACAGAGGGAGCCTAATTATGAACTTGAAGTGTAGACTGAAAGGGAGGAAGATCAGAACCTCACTCAGGTACATCATCACAAGTAACCTGAACATTGAACTCACATTCCTATTTTAGCCATTTTTTTTTTTTAATAAGTTACACTTTCTTGCAAATTTAGTAGTGATTCAAATGCAAAATTCATGCTTATTAGTATCTAAATATCTAAATATATGATACCCTGGGCTTAACAGCTAGAATTATGATAAATAATTTTGGAGGCTTACATTTTTCTTTTCCTTGTTGTTGGACAATGTTTTAAATATATAAAGTGTATATATATCTTACTTATATCTTTATAAGTATATAAAGAACTTAGGTAGTCCTTCTACTTCTAGACTAACTACACCACTAGACCCAGCATAACACAGACCACTTAAAAACATAAAACAAAGCTTCACTTTAATAAAACAACTGCATCACTTGTTCCATTAACATAAAATGAATTGGAGAGAAATTCAAACTTAGTAACAGACTTAGCAATATACTCCTGGTTTTTGTTTTAAAACACCATATTGATGCTTGAACTACTAATGAGAAAGTGGCATCCTCTTTCCATAGAGGATGCAGCTTTGAACAGCTTTCAGTAGAAAATTAGACCAACTCTAACTGTTTTTCAAAACTGTCCTCCATTTCTAGACTTATGTAACACCCAAAGCAGTCATCTTAGCTGATGTTTTTCCCTTTTATACGTACCATCAAAGACAACTGTTGTGATTTTCTGTACTGTCACAAACATAAACAAAAAGATGGCAAAAACATTACGCTTGATATATACCAAGCCATACAGTACCACAGAATGGCCTTAGTGAGATGTAAGGGTTAATTGCTGCTTTTAATTACACCCAAGTAACTTTAATGAGAGTGAATGCTGCAGCAATATTTATAAACCCAATGACCACATTAGCAGAACACCAGTTATGAAACCCCTGCCAACACTGCTTGTACAGGGCTTTTTTTTTGTTGTTTTAATCAAGATATACAAATCTTACCAAGTTCTGCTGTTTAGGGTATTTGCAGAGCCCTGCAAAAAAAATCTGTAAGACTAGGCAGCTTTAAAGAAGGTAGCATGCAGTAGTAACCATGACGATAAGAAAATGCTTTTGCTAATCTTTTTCTTTCAGATTACAATACTTCCAAATGCTGGTGGTTTCCCACCGTATTACAACTTTTGTATGTTGCTCTCTGGGAATCTTGGCCTCCAGTCCTTGTAAACCTGAAATTTCTGACAAACTTAACAGCAATTTGGGGTGCAATAGTGGGACAGAATGAGTCCTAACCAGTCTAGCAGCATCTCCAGTGACCCTAGGATAGGCATCACTTGTTGGCAACTATGTCTTACTTCATTGTTGCACAGAATAGGTAGAAAAAAATGATTACATTTTTAAGATATTAACTAGGCAAGTCAATGGAGATACTTAAAACTAAGAGAGAGGCAGCATGTACATAGAGTATTTCTATGGAGATCATAAAACTGCTACAGTAGTTAGAACCATAAACTTTTAAGAAAACAGCTTTGAACCCGTCTGCTTGGTTTTGTCTTGGTTTTGCATTCAGTTAGGGGTTTTACGCCTTAAAAAACCAGTATAATTAATCTTTGTTCTCTATTATTTCTCCAACAGACTTGCTCACCAAACTAGGATAATGCTTTCAAAAGATGGTATGCGATTTGGATCTGAAGTCATATTTTGAGAAGTGACTAAAGGGCTGAGTTTCAAAGGCATTAAGGTACCTAAAGATGCATTAAGCACTTAGAATTTTTGAAACTTCCTGGGCATCTAACGCCTCTTTAAATCACTTAGTCCTTTCTGAAAATCCCAATGGGCAGTTATCTACATTTTATGTGTCTATATGCCTTTGAAAATGTGTACCATTAAATACTTAACAACCTAAGTCCCCCTGGCTTTTAATGAGACTTGGGGTCCTAAAAAGTGTAAGCACTTCTGAAAATTGGTCAAGCCACTCTCTCTGGTCTTTTCTTTTTTCTTTTAAAGAGCCATCTACTAATGCTTATCCACAGCATGTCAGTTAATGACAGCTTCAACACCATCAGACTTACACATTATACTGTCCACATTCAATTCTTCTATGTAACTGAACAAATAAAAGGTCCTGAGTACTGACTACAACCTCGTAAGACTTTATGAAACTCCAAAAAATAAAATTAATTCCAACCTGCAACCCCTGTGAATGCCTAAAAATCATTGTTTTAATAAATATGCTCCAAAATGAGTATAATTTAGTCTGATGAAAAACATACAGCATAATTACCAAGCAATATATTCAAATTACTACAAGCAAGTTCTGAAAAACAGCCACACAGCAACAAAAGTGTTCAGAAAAAAAAAAAACTAGAAGAAGGAAATCGTGAATAGGCTCTTTAAACAGGCAGCAGTTAAAAAAAAAAAAAGCAGCCTTAATTCTGAAATTTCTTAGAAGAAATATTTCTTCTTTAAAGGATTCCCTTATGCAAACATTTGAAAGATTGATCATCTGATCTTCTTTAATGTCAATGGGAGGTAACTCACACTGACCACATTCCCAAAAAGGAACTGATTTGTAAATTAGGAACGCAGGGAATCAGATTGCCACCTACAGGAAAATTTAGCATTCATTGTCAAGAATGACTCAAGAAGAATACAAATTGCACTCTTTCAGTTTTAGTTATTATTTCAAAATCAATTAATATTTTCTTTTGTGCAACTATATCATGAACTTCCTAAATACAGAAAGCCATTAACATTTCTTTTTATTTAAGAAAATATTGCTTGAAAGTTCTATAATTCAACTACAAAGCTGCAGATTGTAATCATGTTTCAAGAATTTTATATCTGCTTACCTGATACAATTGGTGCTAGCCTGAATATGTCTGATAGTCTGCTGTTAACTGGCTCGTAGGGGGAATCTTCAAGCAAGTCATTTCCTAAAGACACAAAATATTTGATTTTTTTAATACAAGAATTCAGGATAAGATTCTGCTGTTTACTTTTACTCTGAAATGAAGCTGCAAAAGATATTCTTCCATGATTTGTGTGGCTATTTCTCCTCAAAGCATTAGCTACAAAAACACCTGAAAGAAGCAAGTTGTTTATTCCTGTCACTAGTTCTTTTCTCTCCTTTCTCCATGGATAAGGTCATAATTCGCAGAGACAGCCTGTGACATCACAGGGACTGTCCTATTTCAGCAAGGAAGCTGTAGCAAGGATGTTCCTCTTCATTCACCCCAACAGCGGAGCTCTTTCAGAGGAGCAGCCTGTGTCACAGCCAAAATCTAGCTGATTTGGAATAAAACACTCCTAACAAGATGCAGTTCCCTCCTTTTGGAAGGGAAACTTTTTATGATGCAGAACATGTCCAAGAGCAATGTAGTTTATCATGGAAGTTAGAACAAAAATATATACTGACTCATTAAAACGTTCCAGTTGATGGCTGGATAAACAAACAGAAAGGGATTCCCTTTTTGCAGAAGCAGCTACAGAAAAGAGTTAAATGGGGACCACACTGAAGTAAAAGAATTCATCTCCAACTCCAGTGCCAGAGCAAAACAGGGCTAAAAATGATGTATCTCATGTAAGGACCTGACTGTTCTCAGTAGAGAATGGGAAATTTGCCAGTGACATCAAGAACAGAAGTCCTGAGTCGATCACTGTCATATCCCTTCTAACTGGCAGTTCTACACACTCCAGAAAGCACAAACTTCTTTTTTTTTTTTTTTTTCTGCCTCTGCACACCCAGGGAATATTGCCAGCACATACAGGCAAGGAAAGAATGAACTTTTCCTTAAAACAATGCTCCTCTACATACTACATTTAACTTTCATCAAAGAGCTAAGAAACTAGTTCCAATGCCTTGTGATCTTGTTAGGTGAGTCCTAATTAAAGAGTTTAAATATTATTAGGAAAACGTCTCCAAATGATTGCTTTTGTAGCTCTTGCACTAGCTAATGCCCTTATCTTTTGACTGGTTTGGAGAGGTCAGCTGGGTCCCCTGGAGGAAACCCTCACTGTGGATTTCCCAACAACAGGACACGGAGCAGCAGCTGTTCTTGAGTGGGATGAAAGGTCCTCAGTTTGCAGCTGAAGAGCACAATGGGAATTTGGGGGTCAGACCCTCAGTTTAGCCCCCGAGGGGCTGTAGGATCACCCCCTGCATTTGGGGAGCCTTTCTGCCTGTGGGCAACGTACCCTGCAAGCTCTGGTACATGCTCCAGTAAATGCGCAGGCAGTTTTTCTCCTTCTTCATCCCCCTCTTACAGCGGCAGTTGTACAGAGATTTCTGCTTGAGGGCTTCCATGGCGTTTTTGCATTCGTCCTTTGCCTCCAGGCCCGTCGCCCGGCTGAAGTTGCTCTCTTTGCCGGCCACACACTGCCTCAGTGTCCTGTATTTAGTACTACAGCTCTGCTCCTTCAGACACTGATCGCTGGCCTTCACGCAGTCCAGGCGGTCCCCTCCGGGCAGCCCGCTGGCTTCTGCGGACAGAAGGACATCTGGAGAGAGAGAGAGAGGAGACACAAACCAACAAACTCCGGTTGAGGGATAAGGCTGGTTTAACCCGGGCTCCAAAGCAGGCATCTGGGAAGCACAAGGCACCTCCTCAAGGCACACATTCGGCCAAGCCCCCCCCCATCACAAGCAGCACCTTGCAAACCTCCCGGCTTCGTGCTACACCTCAGGAAAAAAAAAAACAACACGGGGGGTTTCGGAGTCTTAGATCCACTTTTATGGGAGACCAAGGAAACAGTATGTTTTCACCCCACCGGTTGATTTGAGGTTGATTTAAGAAAACGCAAAAAGGAAAGAAAACCCACAGGGGTTAACGCGCCTGGCAAAACAAGCTCTCCTTAGGTCCACTTCGGGGAAACAAATAACCTTGCCCTTCGAGTGTTTAACTGAGGGGTTAAATATTCGGCCTCACTTTCTACAAGAGCTTTGCTGTGATTTCAATTACATCCAGGAGATCAGTGCCCTCGCCCAGTGATGTTAGCCTCTTTCTGCATCACTCACTTTTTAAAGGCTGCACACATTTTTGCTTATCCTACATGTATAAAAGGTAGAATTTATGCCCCCCACCCCCGTTTCTCTCCACGTATGATGTTTTTGCAGGAGAACAAAGCAAATTACATTAACTCCCTCCTCTCCATCGTGCCCCCTGTCACGCTCCCTCAGCCACACGCAGATGGAAACGCAAACCTCTCCTATGGAAAGGAAACCAGTTTGGGCTGCAAACCACTCGCAGCTGGGCAGGCTGCCAGGTTCAGGTGAAGATGTAATCCTTCAGCTGGCTCTTGTCACCCCCCCACACCCCCCCCCAACCCTCCCCAAGCCACCTTATTTTATCAAAACGAAAAAAAGTTTCCCTCTAACTTGCAAGAACCCCATTTAACAAGAGGCTACACAGGCAAGTATTTTTAAGCCTGTAATCTCCCAGGGCTTTAACCGTAGACTGGGCTAACTGGTGTGAGGCAGAGCCGTAAAAAAACTACTGAAAACTTCACTGTTCTGCCTAAACAATAGGCTGACAACCGTCAGCCACCCGATTCCCTAAAGGAAGCGAGGTGCAGAAAGCAGATGCCAGGAACTTACCCGCTAAGGGCAAAGCGAAGTACAAGAGAGCCAGGAACATCTTGCCGTCTTCGGATGGTTTCCCCAAACGAACTGATGTGCCACAACAAAGAGGATCAGCGTGTAGATATTCCAAAACCGCCGAGGTCCAAAGGCTCCGAGCTCAGATCCATTGAATTCAAGGGAAGGAAAAAAAAAAAAAAAGAGAAAAAAAAAAAAACACCAACAAACCACCAAACCAAACAAAAAAACCCTCTCGTCTCTTCACCGCTACCACCACCAGCGGCGGGAGCAGCGACGCAAACGCGGAGCTTTTTTTCCCTTTACGTTTCAGGTCTGAGCAACCTGAAAACACGAGCACTGACTTCAGTGCGGGAGCGAGAGGGGCGCCCGCACGGGTGCGTGTGTGTGTGCGTGTGAGCGAGCGGCAGCGGGGCAGGAGCGCCGGTCGCCTCCTTGGGTGGGCAGCGCCTGTTCCCAGGGAGGGACCGAGAGCGTATACGGGGAGGGGGGGAACGGCGGGGGGGGGATGAAGAGACCGCGGCAGCCTCCCGCACCCGGGGCGAGCCACTGACAGCCCCGCAGCCACTTGCAGCCCGGGGCTGGGGCTCCCCAGGCCTGCCCAAGTCTCTCTCCTCCACCCCCCGGGGGCAATTCGGCTCTTCCGCCCTCCCCAAATCTGCAACTTTATTTATTGGTTTCCGCGGGGGAGGGGAGGGTGCGCGGAGGGGGGGGGGGGGGGGGGGGGGGGGCGCGGGTGGCGGGGGGCCCCCCCCCCNNGGGTGCGCAGCTTGCGCGGTGCCTCGCCTCCGCCGCCGGTTCGGGGAGCGGTGGGGGCAGGTGCGGCGCTGCCGGTAGCGGCTGGGAAAGTTTGGCGGGGGCAACCGGGGCGGTTCGGTGCGGGGGAGATGGGGAAGGAAGCTCGGCTGGAGGCGCGGAACCCCGGCGGGGACGGCCGCTCCGGTTCCGCCGAGCGGAGGCTCCGGGAGCACCCCGGGGCGCTGCGGGCGGCGGGAACGGTCCGCCCCCAACTGAGGGAGCTGCGGGAGAAACGGCGGGGCCGGTGATGGTGGGGACGACCCCGCTTTCTTCCCGCCCGCCTGCCCGCCCTCCCCGGTGGGCTCGGTGGCCACGGCCTCCCCCTGCCGGTCCCGCCGCCCGCGGGGGAAGCCCGGGGCGTCCCGCCGCGACCCGGAGGGGGGCGGCGAGGTCGGGAGGGAGGGAGGGAACCCGCCCGTGTTTCCCCCGCAGCCCTCCTTAGGGAAGACCCCGCACTCGCGGAGGAAGCACCGCCCGGCGGAGGCTGCGGGGCGCATCCCCGCGGTGCTCGGCGTGGGCCAGCCCTCGGCCGGGGCCGGGCGGAGTGTATCGGCTTCCACTTGGCTCGGGAATAAACAACGCGAACATATGTCCCGTCTTCGTGACAGATGGTTCAAACAGAGAACTATTTAGTGGTTTTCCCACAGTTGCTACTATGTAGCTCCCCCGAAACCCAACGAAATGCAATTAGCCGAAAAGAGCGTCACTTTCCAGATTTCCTTGTTTTCATACGCGGAAAATTTGATTCAGGTGTTTCTATATTTTAGCTGTGACCAAGTGTTGGTTAGTTGTTTTTTGTGGTTTGGTTTTTTTTTTAAATCTGTATACATTTCACTTGTCAACTTTGCCAACGAGCTGTTTGGCCCATTTGGCTTAAGGAACGTGCTTCTCGCAATAAATTTTTCTCCTCGTGATCAATTTTGCCTCCAGGAGTTTGCCTCACCTCAGGAGATGGAAGATGATCAGGCTGGCCACTTTTCTAGCCAGAACGGGGTGGCAGATGGAGCTAAACTGTTGTAAGGTACTTCAGAAACACTTATTTAAAAGCTTAGCATATGCCAGGATATACAGAGAATATGACATTCACAGAATTTCCAAGGAACCCTTATATTTATTTGTTTTTTCCTCTCCTGCCCCTTTTTCTTTACAAACAGATTTTTACCAAAAAAAAAGCTAAACCATCCAGAGGACTGATTCTCTCCATGAAGTCATAATAGTGATGTCAAGTTGCAGCCAATTAAGTCACAACTGATTGTGTTCTGGATGTTTAATACGAAGGAACATCTACTATTGGTCACAAAATCTATTCTCTGCTGCACGTACCAGTGTACAATTGGAGAAAAAAAGACAACAACCAGATTTCTAGAGTATTTCAAGGTAATTAGAAGGTGCTAACTTGGTGATGGCATTGATGATGCAAGTCAGCTTCAGCTTTTGAAGTAGCTGATGTTTAATTAAAGAAGTTGGCCTTGCAAACGCTTTGATAGAAATTGACCTGGGTCCTACAGAGAGATGATTATTACTTCACTGGTAATTTTGACACCATCATGGCACATGATAAGCTTTGTATAGAAGTTATCTCTATGTCTAATACCCAGGTAGCATTATTCTCCTGTTATTTAAAAGTCTAAGCCAGGAATAGCTGCAACATTTACAGCAGAGCAAACCAACTGAAAATACGACTGAAATCCAGGCCACTATTTATGAAACCATTCATGCATTAATGTCCTGAATACATACATATATATACACACACACACAGAGTATTATTTCACATATAAAAGCAACACATTGCAAATTCTGCACCAATAGCTACTTTCACTGTTACAAAAACCAGCTTTTGCGGGGTGTCTACTGTTACAGTGAAACTGAAATCATGTTTTAAGTGTTAAAAATTGAATAAAATGTTACTGACAGTTCAGAAATAGCAGGGCAGCTGGAGAGCATGCATCTGAAATTCTGAATGTTGTCACCAAACACTCTTTTTTGCCAGTATTTTGACTCATCTGTGGAAAACTATCACCCAAAGTGAAAAAGGTTAGCATTTCTTAATCCCGAAAAGTTTTAAAATGCAAGTATTTTCTGAGAAAAAAAAAATGTCCAAGGAGAAAGCCCATGCTACTTACAGTTGCTCAGAATGTCTGACTGCTACACACTCTTTAACTGGACTATTTGAGAAAGCTTCTTGCTGGGTTTGAGAAAGCTTCTTGCAAATCACAAGGACGTTTGTTCCACAGTAGAAATTAATTATTTCTCTTTCAGAGATGGAATTATTTATAATTTTTTGGAACTTGTTTTTAGTATTTTTTAATTAGTCTCCGGATGCCATCCTTTTCATTTATGACTAAACTAATTTCCATGTCCTGTGAGCACTGAGACAATATAAGTCCTTCATTCACAGAGGATCACCATGCTTTTGGGTAGCTGAAGTCACTTGTGTGTTGCACTGGTGTCACTTTAACACACAAGGTACGCAGCTTTCGTGAACCCAAGTGCC
Organism: Scolopax mira; assembly: GCA_004320125.1. Classification (NCBI taxonomy): domain Eukaryota; kingdom Metazoa; phylum Chordata; class Aves; order Charadriiformes; family Scolopacidae; genus Scolopax; species Scolopax mira. The sequence continues at coordinate 57,679 of BJBW01002626.1, read as the reverse complement.
ATGTTATGTTGTTATTGCTTCTGTTGACTCTGCCACAAATTGTAGCTCCAAACCACTTTCAGGTTTTCTAAGAATTTCAAGAGATACCAGACAAAAACCCATAAGCCACTGTGTGGTCGGAGTCATAATCCTTCTACTCTTTGCACATTCTTTTCCAATTGCCCTTTACCTCCTCCGGAGTAAAATTAAGTCAAATGGATTTTTGCTGTTGATTTCAGCCAAAGATCTTCTATCTGACAATCGCTCAAACCATAAAGCTCTTCAATCAAATGCATAATAATAAAAAATAAGCTATACAGAAGTCCTTGGTGTGAAAATTTTAGGATATTTAAGCTGGCTTTATATTGCGTTGACTTAGTTTCATAAAAAGTTCCAGAACAATTAATATAATATGACATGTATAAGGTACAGCTGGTAAGGACAAACACTTCATCAGAAGGCAGATGACAACATAATCACTACTGAATTATTGTTTAAAGGCCATTGCAATATAAATAATGTGGAAGACAGTACTAACTACTTCAAGCTACTTATTGCCAACATTAACTGCTACTACTCATTCATTACATAGTATTAGTTCCTTGGTTCTTTATAATTACCTGCATTAGGTGGCATTCTTTCACTGAAAACTTTTAATAAAGAAAAGACAAAGTAATAACAATAGAGGGATTATTTGCTACTAAAAATTCTATACAACCCCCCAGTGCTTTAAACGCTGCTCTTTCGAAGTAGGCTGAGATAAGTGAACCCCTAACTGTGGGCAGTTTAAAGCTCCCTGTCACCTTTGCAGGCTGAACCCGAGTCCTCTGAACACAGCAACAGCATCAAACCACTCCTGAGGCCAAGGCCATGAGGTACCTGAGGCCAGGGCCATGAGGTACCCGAGGCCAGGGCCACAAGGTACCCGAGGCCAAGGCCATGAGGTACCTGAGGCCAGGGCCATGAGGTACCTGAGACCAAGGCCATGAGGTACCCGAGGCCAGGGCCATGAGGTACCCGAGGCCAGGGCCATGAGGTACCAGAGGCCAGCCACACACAATGTGCAAAGTTAGAATACTACTTTTTCTGCATTCAGTTTTACTGAATTTCCTCCTGCCTTCTCCTTCTCCACGTAAATTAGTGGTTGAATTAATACATTGGCTGTCCCACAGTTGGCCTGCAGATTCCCTTTGCCATCTCTGTCATAGATCTCCTTTTAAAGACTGAACCCTGCAAGGAAATACCAGTGTTGGAGCCACTGAGCCTGGGGAACATTACACAGTATTGTCTGCAGGCCCAGTAGGTACGTGTAGAGAAAGCATGCTGAGCGTAAGAACAGTGCCATGAACTTTAAATATAATTCTTTGGGGAAAGAATAGGTAAAGCAAAGCTGAAGCTCAGCTAATGAGACAGTTAGAGTAGGTGGGGGAGAGAGCAAGCAACTGATGGGAAACAGTCAGTGTGCCCTGGGAGCACAAAAAAGTAGTGTTTACACAGGAAGCTTTATTCGATAACAAGAAAGGGAGAATTGACAAGTTAGAGAATTACTAGAGACTGGGGGAACAATCTGAACAGAATTTTTTGTCCTACATTTATCTGCTTACCATGAAGTCAAAGCGCCTAGTGGTGGGAATAAGGCAAGAAGGATTTGCTAAAGGCATTAAAGTTTTGAAAGGGACAGATTAAATAACAGTGCTCCAAAAATCAATTTTGAGGGGCTTATGAAGCCTTGAATGGGCTTTTGCAGCACAAAAGCAAGATTGAGTTTTTACTGAAACTGTCATTTATTTGGGTTTAGAGCTTTCAGTAAGTATCAGGGAAAACATAAAACAAAAGCGAAGTAAGCAATGAGCATTCACACAGTAATCAAATAAAAAACATGTGGAAGTGCAATTTAAATTACCGAGTGACTCAATTGATGCAAAACTATAAGACAAGAAAGCCCCACTCTCCACCCTCCACTTTAATCGGACCTGGTAGTAAATTCCCACAGCTGTTCTTGGCCAGGAAGTTTTTCCTAAACTCATTTTTCTGTTCTCACCAAAGATTGCGTTCAAGTAGTATCAGACCATCTGGAACAACAACAACAACAACAAAAAAGGCCAAAACCAAAAAGCTACAAAATTCCTAGGTGAATTAATATTTAATATTTGACTTCATTATGATTTCAGTAGAACAGATAGATAAATACTAAACCAGTACAATCCAATTCAGAGAGCTTGCATTTAAGAAACACAACCCACTTAGATACCCTTAAGAAAACACAGACAAAACTTCAGCCAATTGTGAAGTTCTGTATCTTATACAAACGATTCCATTAAACTTTAAATACTGATATACAGGCTGATATACATACTGATACACATTGATGTTTGCCCAAACCGGTACGGAAAAAGTTGTTAAGATCGACTGGTAATAGTTGTATCCCTCGATTTACGTCTTGTTGGTTTAAAAGTGGGATAATACAGCCCTCTAGCTGTTCGTAGAGGCAATTCATGCTAACGTGGGAAAGGTGATTCATGTCTCTACAGCAAAAGGATGTGCTAAATTCCATAGGAAAAGAGGATGTGGAAAGAAACTTCATATGAAGTCTAGGCAAAAATAGAAAAGATTTTAAAAAATGAAATATCATACATTAAGTATTAGTAATCCACATGCCTATAAAAGCTAGAGCAATACAATTCAGATGCCAGAACAACATTATTTGAAATTTCAGCTTCTAAACCATATGCCAGCAGCATCAACCTTTAGCATTCCCTGGATGTTAGGGATCTCATGTAATTCAACCAAGATCTTCTGGTCTTCTGGTCTTCTGTAAACCATGCAATTCCTGAAACGCAGGACAGAAAACCCTACCATATGCTATGTAAAACATATTTACACTAGTGAACCTCATAGTCTTTGCAGAAAAACTAAATCTCTAGAAAATTACTTATCTAATTGTCTGTTTCTGTAGGAATATCCAGAGAAGAGCAATGAAGCTGGTGAGGGGTCTGGAGAACAAGTCTTATGAGGAGAGGCTGAGGGAGCTGGGGGTGTTCAATCTGGAGGGGAGACCTTATCACTCTCTACAACTCCCTGAAAGGAGGCTGTGGAGAGGTGGGGGTTGGTCTCTTCTCCCAGGTCACAGATGATAGGACAAGGGATAATGGCTTCAAGTTGCACCAGGGGAGGTTCAGGTTAGATATTAGGAAATATTTCTTTCCTGGAAGGGCTGTCAGGCCTTGGAATGGGCTGCCCAGGGAGGTGGTTGAGGCACCATCCCTGAAGGTGTTCAAGAGACAAGTTGAGATGGTGCTCAGGGATATGGAATAGTGTTGGGTTGGTGTTGTTTTGGGTGTGGTTTGTGGGGGGGTTTTTTTGTTCATTTGTGGTTTTTGTTTGTTTGGTGATTTTTTTGTGTGGCTTTTTTTGTTTTCACTTGTTGGACTAGATGATCTTCAAAGGTCCCTTCCAACCTAGATAATTCTGTGCTTCAGACAGCTTTGAAAACATAATTGTGGAAGGCATTAACATCTTAGAACATTGAAATGAGACTTTTGAGCAGCATCTGAGAAAACCCATGTAAAAACTGAGAAAGCTCCTTCTCTTACATGTAGGTTCATTCTCACTCCAAGTTTAATTGAAACTGATAAAATGTATCCATACAAAATAGTGTATAAAAAGCGGTGATATTTTCTTTTTAAATGTGCACAGCTCTATCTAGTGATGGGTATTCAGCTTTCACTGTTCATGCTACACCAGATACACACACGGTTACAGAGCAAAGAATATTAAATCAGAAGAACATTTTGCTTTCACTTCCTGTACATATTCTAAGTTGTAGGACCAAATCTGCCCTGACTTCTGCCCTATGTAGGGAAGTCAAAAGAGATGCACGGAGGTTAAAGTCATCTTAGAATTTAGTGACCAAAGGCAAAATTATCATCTTAGATTTTCAAAACTGTATTTTCTGTACATTTGCTAGACTAGCCCTGACAAGTAAAATAAACTTTTCTCCTGATGGTGAATATCACCAAAAATCGCAATTTTATTGGAAGTTTCTCAAAAGGTTAGCGACTCTGTCAGTGTTAATTTCTACAGTCTCTGTTTGATTCGTCTTCCTCTGAAGTGAGAATTTTAGGGTACAAAAAGTCTCAAGATATTTATACTGTAGGTGAAGGAGATCAAGAAAAAATGGAAGTGGAAGAAACCAATGTTGTAAATGCCTTGAGAATTTGTTCTACAGAGAAAGGGTTTGTGGGTTGTTGAGATTTTGGGGCGATGGTTATTATTGTGCTTGGGCTCTTTATTTATTTTATTGTGCTGTTATTTATTTATTATTATTTTGTATATGGTCTTTGTCCACACAATTTCCTGAATAACTCCTAACACTGGGAGAAAAAAATGTAGAGAATACAATTTAAAATTAGATGTTTAGTCATAAAAAGTAGTCAGTAAATATGGCATAAAAAGACTAAAAATTTCCTGAGACAACAACAATGGGTCCTTAATTAACACACACTTTAATAGTTTAGGAAAAACCTTATGACTGACAAATGAGATAATTCTCCTGTAATCCAATTGATTATCAGCTGGAAACGTGTTGAATATCAAGACCTGTTTGTTCTACTAAAATACCAGATAATCCCATTACTTGGCTTCCCTGCTACTACTTCTGTAAAATTCTGATGACAGCAGAACACCCAGTGGCCACCGTTCACACCAAAGGAGCAAACACGAGAGGCCTCTCTGAAAGGCAAGTCTGAAAGCTGGAGCCACAACTGATGGTCCTTGCAGTTTCTTCTCTCCGTGTTTTTCTGCCAGCATTCATTACATCAACTACAGCTCTATCTGTAGATTAAAGGCATTTTCCTGCTTTAATCACAAGGCACAGTAAAATCTACAGTACTTTTAGATGGATATAGTTACTTGCTGGTAATGCCAGTAAAAGTGCTTTTATGATGGAATGCCTGCATCTATCCTGCAGCTTTATTAGCAGACTTAGTTCAGATGAAAAACAACAATGCATACTTTACTTACTTGGTAGAGAAAAACTCTTTTTAACTGGGTGTGCCTGACTAAATACAAGGTTTGAAAACAAATCTTTCTCCCACTACTGCATGGATGGAACATGAGTCTTTCTCCAGGTTCTTTGTTCCTGACTTGAACAAAGTTTACTCAGATTCTCAGAAAACCCTTTTTCTTTTTTTTATTGCCATCACATCTGAGGCTTCCCTTTGGGTCTATTCAGACTCTCAGAGAGAGGATCCTTAGTGCTTCTTAGAAACCTTCAGCATCTGTCTCTCCAGCCCTTGCTGACTTTGTCACACTTGCCTTGCCATCCACTGCAGAATCTTCTTGCTCCTTCTCCCTCTAGATGACCTGGATGCAGGAGCCAGGCCAAGGAGAACACATGGGCATCTTTCCAGTTGTCCTGGGACATCTTTCCAACAGTTGGCACAATATTTGAAACCAGTAATCAGCAGTTTCTTTGGGAAAAAAAAAAAAAAGCAGGTTAAATAAGTACCTATTTTAATTTACACCTTGTCTCAATTTTACTTCATTTAAATCACTAGCCCAGGTTTTCCTGCATACTGCTGAACAACTGTTGGTTCACTAAAGGGAAGAATGTGCTCCACACTCTGGAGGTTCATCTGTACTATGTCTGTAAAGCACCTGAAAGGACAATGTCCTGACCCTAAAAAAGCTTAACAGCCAACCCTGTAACATAAACTGGAAGAGCATCCAGCACACAAGATTGTCCAATGTCTAATTTTTTCTGCACTTTTTATAAACCTTACCTGAAGAGCATTTCTAAAGGCTCTACTCCTGAACACAGCATTGGCTGTAGATATGAGCAACTGACCCATATAATTTATTTTATAAATGGCAAAAAAAAGCTAGGAATCTGCAGCCCCAAGTTAGGAAAAAAAACGAAGTTTCTGATGAACTCATTTTAGTAGGAATTTATGAGTTATTAATTTATGAAAGAAGAAAAAATTTTGTTTGCCGACAAAATGTTAAGATAAAATGTAAATACTTTATAGTACAGTTAAAGCTGTAACAAATTACTTACACCCCCACAATGTGACCCTTCCAAGTTTCTGACTTGGTTGATTATATCGTAGATAACTATTTATAATAAAATAATGAAAACAACTTTAAACACGTACAATAATGGCATCTTACCAGAATGAAATGTAAGCATGACGTTCCCAAAATTACAAATATCCAGATCAATCGTGATTAATATCACAATTTCTGAACTTTGTTACATTCAAATCTGCATGACTTGAGCTAGTCAGAACATCCTGACAGAGGCACAGTCAGGATATTGTGAAACACCAGCACAGCACACCTGAGTTCTTCTTCCTTTTTTATACATAAAAAAAAAAAAAAAAGAAAGTAAGGAAAAAAAAAAAAAAAGGCAAAACCCAACAGATATTAAGGAGTTTCAATTTAGGGGGCAGCACAACTGAACTTGCAGGGATAGCTGGCTGTGGAGGACCCCAGGGGTACACAGGACCAAGCTCACAACCACCACACATAACACCCTGCTTCTCCAGATTGCTTATTGCCACTACTCCTATCAGCAAGAAAAGGGGAAGCAGAGCTATCTACATTCCTATAACTTTAGATATTTGTGGCCTCTGTGACAGACTGACTATTAATGCACAGAATAACACCCAGTTTCATTTATCATGTAGTAATTTCTCCATGTATTTACTCTGTCCTGACCTAAACCATGAAGAGAAACCTGTGCATTTCCCTAGAATACATCCTTGTACTTAGATGTCCCAGATTCAGATTTTGTGTTTGTAAAATGGGTAATCACAATTGTCTTTCATTTTGGTCTTGACTAAAAATGTTGTAAATGCTTTGAAGCAGGCTGCTGAGAGAGTCAGAAAGGAGGCTACAGTCTTGGCAAGAACTGCAATAGTTTTGGTGGAGACATTTTGAGAGAGACAATCTTGATTCTAAACGTCAAGCAAAACTGGTAGGTAATTGTCCAAAAATCCCATCTGAATCTCACTTGAGGCCTTTTCCTCTTGTCCTGTTGCCTGTGACTTGGGTGAAGAGACCAACCCCCACCTCTCTACAGCCTCCTTTCCTTAATTCACATCCAGGTAGAATACCGTTATATTTTAATTTAATTCTCACATTTGGATGTTTAAACTTCAACTTTTACTTGTTGAAAATGGTTAGAATCATCCCATTGCCAATAAATAGACTCCACAGACAGATGATCAAAGTTGTAGAGCTAACCCTACATTTATATAACAAAAGGGAATAAATTTCATTTTCAAGATGCAGATACCTGTGCAATACGAAAACTGAACTTCATCAGAGCTGCCACTGTCTACTGGAAAATACAACATCCAGATTCAGCATCCTTTTTTTCCTTCTCCAAGCACAATTTTTTAATCATCTTTCATTGCTGCTCTTAATATTAAAGCTTTGCTAATCATTTCTCCATCTAAAATATCTTGAAAAAGTGTTTTTACTTCATTGATAATATGTTTTATAAATTCTTAAAATATTTTTATATGAAAGAAAATATTTTAGTGTGATTGTGGTCACTATCCACAGGTTATGTGTAACATCCAAAACAATGCTATTTGCTATATTTTAATTTGCACTTTCTTGCAGAGCTTCAATAATACAGTTCATTATGTAAATATCAAAAATATATTCTTTCCACAATTTAAAGGGATATTATTCAACACATTTTTGTGCTTTGTGACAATTGTCCATACCCACATTTATTCTAATGTAAAAAGGCTGAATTAAAGTGATACACCAAACATACAAATAGCACAAATTTCAAAGTTATTGATTTCTGACAGTGTTTACAGGCATTAAGCAGCCATCTGAAATAAGTCACTTCAGGAGAGAGACACTGTACTGAAGGAAAGCTGAAAGTGTGTTGACTGTCCAGTCAATATTAATTTAAAATTGAGGCTTAGGACTTTTTTAAAAAAAAAAAAAAAAAAAAAAATCAACTTTTCAATCATCTTTTATCCCATGGAAAGATAAAAAGAAAGGAAAAAATTGCCTGCAGAAACATAATGTAGTATTTTTTTTACCCCTGCAGGAATAACCAAAAGCATTTGTACTGCAAGTTTTCCATGAAAAACAAATAACTACAAGTGCTGTTCCTGTAAGATTTCCTCTTTATGTGGAATGTCCCGGTTGATATGGACTAAAAATGTTTAAGAGAAGCGTCAAGCACACAAAATTTTCCCTCAAACTTTTTAACTCCCTTGAGCATCTTTAAGTGATACTTTTAACTCGCAGAAGTCCTGAGTAAATAAATCCTAAACTGAAGGTGAAAGGGAACAGCTGAAGGGATCAGTTAAAAGACTTGGACTTACAGCTCTGTTACAGCTCAGCTTAGTTACAGCTCTGAATCCAGCCAAGATGTTGGTATCCAATATCTTGTGACATACTGTTTGTTTCAGATGAATATTTGGCCCAAATGGAATCCAGTACTATAAAATGAGATGACAACCAGAACATAAAGCCCCCTTGGGAAAGAAAATAATAATTAAAAAAAAAAATTCCTCCCCCCATTACAATTGGAATCTTTAAGAAGCCTGGTTTTATAATTTTCTCTAGAGTTTAAAGTGAGAATTACATTTTGATTCGGGGTAATACTCAGGCTAATGCTGTTACTGAATTGATACCTAAGGCAAAGAATAAAAATTTATGTTGGATTTTGGAAGGTCCACTGAATACCAAATCCATACTCTCAAATGTCTCCCCAGGGTAACCCATTTCCTAAAACAATTTCTCATATGGATAAGGCCCTTCTCATTTCAGTTGTGATATTACACAAAAGTCTAGACTATAATGAACTAAGAAAACACTTCATATTTAGTATGTGAAAAATGTGGAAGAAGCATTCTGAAAACTCTAGATACATTTTGCCCAGATAAAAACAGTCCTAGAAGCACAGTATCGTAACCATTAACATATGCACCACACCTTGCAGGTTGTGGTTCTTACTCTACAACTCTGGCACAATTTGCTGTCCAATATCTCCATTTGGAAGAGGTGCCTGGGTAATATGCTAGGAAATCAAGCTTTTATTTCCCTAGTGCTGTGAGAGAACATAATCAAAACTTTCCAGTCCTTGGAAAATACTCTAGCCTCTACAATACCTCTGCAACAACGTGCTCTGAAAGTTCCTCACAGGCCTTTCAGAGGAATCATTCTTTCTCCTTTCCCTCTCTCTCAATGCAAATCACTGTATTCTTACCACACTTCAAGATCTCAATCCAAAACTTGTGCAGGGTAACACAATATCTTGGCAATTAAAGTGAACACTGAAATATTGCACTGACTTCTCTTCAATTATACATAGTAGAGTTCATTTTTCATCTTGTGGGTGGACTTTTAAATATAAATTACAGGGACCTTGAAAGGAGATGGCTTAGCCACTTTGCTACACAGCCTGAGGCAACCTGGGACACATGTAAAGTACACAAGTAAAAGGACAAGAAGGTAACTAACATTCTGCCAAAAGATAGTGGTGTCTGTTTAGCAGGAGGACTTTTTTGATACCAGGAACCTAAATGCTTCCCAAGTCCCGATTTATATTTCAAAGCTTGATTGTGGCATAAAAGGAAAATAAACGTCTGATAACAATAACTTAGACAAGAGTAATACAGGAGGAGGGGGTGTAGGAGAGGAGTATTATGCTATCTAAAATCCTAAACTGAAAACAATCTGACAGAATCAGCTTCACAAATCCTGTATTTCTAACCAAAACTTAAAACAGGTAAACTTAAAACGATTCAGCAGAAACTTTTCAGCTTAAATTTAATGACACGATTGATTTAGAAAAAATGCTATTTTCAGCTGGATTTATGTACCTAAGATGATAATATAAAGAGTTAGCTTTCTTTTATTACTGCTCCAGATGGTAGCCAAAAGGGACTGAGAAGCGTGGGAGGAACCGTTCTCCATCTATGAGGGGTTTGGATTTAGAAAGTTATGTATGCCATGCAACTGCCAACTATTTCTTAAAAGGGTCCATGGTTTGTAACACTGGACTCCACAGAGACAATGATACAAAGAACAAAGGAAAACTAATTGGTGATTTTGCTGTTTGCATCACCAGCAGGTAACTAAATATTCGCTTAATTCAAAGCAGGTGCCACATGAGGATTTTGGAGGACTGGCAGGTTTAGAAACATTCATTTTCTATATATGTTTCAGGCCATCTCTTCACTGAAAGATAATTTATCTGAGTATGTTAAGATAGGACTCAAGAAAACAGATACAGACTAGATTTGACCTGACTTACGAATCTGCTATTTTATTTCTCTGACAATAAGTGTAAGGGAACAGACTGAGTAGTAGATTATACTGCCATTCAGTAATCTGTGCTTTATAAAGAGAAACTTTCTAACTCCAGTTTCCTGTATTGCAAGAGATAAACCACATCACAGAACCAATGCATCGATATCACTACACAGGTTATAAGAAACAAATTGCACAGTTTCAGAGTACACTTATGTAGAATTCAAGAAGCAATACAGAGATAAACTGAGTATCATGTTTTTATCAGTGGCAAGAAAGATGTCATCATAGCCACTACAAGCAGAAGTATATCAATAATTTACACTGAATTACCTAGTAGATTTTTAATACCATTAAGTCCTTTGTGGCCTCTAGTCTGAGGATCCATAGTTGTGTAAAAAGCAGTCTTTAGAACTAAACATTATAAATACAGTACTTTTCACGCCATCTAATTGTATCCACTTAACTATGACAGATGAGTTAGGAGCCTAATTGCCGTAGACTCCTTGTACATTTGAGGAAATAAAGCACTATCATTTTTCAAGTATTTCTTTTCAGGTAGCAGTATTCAAGAAACCAAGTCAGGAGGAAAAACAACATGTCTGCAGTTACTATAAAATGGATTTTATACACTCTGAAGAACCTCAATCATTTAGTAATAAGATGAGGAATCTTTAAGTGTGTTAGTGAAATACCTAAACTAGAAAGCCCTGAGGATCCCAGTTAACAAAATAGGATATCCTCTAAATAGTTTTTAAAATTCTTTGAGCTAGAATCATCAATTAAAGGACTTTCTCTGCTCTAAGGTCTTAGCAATATCTGGTCCACAAAAATAATCAGCCTCCTCTTTTTCAAAACTTACCAATATATATGAAGTATCCTTGACTGTCTGTTATTCAGCTCCATGCTACCTCAAAAAAGTGAGATTTTCTTATTCAGGTGAAACTCTTGAAAGATATGAAAAAGCAAACATTGAATCAAGTTTTGCAGTATACTGAAATAATGTCCTACATTGCAATCACACACCCTTGTACCTCAGGATAATAAAAGACTGAAAACCACCAATGTGTCAGAAGACAGTAGAGGATGTTAAAGTCATGCATTTCCTGATGAGCCACATCTCAACAATCTGCAAGAGCAGGTATTCACAAAGTAAAAACTCACATCCCATCCCTGTTTATGTTAGTGAGGAAAACTATACCCTCCATAGCCCCTCCCATCTGACTTAGAGAAAAAGTACTTCCTGATCCCAATCAGGTGATTGATTTAAGCCTGAGTATGTAAGCAAGTTATATCTAGTTAACAACTGACATCCCAACAAACTGCCCCATTTTTACCTGCTGCCAATCTATCTGTTAAGAAAGGGGCAGTGCCCCTTCTCCTATACTTTACACTAAGGAACATAAAAGTCCTGGTATGTACAGAATAATACAACAACTGGCACATGGACCAGTTAAAAACATTTCTGTTTAAGGGATTGTGTAAAAAAAAAGTACACAAACATGTTTTTCATTAAACTTTGGTAAATATCCAAAGCTTTATATCATAAACTTTATATTTTGACTCACGATCACTTCCCCATGTCACACATATCCTTTCATTAATTTATAAATTTCCATCTGGAAGTAGTTCAGGTCCCTGCCTCCATGACCTTGTCTGGAAAGCAGTTCTAGAGCTTTGCACAAATTGCCAAGAATTTTCTTCTACATTTCTCATTTATTCATTATTGTTTCTAAGTATCTGATCTTGAAATACAGTTATCCTTTAACATAAAAGTCTTTTTCCTTCACATCTACCCCCACACGTACTTATGAAGATATAACCATATGCCCTTTCAAGCTTTGTTTTGCCAGATAAGCTATTTTCATCACAGCTGAGAAAATAGGTACTCCTTTCCCCTTACCATCCCACTCTGCACCTGCTGTGAATCAATGTGGGTCATAAGAACTGTAAACAATATTCTGAGAGTTGTCTCACCAATGCCTTGTAAAAACAATATTAACACTTTATTGTCTTCACTGAAATCCTTCATCAAATATACCCCGAAACTTCTTCAACGCCATGGCATAATTATGCTTCATAGTCACTGTTCAGCCAACTAATGGATTAAATCTCTTCCCTTTACTATCACCAGCAATTATCAAGACACCAGCTTATACTAGAAGAACATGATAGTAATTCCTTAGCTCTACTGCCTCTACTTAGGTTTCCATTTTGTCAGTCCATAAGGTCATTTATTTTTTTCTGATACGCTATTCATGTTCCAGTTTTGTGCCATCTCTTAATGCCATATCCATTCTCCTACTTTTACCAAGTTCAAAAATACTACTTAAATCAGTGCCAAGATCAGTCCTAGAAGAATTCTGCTAGTAAATTCCTTTCATTTTGATATTTCCATATTTAACAGAACCCTCTTTGAATATAGCCCTTTACTTACTTCCTCTTCTACCTTACAATTCTTGCATTAAAGCCCATCTTCTCCACCTTAAATAACTACCCACAAGGAACAATATAATGCCTTATTTCGATCAAGGTAGATTAGGTCTACTGCATTACTCTTCTCTGGGACAATTATCTTATCAAGAAAGACATTAAGTTAGTCTGATATGATCTGCCCTTGATAAAACCATGTTGTATTTTTCCCACTTTCCCATTTACCTCCAGGTCCTTGAAAATTCTTTCCTTCAAAATGTACTCTAACACCTTGCTTAATGTTGAGGTCAAACTACCATGTCTGTATTTTATTTGACCACTTTTTCCCTCTTATGAATACAGGGAATAACTTTATTAATCTTTAGTTGTATTGAGCAAGCTCTGAATTGAACAGATACACACAAAATCCCCACAAATGCAGTCCGTGCAAATCAGCATTTCCATTTGCAGGTACTTTCAGTGCCCGGAAAAAGATATTATTTAGCCCTCTCCCTTTCTTCACAGTAAGTAGGCTGTGTTTAGCTGACAGATCATTTATGGAGACTGCTGTTGCTCTGTCTTATTCCCTTAAGCACTTTTTTACTATTCTTAGTCCCTGTATTATCTCCACTGAAAAACGGGACAAAGTATTCATTTGCTATTTCATTCATACCTAGATTGCAGTTAAAATCCATTTCATTCCTGGTATTCTATGTTTCCTTAATTTTTACTTCTGTGTTCCCTTTTACTCGCGTGTCTGAAGAACCATTTTGTTTTGGTTTAATTGTGCAAGCCAGGTCATCTAAATTCTTGGCCACGTTGATATTTTTGTATCACTCCTGAGAAGATCCATTATGAACTGGGAAAGGGTGTGGAGTAGGATGCTGAGAAGACTTGACACAATTCTATCTGCTATTTCCTTCAGTGCTTCCCAGAAAAGTGAATTGTGCCTTGATGCATCATTACACTAACTTCAAAGAGCACTGGCCACAGTATAGAAATAATTTACTAAATATTTAGGTGATAGGACCTCATCTTTTTCAGCTTACAAATTTGCAGCAGTTATTCAAAGACATTTCTTAATTGCTAGAGCTTGTCTTAAAGAATTCATGGAGGACTGAGAAGTTCCCAGAAAAATATGACAGGCTGAACTTAAGGTTTGTCTTTATTCTTTGGAAGAATTTTATATCAGGCAGATTAAGTTTTAAGAAAGGTAGTAGGAAAAATTATTAAACATTTAAACTGCAGGTACTTGGAAGAAAAATAAACAAATAAAACACCAGTCAACCTTGGTTTGTCACAAACAAATCATGTCACACTATTTAACTTTCTACCCTGATATGGCAGATGGTCAGAAGGATGAAAAGGAAGCAGTAAATATGTTGCACCTTGACTTTGATAAAGGATTTTGACGACCGATTTTCACACTGTCTTCTATTCTTACAAGTAAATTATTTTCTAAATCAAAATTTTTGCAAAATAGAAGGTCATAGTGGAGGAAGAGTCATCTCATGCCTATTTTCTTCTTACATTCCTTGGGCTTCTACTGCTGGGTGTTGTAGAGAGACTAGGTACTCCTTCAGTCTGAGCCAGCGTAACCGTGATCCTGATCTTCCATGTGGTTTACAGTACTCGCTATTTTCAGAGTGCAAAGCTAATCAAAAATTTGCTCTTGGTGAATAGTTTTTAACTATTTACTTGTCAGGACTTCACAAAAGGGATGCCAAGAAAGTCTGAGGCAGGTGCAATTCTATTCAGCATTTTTAACATCTTGGAAGATGGAATAGGGACTGTACTTACAGACTGCACAACTCAATGTGTAGTCTTGTGGAGGGGAGACAGAGGCTGGAGAAGAGGAGGAGAGATTCTTTCCTCCTCTTTGGGAGGAAAGAATCAGATTTCAGAATACCCTGACAAATGGGAAAGATTGTGTGCAATATTCACTAAAGGCAAAAGCAGCACAATATACTTAATAAACACACTTAATAAATCTAATGCACACATGCAGGATAAGGAATGTCTGGCCAAAAAGCTGCCCAGCAACAAAAAATCTAAGAACACCAGAGATGGAAAATATGGGGAAAGAAACAAAGCCAAGAGACCGAGAAAGTATAACTGATGCAGAAAGGGTGAAGGAATTGGCCGTGTTCACTCTAGATAAACCCATAGACAGGGAGAACCAGGCAGGAGAGCAATCTGCCAGAGAAGTTCTACCCAGGCAGCAGTTCCCTGTCCCCTCAGTCAGGCAGCCCCGATGTGCTTTCTCTGTCCTACCTCTAGAGTTAGAGCAGACAATCCCCTGCTATGCTTTTCAGCCCTCCATGCCCTCTGTCATCTGCTCTGTCTGTCTGACTGGAATATTCCTATAAATAAATAAAGATTACAAATATAAATGTGTACGCATCAGGCTCTTTATCATTAAGTCCTTTGATTAAAGAACTTTTCTTTCTTTTTTTTTTTTTTCTCTTTTTAGCACTGGAAGAGCTAGCAGCATTCACAATCAACAACAATTGCTTCTGAACTGGAATTTAAGCTTTGTTTATTTCTTTTAGCAATGGAAGATGAAGGTTAAAAGTGCCATCAACATAAGCAGAGTTATGGTATGATATTTTTTTTTTTAAAGAAAAAGGAACAGGCCAAAGCATATGTGAAAAAAACATATAAAAACTCTGTGTTATTAACTTCTATAAATTTTGCAACCTCAACTGTGGTTCTTACTTTTGTATTCAAAGAACTGACTTACTGATGGTATTTTAAATATTCAGATTTAATTCTGAAAATAGGGAAAAATGTAATTATTTTAAATGACGTAACATTTCTGTTATTTATTCTAATTCATTTTCCTTCTGTTATCTTCCTGCTAAAAAGACAAGCTGTAAAAAGACAAACCCGCAAGAATTATTTACATACTTTTCACACAACCTGTGAACCGACAGGTTTAATGCTTCTGAAGAGAAGTCACTGTAATACAATGCAAATTATTAATTTATGAATGTGGCACAATTGCTAATACATGCTTACCACAGCTGTGATTTTCTACTCTACTTGAATTTAATGCCTTTATTATCCTGCCTCTGAGCTGAGTCCTGGTGTACGTATGCAGATGTGTGCCATGAAGCCTTTGAAAATTTCAGGATTAAAGATAGCTAATCTTCCAGAGCATCAGTGGGAAGGAATATGGAAGGGATAGAAGCACACCTATAGGTTCTCTTTTTTTATGTCATCTTCAAAAAAGACAAAATCACAGCATATCATCTGCTTCAATAGGCATTTAAGTCTATGTAGTGTTATTTATCCTTGTTAAGTCATCATTAAATATGCTCCTCTGCCCCCGAAGAGCTGCACAGAAAATAGAGGGCACAGTTTTATAGAGATCTATTTATTAGACTGGATTTTACAAAGCAGCTTTTAAAATCTCCAGGTAGAATATACCTTTTCCAAAACATTTTGGAGGAAACAATTACTCTGAAAACTGTTCAAGTGGTTTCAAAGGACAACAGCTTTTTTTTGGTGAATAAATAATTAGAATTGGGAACTTTTTACAAAAGAGTTTGTCACTAAAAAATACCATCTGGCCCAATTTTGCTGAGAGATTCTGTGAGACCATGCAGTTTCAATAGCTACATTAAGAGAAGATTTTCAGATTCAGGATATATGTTTTAGTCACACTGAAATAGCCCTTTCTCAAATAGGTAGTACTTCCTTGGGTTTGGGCACTCGCAGGCAACGTGGAATAATCTCCACTGCTGCCTAATTCAGACCGTGGGCATGTATCCAAGTCTTCCAAAATGTCTCAAGAAACTGCCATATTTTTAAGCAGGAAAGTGGGTGGAACCAAAAAATTAATCCTTATAAACTATTAGCGCAGAAGCCTAAAAGTTTAATGAACAATTCTTGGTTTCACATGAGAACTACTTTTAGCGTGTAGAGAAACTCATTTGGCTTTAATACATATAGGTAAATCGTAGCAGATATCTAACCTAGTGTTAAATAATGCTCCTGTTATGAATAAAGACAATATAGCAGTTTAATTTCTGTCACTTACACATATTCTTTTTCCTAGAATTGCAGCATAAAGTAGAAATAAAGCTTAAAGAACAAACATAAACATTTTAAAATCTCCTGAAATATTTTAGAAGAAATAATGACAGATGCTTCCCAAATAATTTAGCAGCATTGTATATGAACTTCTGAGAATCAATTGAAATAGAAAAAAAAAGTTATTTCTCTGATGAACTAACTGTAAAAATTGTTACTTTCTGTGTTTCACTGTTCATTAAGATTTTTCTGTGATTAAGATAAAATTTATGTGACAGAGATAAGCTAGCACACTGGTGTTACATGGCTATTGGAAACATACCATACTTAATTGATTAAAATGAAGTATTTTCAACAGATTTTTTAATGCATTTCAATCCAAGATTACATCACTTGCACAAAAATCTCAGTCCTTAAAATGTTTCTTTATCAGACTTTTATTCAAGAGACCTAATGGCACCCATCTTCTTATAGGACAGTACAACATAATGAATTTACATTTCTGCTAATAGAAAACCAAAAATCAAAACCTATTTTCTAAATGGAAGATACAAACAAAATCTAAAAAGTATTTTTCACTGTTTCTGTTGTAGCTTCCACTGGTTGCCAACTTAGTGTTAACTGGTAAAGCAAACTGCAGTTTTCCAGCCAAATAATTAAGAAAATTTACTATGCAAATGCAAGGCCAAGGCAGTATTTTGTACTGTGATATGCAGTCCAGATCTGAAAAATTCTTTCTCTATTAGAAAAGTTATTACCATTATGCCAAGATAAATAAGAGCTCTGATAAATGTTTCAAAGTGTGAGTCTTGTTTCTTGCTTATCCAAATACTACAGAATAGCAGAGCAGAAAAGTTTTAAGATCCAGTAAAAGAGACAACTGAAATATATTTTAAAGATTACAGAGGAACCATGGACATACCTATATAACAGCACAGCTACCGATCAGCAAAGAAAGCAGGTGCTACGTGATTATAAACAAAGAGGGTAGAAAACTTAGATTTAAAAACCTAAAAGGGTAATCTTTACTTTTCTAACCCAAAGGAATCCAATGAAGCCTTTCCAGATGGAATTAAACAAAATCTTGGATATAAGACTCAAAGGGAGCTATCACAATGCAAACAGCAGGCTCTGTCCTTATAAAGAACATCTGTTGTGAAGTTGTTTATATTCCTACCAAAGTGGAAGAGCAGAGCTAATTCTGCACTGCAGCCAGACATGCCGGGGGAGTACAAAGTTACTTCTTAGTGTTTGTTAACACATTATGAACACACACAGCTTTCCCCAAACTCACAATTTTTTTTTTTTTTTTACCTGAAAAAACAGACAAATAGGGATTTGGGGCTCAGAGAAACATTCTCTATTCGTTTGCATATAATTGACAGGGATTTATTTCTACAGTTTCCTGTATTTTGTATTTTATTATATGGATTTTTGTAGTTTATTTCCTCCCTGTTTCAAGGAGAAAAGGAGTGTTCATTCGTGAGCCCCTTGCTGAGCAGTCTACTAGAAATGGAGAGCTTCCAGTCCGTAGGTCAGTGGTTTGCTCTCACTCTTCCAGAGATAATAACTAGACTGTGTTTAACCTGAGTTTCTCAGGAAATTAGAGGTAGGTTGTAAATTATAGGTTATTACGAATTTTAATATTCCTATTCCTAGCTTTCCCACTCTAGGTTTTCAGAAGTAGTTGAGTTCTTTTTTTTTTCCTCTTTTTTTCTTTCTTTTTATTACTAGAAACTCAAATATATTCAAGTAGAGGCCACCAAGTGCTAGTTCTGCTGTTCCTGTGTTCCCCCCATTCCACCCGGCCATGGAAGAGGCAGAACATCTCCCTCCATCCCTGCAGCACAATGGCTGGCCAGGGGGAGGGGGAGAATAACCACACAGAATGTTCTTGATTTGCATTAAAACCACTTTATTACATGTTACCACTTTACACTGCTTGCTCTGTTTTAACGATGAAGTTTTAAATAGTAGAGCTAAAGCTTTGATCTTGAAAGCCACGTTATAAAATTAATTTTGAATAAGTCTGCTATTTCTTCTGCTTGCTCATGCCAAATGATTATTGGGTTTCTCACTCTTTGTGGTGGCCTCTCTTCATCAACACATGCAGTGTTCAACACTGCATTCCAAGTGGTTAGTGCTTTCTCTTTATTTTATTTATATATAGGCACACACATATGTATATATGCTATTTTCCAGTAAAGAATAGCTCAGACATCAGCACTGAACACAAAATGATAGCTGTGAATTTATGCCACAGAATAATTTGACTTTATTCCTTCATGTAGGGTAGAAAAAAAGTTAATGCAAGAGTAGATAACAAAGACCACCAAAAGCAAAGAAAGACCAAAAAGTTATAGTTTTTCTATAGACACAACATTTCAAAAGTAAGCAATGTAGTTTGTATATGGAAAAAATAATATTAACAGTGCTAAAGAACAAAAGAGGAAATCTATTTTTAACTATCAGCCTATGATTTCTGGCTTCTATTATATGTTTTTGATGGTGAAAACCATATTGCATCATCCAATTTTTATGCTACCACTTCTTTAACTTGCTTCTTTCATTTTTGGCTTTCAGAAAATCAAATTTTGAAGGAATTTGTGCATATATGGTTTGGAAATAAATCATACTAATAAATATTTCTATTGTGACTCGAAATTACAAGCAAAATCTTTCTTTTCTTCTTCCTACACAAACTAGAGAAGAAACTTGTAGAAGAAACTTTACTATTAGCACAGCAGCCTGATTACAAAGGACAATTACTAATTTTGAAGTACACTAGAAAGACATGACTTGATTACAGTACAGTGATTAAGATACAGATATAGATTAAGATTAGGATGCACTGATATGACCAACAGAATGAAATTAAAGTCACCTTTCAAGCAGCTAGTGATTTACAAAAGATCTTATACTTGGCAAAATTTGGTGTCAAGCAAAGGTAATTCACATTTTACTTTTTTCCTGAAACATTTATGTTCATACGATCTCATCTATTTCTATGGGATCCAGGCAACTACACACCTTTGAAGTAGTGCCCTTGATCCTGATTCTGAAAGCACTTGTATACGTTTCACATGCATGGGTCATGTTATGGAATCCTGAGTTATTATTGTGAATTATTTACCCTGTAAAAATCAGCCACATGGCAAATATCTGCAAGAGTCAAAAACTATGGAGCTTAATGTCAAATACTTGTCCTGCTCTGAGTTTTTTCAGTCTCTGAAGGAATCTTTTACAGAATTTAATCGCACTGAATGGTCATTCTCAGACAGTGAGAAGTGTAGTTGGAGCCAGACTTTTCTTTCTAGGGAGAGCAGTTCCTTTGCCATAATTAGAGGCACTGAAGCACCCTCCACCAAACACAGTCGTTCCTTTAATAAGTGACACTGAACAGTATCCCAGCCTACAGCAGCTTTCTCAGTTTGAAACACAAAAGCAGTCAAGTCTCAAAAACTTCAAAGAAAGCTTTTCATTTTATTTTCTCCTTGATCCACTGATAGAACAGTTCATTTTCTTGAATTTTGTAAAATGACTTTTTCACTCATCAGACCTGTATAACAAATCACTGTCTCAATCACCAAATGTTCCCGTTTGACTCATCCGCTTTTCTTTTGGCCTTTGGGTAGGAGGCTTCACTTCTGAAACATTTTCTAAATTCACTTTTGTGAACTCTTCTCCCTCAGTCGCACTTTGTTCCATTTTAAAACATAATTGCATTTCCTGCAACATAATGTGCTAGTTTCAGGTTTTTAAATTTCATCTGAACCCACATTTTCTTTCTTATATAGGGCAATGTCTTTTCTCTAAAACACACCATTTTATAGCACACTATCAGCTATAATACGATGCTTTTTAAGTAGCAAAAGCTATAACATAACATTTTTCCAGAATTGTCTTTTCCGTTCTACTAACTAAGGACAGCCTTTTCACTAATGAAACATTTACACTCTTAAGTATATTGTTTTGGTTTTGTGGTCAAAGATTTTCTCTTTCTAATTTCTGAATTTTGCTGCTGCAGTCTATTCTAAGACAGTATCTCCTCTCAGGAGAACTCTTTAACCAGACAGGACTGTCAATAATCCTAATCTTTTTAACGTTAAAAAGGCTGAAAGGGTATAAAGTTCCATTCCTCCAGGCTTTTTCTGCCTCAAAGCAAAATGGCCACCTTCACATAGGTATTCCCTTCGGGCCATGTAGTTAATCTTTTTTTAAAATGTAGGAACAAACCCTGCATGATTTGTATTTTCAAATGGGTATTTGCATTTCCAAGTATTCCATTCAGTAATGTACAAACCAGAAAGTTCCAGAAGCTCAGAGCAGAGTAAACTCATACACAAGTAGGCTCCAGAAGAGTATACAATGGTCTACATTATGATCTAAGACCAACTGGAACAGAAACACTGTAATTTTATGTTAATGCAGCTGAGTTGAGTCTGATCACTGTTACTTAAGTCAGCTTTGCCATCTTCTTTGGTATGATAGCAGATTTTAGCTTACTTCTTTAACTGCTAATGTTAGGCATCAACCTTCCTTCAAATGACAAAAAAACCTGAGCAGATATAATATTTAAGAAGGATGGCGATCACTCTATAGAAATAGGAAGGGGTATAAAGAAGCATCTTCTGAACAACAGAATCATGTGGCCCCAGAGAAAGCCTCAGAGCTGTTTGATCAAGACTCCCTAAACCCTGAGTCAGAACCAACGTTTCATAAATGTGCACGTTTGCCAAGATTCAGAGCGTCAGCTGCCTTTTGCCTGGCCAAACATCTTCTTTCTCTTCTTCTACTGTGCTGCTTGTCTGCCTTCTCGTACCCATCTCCCATGTTTCCCATGTCGGGTCCCCCAGCCACGGCCAAGTTTCACTCTTGCCCCCTACTTTCTGCAGCCCTCAGATTCCACTCTGTCACGTCTTCCTCCTCAGCCATGTCCCATCTACCATGATCACTTCCCTCTCTGGCCCTCTCTGGGTTTTCTTTCCCAACCCCAGAGAGGCAGAGGCCAGAGCCAAGGCCTGGCGGGGTGCAGAGCCCTGAGGGAAGGGCTGTGGTCGGGTCCAGCCTCCCCTTCCTCTAGTGGATCCCAGCTTTAATCAACCAGCCCTCCACAAACAAAGAGAAGAAGACTCGGAGAGCCCACAGACTCCATGAGATGACAGGAATGAACCTGGATGCTTTGTTCCATCAAATACAGCTCACAGAGAAGCAGGCGGGGGAGAAGAGGCGCCTCATCCAACAAGGTCTGTACCACGGCTGCCATCTTGTGGGTCTGGCGGCAGAACCATCCACACTTAATGTCCTCTCCATTTCCCTGAGGAAAAGCAGGGTGGCCCCACTGTGCTGTCATGAGGAGAGCTTTGCCAGTGAAAGCTCTGCAGGCAGCCAGGCTGGCCACTTCTTGCCAATGGCACCTTTTAACAAGGATGTAACTTTTTACAAACTCAGCACATGGTCTTAACGGGTTTTCATTGTGTTGCAGCTAAATTTGACATAAACAGAAGTTACGAAAAAATTAACCAAATGAAAGAAGAGCTGAGCACTGCAAAAATGAAATTAGAAACTAAGGTAAGCAGGCATGTTTATAGTATACATAATAATGGAATACATTATATTTACAAATATATGACCGATTGTGTCAGGAATAGATTCATAAACACCTTTTACCTGCTGAATAACACAGCAAAAACTGAATATTTACTCTGTGCATGTCCATAGAGAAAAAAGGTCTGTCAACAACTTTTCCTCTTACAAATCTCAGCCTTCAGGCTGGTCCCTGGGTATGTTCAGACACTCACTCACCTCAGGGGTAGGAACATTTCCAGATAACCCTTCCAAAAACCTGTAATCACTGGAGACAGCACACACACACATCTCCTGCTCCATGGAAAGATCTCGGCAGGCAGTGACCGTCATGTCAGGTTGGTCTGCCCCCAAGACAGGGCCACCAGACCTCAGTTGGGGACAGATGAGCTGTTCAGATAGGGTGTGAGTAGCCCTGTCTCCACAGTCCTAGAGAGGACTTCCTTCAGAGGCCTGGAAACCATTCCTTCATTGCCCACTACCATTCACTAAAGGCCTTTCACAGAAAATATATGGGAACATTCCCTGTGTTTACTTCACAGGATCTTGAGTCATTACTGAAGTTCCTCCTCTGGGGGAGGAACTCCTGGGCTCACAGTTAGGGCTGACAAGGCCTAAGAAATTTTTCTGGGGACACTGAAGACAGAGGAAAGTTTCTGCATCTATTTAATGTTTTTAAAATTTTATTATGATTTCCATTTAATCAAACTGCAGACGTAATTTTAGATTAAGCTTCCGGTTTTGCAGAATTTTTCACCATTAATACCTATGGTTACAACCTGTGGTTACAAATTATTTAAAAATCCATTTGCTTGTGCCTAAAAATAAGTATCCTCCCCAGTTCTCTTAAGTATTTGTGCTGGCAGAACATGTATGCACAACAGAAAAGCACATGGAGCCTCCTTTGAAGTCAGAACTGTTGTATCCTATCACTTAAAAAAACATCTTCAAGAACCTTTGGGGGATTACTCCACCTAGTTGTGAAAATAAATGTTTGGGTGATGATTTTCATCCTTCCAAAAACTGGTTCTTCCGCCTTTTGTGAAAGGCTATGTAATATATATAATAAATAACAAAATTACTCATTTACAAATATTTACTTGTTGCAGAGTCAGACTATAATCATGCAAGCTGCTACTTGCGTGCTGGCATTTGTGCCCACCACAACTCAGAGCCCAAAAGCACTTTAAAATGGTAACTTATTTAACCAAGATTTAACCACAGATTATATCATGATGTTGCTTATTAGGTAAAGCCCTTTGTAGTTTGCTCATAAATTTATTTATGAACATCACAATTTTATGTTTATACTACTAACTTGTTATTGATGCATTATGATTTATAATCAAGGTTTATGAGGTAGGTATAGAAGGTCCCAAGAGTAGAGCCATTATTGTAAATGGCTAATGGGAAGAGATGAAGAACTATTCCTAATTAAATCTTACATACTTTACCCAGCAGGATTAATAATATTCTCACTGATGTCCACAAAAATACATTTTACTTGCTTGCTTAGTCGGGCATTGATTCATTTATAGATAGGAAATGATAAAGAAAACAAGTGGAAAGGGAAAATGCATTTCAATCAGACTATATTTAGTTTTAAAAATTATATAGTTATTGAAATTATTTAAAGTATTTTATTTTTCAGTACAGGAATTAAGTTTACATATGTCTACAATAGTTAATGTGATTCAAATAATATTAAATAATGCTGTTCAGCTAATGCCATTCAATTTGTCCTGCACCAAATAACTGCACTTCTTTATAAGCATACATATCCAAGCACATGCATGCACAGCAGTTTATGACCAAGCAGATGAGAGTGAGTTCAAAAGTGTTTTGACATCTATTTCACAGAGACTGCTTGTGGTCAATCAGAGATTCCTAGGAAATGCTGTTTTTTCCTCCATTCTGTAAAATGCGGTAGCATGTAATTAGAGCCCAAATTATAGCATTTTGCTTTTCATGGCTCAATGATTTCTTAAAAAAAATAATCTGTTGTAAGCGCATAGATTAAGTTGGCATCTTACAGGTGGAGAAACTGTACTGCAGCTTGTTATGTTCAGTAATAGAAATACCAGTGGTATAAGATCATATGATCTTTGAATTCGTATGTATAATAAATATTTCTGAGGCAAGCACTTCCTGGGCATTTAGCATGCCAAACATATCAAAGATGAGGAAAAAACCTGGTCCTTTCCTTTACAACTCTCATATTCTAGTCTTTGGGCCTCCTATCCTCCTCCTTTTTTGATTGGATGCACTTCATCTGCACCCTCTCCAAAATCATCTGCATTATTTCATGTTACAGTGTTTTAATTTTTTTACCTCTGCAATATCACTATTATTTGGGGTTTTTCTGCTTCTACGCACACAGTCATGTATCAGCTTGACTATTCAATTTGCTTTCTGATACTTACCCGGTGCCTTCACAGTCTGTGAACAATTCTGCTAACTTTACTTTCCCTACTTATTCTTTTGAGTATTGCAGTCTGAGTCATTCTCTTGACCTCCTTTTCTCCATGAATGATTCTCATCCTTTAAGACTCTTCAACACTTAGCTGTTCCCTATTTATCCTCTGTCATAGTTTAACCCACCATATATCCTAACTTAGGTTATGAGACAGTGGATGGGATGGAAAATGAAGAGGAACTCTTCAGGAAATTTTGAAAACACAATGGTTGAAGAGCATTTCCTTCTATCAGATAAACTACTATTTAAAAATTAATAAAACTAAAACTATATTAAAAACATGAGTGTGGGGTTTGGCGGTGCAGGGGGAGAGGTGTTATGGTCAAACTGTCTAAGCTGTCTTTCACCAGTGAGCTATCTTCCAGTACACTTTCTTGGCTAAGAATTCCAGAAATTGTTCTCAAAAGAATATGAACATAACCCTCTCTCCTTTGCCTACACCATAGTAGCATTGCAGAGTTGATGATATGTACAGCCGTTCAGTCAGAACAATGATGTTGGACTCCTGTCCCTCCAATGCTATTGTCTGAT
Source organism: Scolopax mira (assembly GCA_004320125.1). Taxonomy (NCBI): domain Eukaryota; kingdom Metazoa; phylum Chordata; class Aves; order Charadriiformes; family Scolopacidae; genus Scolopax; species Scolopax mira. The sequence continues at coordinate 32,367 of BJBW01002626.1, read as the reverse complement.
TTGGTACGTGATAAGCTTTACACAATTAGATGGAGGACACTGTATTATGCTGGATAAAAACTCCCATGTGATCAATATTTTTCCTGGTTTGAACTTGAAAAAATATCTCCTAAACTGGACAGACTTTAAAATGCCATGTTAAAGATGAACCAGCACTAAATGTGTCTTTTAAAGAATGGATACTTTTCAAAAACCTAGTGGTATATTGGAAGATTATATGAGAAAGAAAGAGCTGTTTTGCTTTTGCTGTGACAGCTGTGTTTTAACTGGACCAAGATCCTTATGTACAATATCAAAGTATATGAAAAAATAAAAACGTCTTACTTTATAACATTTTTTATAACCTTTTTTTTTCCTCTTGGAAGGTCCAGCATCTGTCTGAAAAACGGTTCTACTTAGAAGTGCTGAAGAAACGTGAAGACAGCTTAGAAAAACAGAAAGCTGAACTTATTAATCAAAAAAGTCGTCTTCTTAAAATCTTTGTATGTTTCCAGCTACAGTTTTCTGACAGCTCTTGTCTACTGTATGAGAGTAGTTAGCTTTAAAATTTGAAAATATGAAAGAAGTAATATTTTAAATCTAGAAAATCAATATTTATTTTTTTATTCTAGCATACATAACAATGTAAATGTAGATATATTCTCACTTTTAATTTAAAACATGATCTAAGCTAATGTGTGCTGCAGTTTATCTACAGAACTGATTTAAGATTCTTCACTTCATTTTTCAATGTCTACTGTTGTAGGACTAAACTCCAATTCTGACTTGACTTTTTTTTTTTTAAAAAGAAAACTAGGAAAGTCTCGTCTTAAATTAGACTGCCTCATCCACAGTAAAACATATTAAGAAGGATCAAAATTCTGGGGAAATGAAATCTCCAGGGAGACCTTATTGCAGCCTTTCAGGGGCTTCTAAGAAAGATTGGGACAAACTTGTTAGCAGGGTCTGTAGCAGTAGGATAATGGTTTTAAACTAAAAGAGGGTAGGTTTAGACTAGATATCAGGAAAAAAATTGTTACGAGGGTGGTGAAACACTGGCACAAGTTGCCCAGAGAGATGCCACCTCTAGAACATTCAAGGTCACAGAATCACAGAATGATGTGGGGTTGGAAGTGACCTCTGGAGATCATCTGGTCCAGCTCTGGGGCTCTGAGCAACAGGATCTAGTTGAAGATGTCCCTTCATTCCAGGGGGTTGGACTAGATGGCCTTTAAACATCTCTTCCCACCCAAACTATTTGATGATTCTGTTCAATGAAAAGAAAAACTCAGTGAAGGCAACACCACATTCTAGGAATCCTGACATACCACACAGTCTCTGATGCTACACACACCTAGACACAGTTTAAAAGGTAGCTACTTGCAACATATACAGGCAGAAAACTTTTCACTTCTCTCTTATGCTTCTTATTTCATTGTGGATCCTTAGATCTGTAGATATCAAGAAACACCATGGATGAGCAGTCTTCTCTGCATAAGTATTTGTACTTTAAATGAGCAGAGCTAAATTTTAAACATTCAGTATGAATCACCATTATTAACCCAAAATACTTGGGGCAGATATCCTTTTAATTAAGTAATATTACTTCAGCATCCAAAGCATTCCCAATTCTAAGTATATAAAGAAAAATAAATATTCTAAGTTTTGTAGAAAAATTATTTAATTATAAAAGCTCAATATCCTTTGAAGATGTGTGATGTTTCTTTTTAGTGTAACCAGTCAAGTTAGATATATAGATTATCATTTCTTTTTAATTTAGCAATCACAGTCAGGTAAGATTTTTTTTTAAAGGAAATCATCAAGATTGCCTTTCTCTTTAGAATGTTCTTTCCGGAAAATGAAACTATAGCTTTCTTGGCAGTTGTTAAAGGGAATTAAACTAAATACGTATTCTGCAAAGGAATCATAGAATCCATTAGGTTGGAAAAGACAAAAGACCTTTAAGACTGAGCACAACCATGAACCCTGGTGGACACTGCCAAGTCCACCGCTAAACCATCTCCCTAAGCCTCCACATCTACACATCTTTTAAATACCTCCAGGGATGGTGACTCATCCACTCCCCTGGACAGCCTGTTCCCATGCTTGACAACCCTTTTGGTGAAGAAATTTTTCCTACTATCCCATCTAAACCTCCCCTAGCACTACTTGAGGCCATTCCTTCTTGCCCTATCACTTGTTACCTGGGAGAAGAGGCCGACCCCCACCCTCAGCCTGGGGAAGCCGCTAACTTTAAACAGCACTTTGAACTAATTTCAGTAAAGAGTTGAACTGAAAACTCCTGGCACAAGTCTATAACATAATGTAGTGATTTTTAAATTTTTTTATTATTAAGAGTATGTCCTTTACTTTTCCAGGAAAAAAAAAGAATGGTTAAAACAGCGAGAAAATGATAGAGGTGTAGATTATTATAAATGTTCTCATAAGTCAGGAAAAGCAAACCTAATAAATTTATACTATAAGTTTACAGATAAACAACAACAGTGTGTTTCAGTCTGCCTGCCTAGCTTAACAAAGGCTTTTTTTTTATTTTCAACTGAACATTCAATTTTCTCTTTCTTTTTTTTTCAGACAGATGTAAAGAGAAAAATGACTGAAGAGGAAGACAATTTTACTAGAGAAGTAACAGAGTTTAATAATGAGTATGGACTAACAAGTAATAGAGATCTTCTGATTAAAAAAAAAGTAAAGACCGAAATAAATGATTTAGAGAATGAGGCAGCTCTGTTGAAAAATGGTAAGTCTTATATTAAACTATTTTATCTTGGATTATCAGAGCATGAATAAAAATCAGTAAAAAATAGCTGTACAAAACAATAATTTTAATTCTATTCCCTTACTGTCTGGAACTTTCTCTTAATACTAAACTGAAAGAGTGCAGTCTGACATACCACATCACACAAGCACAAATAAAGCCTCTTCTGTTCCATGTCCTTTTCAGCCCTTTTATTATGAGCACTATGGGAAGAAGAAGCCGACCTGCAGACATGGCTCCCAATGTCTAACATCAACCAGCACAAAGGTGCTCTGTCTTTGCAAAGATTATAATCACCTGTGGTGGAGCTATGTACATTTCATTAAATTCAAAAGAATTATATGCACAGATATCTTGTAGGACTGATCCTTTATTGCCACCATATAACTTTGAGTTAAGATACAGAATATGAGATTTCTCGGAGCAGAGAGTCAGACTGAAACACAATCCTTCAGTGAGGAAATAGGAGACATCATGGATCACAAGCTGAACATGAGCCAATGACATCAGAATGCTGACACCATACTGAGACGTAAACAAAATTCTGACCCTTAAGACATGCAAAATAATCCTTCACTCTATTTAGGGCAGTTAAGCTCTTAGTCTGAGTACTGTGCATCTGGTTTTGGATGTTGCACTTCAAGAAAAATGTGGACCAGCTTGAGAGAATCCACATGTGCCCAGTGAGAGTGGTCAGAGATACAGAGAACATGAGAAGGAAAAGAATTAAAGAATTGGGACTATTTAACATATGGAAGAGAATACTGATGGAAGATGGATATCAGTCTTCAAATTGTTAAAGGATTCTGTAAAAAGGAAATTAATATATTCTCCATACCTGCACTGAACTGAATAAAACCAAGCATACACCACAATAAGAGTCTGACTGCCTGTTTAGAAATCTCTCTAAGAACAGCAAACTACCAAAATACTACAACACCAAAGGAATTAGGAGTCTCCACTACCAAAGGTTTTTAGGAAAAGGTTAGACAAGCATCTGTCAGAAATCACAGAGGTACATCCGATCCTGCTTTCAGGAGGAGGAATGCACTATGTTCCTCCTGGTCCCTTCTAGTCTCATGACTCTGATTCATCAAGTGCCAGCACTTTAAACTCCCAATATCTGGTGTAAAGTTATTGAAATATGACTGTTTAAGTGTACTTGGTGGTGGCTTCATTCCATATCTCCTGTGTCTCTGATTCTGAAATAAGGCTTTTATTTGGTGGCACCTGTTCCTTTTATTGATTAATTGTTATGTATGCAGAGAGATCTGATCAGTCAAAGGGACTCTTAAAGGTTAGATGGCTAGGACATGATATGTGACTAACATTCTGCTCTGGGTTTAGTTGCTGTCTTGATACCATCCTTTTAAACCTTTTTTGAAATACAACTTCTCTGTCTTTCTGGCTGTTTTTGAGCACCCTGATAACACTAAAGAGAAAACTTTAAGTAATTCATAACAAGGAAATTATGTGAGGACCTCCAGTTGTCAGGGAAACAATGACAATTAATTCCATATGCTGTCAATGGTCAGGTTCAAATGTCCATTAACAGTAAACAAAACAAGTTCTTTTTGGTCCTGCTGAGAGGTATTTGTTCACCACCTATTCAATAAATCATCTTCCTTTATAGCTGAAGTAACTCTAAAGCAACATATTTGTAATTCATTTTATGCCAAATCAACAAAATAGGTCAAACATCTTAATAACATTAAAAAAACATTTTCTTTTATAGCTGTAAACACATTATGTGACACGCAATTTCCTGTGAACTGGGTTTTATATGACCGATTTTAGTTTTATATTTAAGGTTCTTTTTGACTGGCTGAAGATTGCTAGAAGTTATTATGAAAATTTAAGATTATATCATGAAGACTAAAACTGCGATGCATTTTAATTTAAATGTTTTTCCCCCCTTAGAAATTGAGTCAATGGAACATAAAAATGTTCAGTTAAATTCACTACAGCTGCAGAAGAGTGAATTAAAGCAGGATATATTTACTCTCCAAAGTGAGCTCAAAGGTATGCCTGATAATCACTTGTTATGATAATTATTTGTGTCTTGACAAATGCTTCTGAAAAATCTTCTGTCAAGTTATTTTTCTCAAGAAAAAGGTCTCATAGAAACAAAATTTTAATATATTTTTACATTGTGTAATACATCATTTTAAATACAGTTATAACAAGTATTATGGATGTCAAGATTTATTGTTAATGTCAGTGATACTGACATCTACAGATTTGCTGAATCATAACTTATAAATATGCAAAAGAAATTTTTAGTTTTGCTGGTACTTAAATGGAGAACTTGGTGTTTCTAAGCAAACTTAAAATCAACATAAATATTGCTTAAAACTCATTAACCTATAATGAATGAATGAATGTCATTAAAATCCAAATGTTTAACAAGCAACATGGCTTATAGATAATAAAGACGGATTTGACCTAGGTGTAAACATCTGAGTCATAAATTCAACTGTCTTCTCTTTATTGACATTTGTATATGAAAGTACACATTTCATGTATGAAAGTCTGTGCATAAAAGAAAGAAGTCTGCACACAAAGCTGTGTTGAATACACAGGAAGCCCTATGAAAGAGACAACTGAAAGGAGACAGAAGGAACCAAGAAAGGTTTTGTGTCAAAGTGGGTCGCAAGCCATCAGAGATGATTTTGAAATTTGGATTTTAAAAAGTAATCTTTTAGTAACTTTTTTACAAATGTGTAAATAATTTGTCAGAGAGACAAAAAAAGAATGGCCATAAATATGGTCATAATTCGTATGGAAAAGGAATGACATTTTCTAGAAGATTTCAATATGCATACTAACTACAATAAGATAATTCATGTTATTATTCAAATGCCTTTACCCTACAAACAAGTTTCATGAAGAAATATTAGAAAAGATAAATTTGGAAAATGTAGAAAATCTTTGAATATGGATGATTAATACATATTTAGAAGGTAATTGTTATTTTATGTTTAGATCTTGAGAAAGTAATCAGAGAGGCTGAAAGAATGACAAATGATTTGGAAGCAGAAAAAGTCCAAGTCATTAAAAAACCTCAGACTGATCCTGAATGTTTAAGGTAAGGGTCTCATTTTAGGTCTGAAACTGCAGACTGGTCCTCGTGGTAATGAGTATTTTACCTTTCCTGTACAATATTCCTTTGAAATCAGAAGAATAATTCATTTTTATTACAGAACTTCCTGTGGTTTATTACAGCCTTTCACCCTTACATGCATATTCCAGTAAAGCAAAAATTGAAAGTGTTTGCAAAGGAGTCAGCCAAACTTGGAGGAAGAGCAAAAAACTGCTCCTCAGGTGGAAAGCTAGTTCTTAAGTTTTCATAAAAATAGCAGCGGCACACAGAATATTGATGAACTTCATACTTCTGTGCTCTTCATACTTCTGCTGACGGCTCCACAATGCAGATGCAATGGAACAGTTTGGCCACAATAACCTCCTTGGGTCAGGTGGGCCTTGTAGTGAAGCTACTAAATGTAGATTTGCTTCCCCTATGAACCCTGCCATCCGTTTTCCTGCTAATCAAGCTAATTTAGAACAAAATTTAGAAGTTTTAACCAAGACAGAAGACCTTGCACAGTCTCCCTTAATAGTGGATATTACTTCTCAAGAACTGAGTGGTAATGACTCATTTCTTGTCAGTTTGCTCAAGTGTGACACTTATGGTTTCACTATAAAGAAATGCTTTTCAACAAAAAAATCTTCCAATGCAGAAAACCCCCTATCACAGAATTAAGCAATTTTTTTCCTATTTTATGGTATTCCTGATGAAAATACCTGTGGATATTTAAAAATATTTAATAGACAATGCAAAGAAATTCCTCTGAGAAATCTGATCAAAAATATCCTCTAACAAAAATTGTTAAAGAAAACACATTTGTTACCATCATGGGTTTTTTCCCCTATATATTTCTGAGTTTTTGAGAAATATAAATATATATATTGTATTGCTTTTCTGAAAACTTTATATGGAAAAATAAAGTTTTGCAGAGAATGCTGAGCATTTTTTTCTGAAAGACAATTTGGTAATTTTTTGCTGAATATTGGCTTTTGAAAGAAAATGATATATCAGCCCTATTATTAACTATCTTCAACCTCTTTCATGGTGTTGAGACATGGCCAAAATTCCCTCAGCATAAAAATTAATTAGCTCACAATTCTGCATACAGTAGCAAAAACTTCGCATTCAACATATACATAGAAGACATGGTATAAATAATAATAAGAGCAGCAATTCTGTAAGACAGTATGTTATAATTCACTCTTTTACATTATTCATTCCATCGTGATATATTACGTTTTGTGATACATGAGGTTGTCAACTTCCTTCTAAATTACATATTTCCCTTGGAGTAGTTTACTGCCATGATGCCACTTAATATTCAAATTGGTGTAATTAGTTTTCTATCACAGGTTTCATGTGTATATGGTACAGAAGTAGCAATGCTGTATTACTTTAAATCCCCAGCTCTGCCACAGATTGCTATGAGATCGTAGGGAAATCATTCAAATCCATGTATTTTGTCTTTTACGCAGTGAAATTGACTCACAGCTCTGTGGAATGATCATTTGGTTTTATCCGGGTGGAAAACACAACAGTAGAAACATATTAAATTCTATCAACTACAAATGCAGCAAGTGTGATTTACAACCAAAGCAAGAAGGATGATGACATGATTTTATTTCATAAAATCCCTATTTTATGGTCAAGATAAACTTACATTATTTGATAATGCATGTAGTGCAAAACATAAAGTGCTTCTGCTGCTGTAACCAAAAGCAAGCGCTCCTGAAGGTGTAAAATTGAGGAATACATTTTCTTTACGTTGGAATATTTTTTAATTTCAGATACTGGACAAAATTTAGGACAGATTTCCCTAAATCATGCTTTTATCTTCCACTTGCTTTTGATCTCATATATACTCAGAAAAGCTCAATGCTTTATGGAGGGAGATAGCACTGACCAAGTTAACTCACATGCCAGAAGCAACGTAGCTACATTACTGCATCTCTGTGTCACCACTAATAGATTCTGCTTTCCAGTACAACCAAGCAGGCATTCCTCATTTGTCTGCTTCTGTATGTCATAGCACTATGCCATTCAGAATTATCCCAAACCTTACCAGATTCATACGATTCTATAAACTTTTATTCTTTTTTTTTAACAAATTCTACTCTTCACTTCTTGGTTTGGACTACTGAAATAAGAGAATGAAAGGGAATTTAAGGTATTGTATGATATAAATAGTGCAGGTACCTCCTAGAGGTACTTGATCACCCTCCAGTATCTACAAGGTGGTCATCAAGGTTATGGAACCAAGATCTGCACAATGCTGCATACCGGGAGGACAAAAGGCAAAAAGGAGAAGTTGAAATAAGAGGGGTTTAGAATGAATTTAAGGAAAAAATAATTTAATCATGAGGATAGTACAGCAAAGGAAAAAATAGCCTGGAGAGGCATAATTTTCATCCTTGAAGGTTTTCAGACAACTCGATAAAGCCCTGAGTAGCCTGGTCTGACCTTGTAGCTGACCCTGCTTTGAGAAGGACACTGGGCTAGATGACCTCCTGACATCTCTTCCAGCCTGAATTATCCAATCAACCAATTATCATTGTGGATTGCACAAGGGGAAGAAAACAGCCCATAGATCAACACGTACACTGGCTTCTGCCTACACTACTCAGAGGTGGCATTATTTGCAACAAACCAGTCATCTCCACCCTGCTCAGCATCTGATGAGATCACAGCCGCTCTGGTCTCTTTGCAGTGTTCTCTGGGTCATTTAGATGTAACGTCACGTATATACACATATTCTCCATTCAAAATGCATTAAATACTTAAAGGAGGTATGTCTAGCTCAGCAGAGTGGTGGGCAAATGGTTCAAAATGGCAATATCTAGCAGGTGTGTTGCATACCCTGTGATTTGAAGTATTTGAAGGACTAGAGCTGCTGCAGCAGAGCACGTATGATGTGACCCTGATGCAGTCCATGCCAATAGTCTCTGTGGAGCAGATCCTCAAGTGAACCACCCTGGTCACTCCTCTGTGTGCCCGCTGAAGGGAATCTGAGAATAAAGAAGCATTTGTGCAGCATCTGTGAGGAAAACTAAAGAACCAGGCACCTGGGGTGAACCAGGAAGCCCTGCTGATGGTCTCCAGACACCTTTGCCACTAGCAAAGGACCTTTTGCAGCCAAAGTGCCAATCAATGCAATACTATATACTAGTGTATATCTTAACAGGAGCCAGATTTTGTCATGTTAAAATCAATATGATTGAAGCTACAGTGTTGGAGAAACAACCCTTTTTAGCCTATCATGATGAGTTCCCCCCCCCCCCCCCATGTAGCATCTATTGCAAGAATAGAGTTACAGTTTTTACTAGAAATCATATTTAGTATATATATAAAGAGGAAGATTTTGACACAAAACGTGGATCAAAAATACATATTTTCTTATATGAAAAAAATCACAAAATTTTCTTCATTTTTTTACAGAGCAGGAAACCACACTACTCTTTAAATAGTAAAAATACCAGTGTTTTTAATGCTTCCTTAGAACAAATGTGAGAGACAGTCAGCATCAATAACCCGATATATGTAGCTCCCAGACCACCCTGTAAGTCTGTTATTGTATCACATACCTAGTCCCAGCTTAAAAATCAATATCAAAAGTAGCTGGCAAGGCAAGAATCTTCATTACAATTAAGTATATATCTTAAAGTAAATTGCATTTCAGCTGAAGAGTGTAGCCAGCTAATTCAAATTACAGCAATTCATCTTTGATCTGAGAAAAATGCCCTACACCATGTCTGCGGTTTCATAAAATTTCTCCCAAATCCATCAAAGAATTACAAAAGGTCATGAGAAGCGCACACCGATAATTCCAACAGCTGTTGGTGCCGCAGTTATAGGCTTGTTCTCATACATATCAGACACAGAAAGCTAACCAAAATTTCAATGTTTAACACAGTTCCAGTTATGGATAAGACACCGTACCCTATTCCTCAAAGTAGGCATCCTGGAAATCGTATGTCTCATGATACAGGTGCATAATTCAGAGAAATACTTAAGAAAAGAGGGCTTTTTTTCAGAAAAGATCTGCAGTAAAAATCAAAAGCATTATTTTAATTATCCATTCTGCCAATGCCAACCTCAAACACAAAACAGCAGGAAAGAACTTTGGCATCAGCTCTCAAGTCACATTTCCCTGGCAGGTTGCAAGTAGCATCACTTAAGTGGAACAATACAGGAGTCAAGCAGAGACTAACTGATACCAGTAAATTCCTAGCTATATCATTTCACTATTATATTCATTGTAATTACTTACTACATTAATTATTTATCTCCTTTCACATTTTAATTTTAAATTTATCTGTTACCTTATGTAAAGCAACCTAGGAATAATTTTAATTAAAGTTTATTTAGGCTAAGAACAGACAGTTTCTGCCTAAAATTGAAAATATTTTTCACACTATTCTAAAGGTAGACTAATGATAAAATATTTCTTTGAAACCTAAATTTCTGTTCTACCTCAAAAAATCAGTAGCAGAAGGGAAATTGCATGAAGTAAGTTTACTTTTTAAATAGTTCAAGGCTTTATATACTTACCTAATTCTTAAAAATATAGTATACTGCTTCTTATACTTCATAATACAGAAAAAGAAACTCCATCACCAACACTAGGAAGGAAAAGACGATGCTTTATTTCATACAAATCTTACAGGAAATACGTTCATTAGAGCTGAACAAATGTTTCAGGCTAGTAGCGTACTGCCTGAGGCCATGCATAGTTCTGGTGGTTTAAAAAAAAGAATAATTTGCAATTTAATTTTATGTTAAATTTTATAATCAAGAAATATCAATCTCTGGAGTAATATATGTGGTTCAAAATGAGTTTTTTAATGACAATCTACTCATCGATTTTTTAAGCTTTTCTTTTTAATAGGGGTGCCCAGTGGAACTGTTATAGTTTGAATTATGTTAAAATAGGTTTCTATTATAAATTGCAATATGGATTTACAAAAAGTAAATCAAATATGACCAATGGTATCTTTCTTTGATAAGAGAACTGATCGGTTAATCAAAGAAAATGAAAATGCCACCCATCTAGATGTCAGCAAAGTATTTGATGTTATCCCACAGAGCAAACTACTAGTTAACATAAGGAAGATATATTAAAAATTTTAAGTGAATAAAGAAATGACTTATAACAGTAATAGGTCTGGAAAAAGACAATTTGTGGCTGGAAGAAAGTAACTACAGCCACCACTGGTCTTGCTCAGTGTTTTAAATAATGACTTTCCAGTGCTTTAGTGACTGAAGTAACTAAAAAGGAAGAGGAATGAAATTATATATACTGTGCAAGTTTATGTACAACTAAGGACTTCAATAATAGGCATGTGGAAACAAAGGCCTGAGCATCCTATGTAATCAAAAAACAAGCATAAACACCAAAAGTAAATATAGCCATGGAAAAGACAAAAGTACGGTATTTTCAACAAAAACCAGACGGGTGTAAGAATACTGCGTACAAATCTCTCACCTACTTTTCAAGAAAAGTGCATTCAACCTGGAAGATGAGCAGAGAATGGAGAGCCCATAATGCAGAAGGAAACAAGGACATTTCTAAATCCTCTCTAGCTCTGAGAAAATTATATCGTTCACATGAAGCAAAACAGTAGAGTACAGAGATGCTAATTTCAGCAATACAGTAGCCATATTAACACACCCAGAGATCTAGTTTTTCCTGTACAAAAGAAAAATCAAGATATTTGAACTAGAAGAATCATTGACCCATATTTTCCCTGTTTTCAATAGGAATTTTATTGACCCCTAGAAATATATTTCAGTTTTGATGTCTCAGATGCTTGTAAAGTTTTTCTTTCCTACGTAACTAGTTCTTACAGCTCCTGTGGAAAGTAGTCCATTTAACTTTGGTTTGCTATCTGCACAAAAGCAAATCTAATCCTAAATATGTAGTTTAATTCAGTGTTCCTTAACTTTTCCATGCTTATTCATCTATAATAATATACTCCCTAAAGTTGGGGAATATACATTTCAAAAAAACCCAAACCAAATCTAACTCACTTTTCAAGACTTATAACTACTTCTATAAATACTTGTCTGATAGCATTCACAAAATGTAAGCTTTAATCAATGATAATTATGTATGTTACAGTCAGCAGTTGATCCAGAACAGTAAAAGCTGAAATTTTCTTATTTTAAATAAGATATTTCTATTTATTTTAATTTGCATTTAATTCCCATAATTATGTACCCTAGTACCCTGTTGCCTTTCATGTTTCATCTTCTTGCTAGCATTTATTATTACTACTAGTTCACTTTCTTAATTTTTATTATATTTCTTCTGCATCAAGCACATACTTTTATAATTTATTCGTTCAACTCAAGTACTAGACTTTATATTTTGAGATACTGAATGCCATTTAGGACTCGTTTTCTTCCTTCCTCAATCAATTGACAATAGCCTGAAATTTATTAACTTCTTTAGCTGTATCAATAGTTTTTTGTGTTTAGTAGTGTCAGCAGAGTGTAGAAACACAGGAAAATCTTGCTCTTGCTATAGAAACATACACATTAATTTAGTCCCAGTACTGAACTGAGACTGAATAACCCCAACATGTTAGCTCTACTTCAGCTTGAGACAATAAACTGAAGACTTCTCTACTTTCCTCCAATCTCAATAAAGTCTTACAACCTGGATAACTGTTTCTCCTGATCTTTATGAAAAAATGCAGAAAATCAACACACGTGCTCTCAAGTTTACATATAACTTCTTAGGGAACTTTGTTTTGTACCATTAATTCTATGCCCTGAATACCAGCATCAAGCAATTCCATTTTATAATGCACTCTAATGTTGTTCCTTGTATTTAGGGTTAAATAATAAAATGTTGGTCATAAACAAGGCAAAGACAAGAAGGAAAATAAGAAAAAATATTTTACTTGCCTCAGCAAAACCTCTCTAACTAAGAGACAGTCTGCTCCTTTTGCTATTCCAACAATAACCAGGTAGAGCCTTCCATCCCCACCTAAAAAAAAAAAAAAGCTCTAAAAACACATTCCCCCTGCCTTCTGCACAAACTATTCATTGTTTGAGAACTCTTGAACTCTTTACTTTCAATTATTTCTGGAATGCAATTTTGGGCTACTGAAGTGTTTATCCAATAACATGAACCTCTGGATGATTTTTGGAGAAACATGTTTGACAATAACATTATTTTCGTCATAGGTCAATTCATAATACCAGCATGTATTGATTTGACAATTATTTTTCCTATTTGCCTTCTGCATATACAGCTGAAATTCAAGACGAGTGTGTATCAACCACAAATGCCAATGACATCTAATAGCTATGCTCATTTCAAAGCTGCAAAATCGATCATCTTCAGTGATCTCCTCCTTCTTCATCTCTTTGTCGCTTCTGGCATTCAAGAGTAATGGAAAATGGACCACTGATAGCAGACCTCAGTCTAGGGCAAGCTGGCATCCAAAAAAATGCTGAGGCTGTTGTCCCTCCTGCTTGATTTAAGGCTAGGTTTTCCTATCGCTTTTGATCTTGAATGTTTTTCACAAATATGGCATTGCAACTCCAGCTGCTCGTTAGAGGCCATTACCTGTGATGCTCTACCTTACCAACACAATGCTAATCAGCACAATGACTTTTTCAAAAGATACATTTTATTATCATCAAAGAGAGCATAATGCTAAAAATAAAATAAAAACAAAGGACAGGGGGACATGGGGAGCCAAATGTTAGTATGATTTTTCTGATTACCATTTTTTTTAAGAGGATTACTTTTTATCATAGTTGTAAAGAGGGTATAAATGTCATATTAATCCTTGGTCTGGTAAAAGGTACATCTCTTTATGTTTCCGAAGGTGACAGAAAACCTGCCCTCCATCTAGACAGAATAGTTGCCTGAATAATTGGTTTGCACATTCAATCTGATAGTGTAAAGATGAATATGAATATACTGCTTATCTTAAATGTAAAATGAAAAAGCTAAATCTGCTTTCAGGTTAAGCATTTTTTTTAATAGTTCCATTGTCTCACATTCCTTCTGGTAAAACTTCATCATTTATTCAGTAACTCAGGCGTCTCCGATGCATTAATTGTGGAGACTGTAACCTAACAGACAGCCCTTGTTTTCCGAGTGTAATATTCCTGGCACATACTGTAATTATCTAGCTTCTAAATAAGAAAGAAGGAAGACCTCAAAGCAGAATCAATTGATTAATGTAAAAATTAACCACCGCATTTCAATGAATGTCTTTTATCACCGCTACCCCATGCTATGTAAGGAGTTGTGCTGTCACCACGTTTTAAAGTTTTATAAAATATTCTAAATAAAATTTTTAAATCCATACGCAAAACATTACAGTTTCAAAGCACATCGTCAATAGTAATTAATTCACAATCCCAAGACACAGATAAGAAACTTTTACTGCTTATCTTCTGGTTGTTCTCTCCTTAGAGTACACCTAGCATGGACTGGTATCGTTCTCAGCTGACAACTAGCCAACAGATTGTGCAGCGCTTTTACAGTCTGGAAGACAATGAGAGAGCATTTTCTCTAAGATTAACAGACTATGTCTCTTTCTAAAATAAATTAGCCAAAGTAGAGCTTTGGTTTGTCTTAAATAAATTAGGGTTCTAATATCACGCTCACAGAGAACACGTAGAGAAAAAAAATGAGGAAGCAAAGCAATGAAGTTAAGGTGATTTAATCAAGATCAGAAGCTGATCTTAGACCTTGAAATGAACTCCTCTCAATGAAAATGGGCTGTAAGCTAACAATGTACTACAGTAGAGTGAATATTTAATTTCTTAAAAATTAGTAAAGAAGAGGTCTTTACTCCTGTGTAATACAAACACACAGACCTCATACTGTTTCCATTTTGGTGGTAAGATATTTATACTTTCCACCGGAACAGCAAAACCAACTTACTGTCTAGTCTTATGCTACTGTTGTAATACCACATGGTGACTAAGCTATTCCTTGCATATGAAGCTATAAAGCTATATTTTTACTTTTAATAAAGCCATTTTCTTGTGTGGAAAACAAACTCTATCAGCAGTAGGACAGCTAAAGTGGTACATTATCTACAGATACATAATTTGCTCCCTACTGTCGTATATGAAAGAAAAAATGGTTGCTACCTCCTCTTTCAATTTCAGAATAAACAGTGTCCTGCTTTGATGCATCAGTTTAGCTATTTAATGAGAAACAGAATATATAATTTTCCTCCTTTTTTCACTCTTTCTGTATGTCCCAGAATATTCACATTGTTGGCTGAATCTGTATTAAGGGTAAGCAACTTCAGCTTTCTCATTATGCTTTTCTTATGACAGCCATGGAAAGACTCAGTATAATCTCATCACCTTGTACTCATCAGACCACTAAAAGCTCTGGCATAGATTCCTCTTGGCCTTCTGAGTATTAATTTAAACCACTACAATCACTGATGTGCAAAATTTAGGTGTCATCTTTTAACAGGACTTACAGATTTCCCAAACACTGATATTTCCCTTGGAAAGCCTTTCTCTATAAAGGGTTTCTTTCCAATTAAACTACATTTTTCTGGTTCTCAAAACTCCAAACTTGTGAGCTCGGTTTGTAGACAGTGTTAGGTAAAGTCAATTCTTTTGCCTTTTTTCATTCTATGGAAACATTTGGAGTAAAACTGCAGTGATTCATTCGGGAGCTGCAACAATTGAGTATCCTGTTGCTAAGGTTTGTTTTGTCAATTGTTTCCATACTTATAGCAAAAATTAGCCAAGAACTGTTTTTTAAAACCTGCTTTGTTCCTGAAAGAGACAAAAGAAGGTTCTATCCCTGCAGGCATTGCTGCTATGACTATTTCCACCCACTTAGGAAAATCAAACCACACACTGCAATTTTTTTTGCTGACCACTTCCCATGGATCCAGAGGTAGCTCCCTGCATGGTGCTGGCTCCATGCTGTCTGATTTTAATGTTAAGCTACTAATATTTTACATTACAAATAATTTTAAATGATATTTTTTACAGATAATTGCTACTAGTGCCATTGGGGATATCATATAATCTTGGAAAGAAACGGTCAATGCTTTTTTGAAGGCAAAAATCACTATGTTCAAATTAGTATCTGTCATAGAGAAGTTGGAGAATTCCAGGCTGAGACTATTGGGCAACACTCTGAAAGTGCTGACAAGAATAGGAGCAGTGGGGAGAGAACAGCAGCACCAGCAAAGGGTCTGTGGAGGGGTACGGAGCAGTGACCACACAAAAATGGCCACACAGGGTCAGGCAGAGGACACGTCCAACCCAACAGTCTGTCTCCACCAGCAGCTACAAGTAGACACCCAGGGAAAGTAAGAACAGTAACATATGGTACTTCCCAAGTATCAACATCCAAATTCACATGTTTAAATAAGGAAAATGATGACTAATGAGGCCATAAATCTTTCACAGTTTATGAAAACAACACAGTCCAGAAATTTGTCTAACAAAGTACTTAGTCAAGATACACTTTGTAAAAACCCAAACTATCATTTTCTGAAGTTCCTCACGTTGCCATCCCATCTGCCAGGGCTGAACGACATCCAGCAATATTTCAGGAGAGCAGCATATTGGAATGCCCATTACAAAACCAGCATACTTAAATCCTGATCATGTAAATAGATCAATGAGAGTTTTCTCACATAAATCAAATTGACAATTGGGACCAAAGTTGAAAAAAATAGTTTCTGAAGCAGCAGTTCTCTCATCCGAAAATTTATTTGTTTTTGGATACAGGCTTAAGAAAGAATTGGAAAATTGCAAAGATGATGATTGGGAAAGTATCTGTGAGACTCTTCGAACAGAAATTGAAATTCTGCAAATGGTATGCCATTTTCATTATGTATTTCAAGTGCTTGATAATTTTAGTTTTAAAGGTGTAATTTAAGATGATTAGGAGTAGTTTTAGATAAGCATTTTTATACTACGTAGACAGCGAAACATCCTTGCATTGCAGGTGCACTTCAATTCTCATTTGTTTTAGCCTATTATTTCCAAATGTCCAGGAATATAATTTCTCAGAGAAAAGGAAAGCACAGAAAAGAATTTAAAAATACATTTTTAGCACAAGAAGGACCTATTTGGGGACTAGTACTAATCATTAGTTTCTTGAAAGATGCAAAAGATTAGGCATTTAGGAGCTAAATTAATCTTTATCTCCAGCTGTCAGTTAAATGGAAGATGGGAATATGGAGAAATAGGACTATAATAGCATCCTTGTATGTAGTATTTTATTTTGTCCACTCACAAACTCTTTACAAAAATGTATTAAAATGTGTTTTTTCTCTAAATGTCAATTTCTTGATTGCCAACCTTTGTAACAATACAAAGATAAAAAATATTTTGAAGTCTCATTTTTGGAAACAGTGTTTAAAATTTCATTTCAGAGCCCCTGATAGTGCTGGGTGATAATGCAGCTGCCACTAGCATCAATAGCAGAATAACAGCCATGGGAAATCCCTATTACTCACTTTTATGATCAGTTTCAAATTTCTGTTGGAGGAATGTAACTTATTTGTACTTTACACCTTAATTTTATCATGCTTGTCAAACATTAGAAACAAAAAACCCAGCTCATTTACAGATGTCTCTGTAAAGAACACACTGAACTCATTAGATTTCATTTTCTACAACTCAATTCTTTCTCTTTTCCAGAATCTATCACAAAAACAGTCTTCAGACAAGTGAATAATATGTGGCATATGATATGAAGTGTCATAGAAGTTAGTCTTTGAGTATTTTAAAAGCTTTCTACTCAAGCTCTATCGGTTTGCTTCTATTTTTTATTTTTTTTTTTATTAAACCACAGTTTGTATCTCCCTTTACTTTTCATTAAAATAAAAGTTTATTAATTTTAAAAGTGGTGCGGATTTGTGTTTTAAGCTCAAATTCAAGAGCTATCCATCTTTAGTTTGTTCTTTGCTGCCAATGAAGGCACAGCACATAGACCACTACACTTAGAGCTGAGTTCCTGTACTACCAGCTCTGTTCACTATGTACTATTTTTCAAAATGAACACTCTCCTATTTTTACAGTATTCTTCCTCTGAGAGGAAGACTGCTATTACCATTAAGAGATACTTAAAGGGAGCTACAGCTATTTAGTTTATACCTATACAGCAGTTCTGTAACAAGCTCTCTACAGCTCAACTCCAGCAATACATGATAGTCCAGAGTAGTTTCCAAATCTACTGCTCAGTAGATGCCTCCATTGATGATGAGCCAGTCCATTACGAAGCACTTAT
This sequence comes from Scolopax mira, assembly GCA_004320125.1. Classification (NCBI taxonomy): domain Eukaryota; kingdom Metazoa; phylum Chordata; class Aves; order Charadriiformes; family Scolopacidae; genus Scolopax; species Scolopax mira. The sequence continues at coordinate 14,277 of BJBW01002626.1, read as the reverse complement.
CCTCTGATTACATCAGAAGTCTTCGTTTCTTCCTATACCACAATCCCCAAAATACTGAGTACATTAATACATAGCTTCAGCACTCAACAGCAAAGTTAAAACCATATTCTAGTGGAAAAGTTCACGCTTCTGAAGAATTAGTGAAGAATTTCCATTGAATAAGGAACCCTGTTCATTCAAGCACGCAGGATGCTACAGCAGTTCCCAACCCAACTGTAAGAAATGACTTTATGATTAAGGTGCTTACAACAGGACCATGTAAAAACATTCTCTCTGCTCAGCCACAGCCCACTCTGTGGCCATTCATCATGTCCAACCATGAGTAGAGATAATTTTCAACCTGCTTCCCACCTTGGGGGGTGGGATGGATAATTGTTCTTCACTATTTTTTCCACACCCAGAGCTTTCCAAGCTACAGAGTGTGTCTGTCACACATAAAACTGCAAAAGATGTTTTATTAAGAAGGGAGGAATAAATCACTTTTGGAAGCTGACCAAATTCTGCCTGTGATGGAGAAAGTTTTTTTCCTCTTGGGACTCAGCTGCAGTTTGAAGTCTGGCAAGGTTTGATCTGCAGCACTGGTATAAAAGAGTATTCTGATCCACTGGGCTGACTAGGATAATTCCAAGAGGCTGGAATTATCATTCTTAATAACTAGTGCTGTTGGAACTGGCATCCTTATAAGGGCTTTTTTTTGTCTCTTCCCTAAGACAGATTCTCTTAGGATGTGCTTAACTTTAAACAACTTAGTCCCTCTGACTTCTGTGGGACCGTCTGATTCTTTTAAAGTTGGGCAACTACTGCTGTGAGCTTTGATCAAATCCAGGGCATATTGCAAAGCTCTGCAGTTGCATATCAGAGTGTCTACTGACAGCTAAAGCAGTGCTATCTCTGGGTTTAAATGCTGGAAGCAGACACAAATTTGTGATTTACCAGGATGGCTGAGTTTATTCTAATAATTTTACTATTTAAGGGAGCTTGCCTATGCTAAGTGTATTGGTTAATTAGCCAGGAAAAACGTATTTTTGAACTTCAGGTTTATCCACTTATGGTTGCTTTTATTTACAAGAATCCTTGCATCTCTTTTGTAATGTTCTCATATTCATATAGTTGTTTGGTCCATCTGGATTAAATACTCAATTATGACATGAAACAGAACTCATTGGTTTATAGCAGCATTCTACATACACATTTCAGGTAAGCAGAATGATCAATAGCATCCAATAAGGATCAGCAAATAAATTAATGTCCTTATATCACCTGAAAAAAAATCTGGGAAAAAGAGATATATGGTAAACCCTTTTCAAAGATACTTCAGATTCCAGGAAACTCATTACAACTTCAGGTTGGGGTTTTTTGGGGGGGGAGAGGGGGGGCGGTTGGTTTGTTTATTGAGGGGTGTGTGTTTTGTTTTCGATAGCTGTGAAGGTCTAATTTCTTGATTATTGTAGAATTGCAGCATAAATATAGCAAAATTCGTAATAACCCAAATGGCTAAAGCTCTCAGAATCAATATAACAACAAAACAAGAATAAACCTCACCGAAAAAAGTGAAACAGAAATCAATACAAATCCTGTTGGGCTAAAAAAAATCCCTCCACAGCTCTGAAAAAAATATAATGCCAGATTAAACCAGCTGTTGCAGAGTGAATGTAAAACATACTAATTTCTCCAAGTATAAAAATACATTTGTCACCCCTGTCTAATGTAATTTGAGACCAATAAAAGATTTCTGTTTGGAGGACTCAAACTAAAAATTAAACAAAAGTTTGTGTTTTGTGGATTTTCTTTAAAACTCTCAAATCAGGGCTGAATAATCTTTTAAATAACAAGTAAAAAAGAACAAAATCTTGTGTCATGTTTAATAAAGGTCTTAAAGAACAGAACGCTGCCAAATTGCAATGAAAATGCACAGAGATGCTATGAATAAATAAATAGTTTCACAGATGACATACTAAAAATAATTTTTTTAAAGGATAAATTATATATTATATACCTTGCATATGAGAGTCTAATTAAACCTCCGAGGCCAGAGGAAGTAGTTTACCTTGGGAAAAGTCACTGAACTTTAAAAGAGATTACCAGCCAGGGTGAGTTAGGTCTGACCACAGAGGCCCAAAAAAGGAGGTCTGTTAAACTCTGAATCTACAAGATTAGGGGTTTACAAATCAGCCTTAATGAGTTGGGAGTTAGAGGAAGGACAAGCCAAGGCCAGGATCAGGGAGGTACATTAAGCCAAAGGCACAGTGAGAGGCCATGCTGAGGAGCAGAAGACCCAAGAACTTCAATAGCCCACAAGGGGCAGGCAGAGCACAAACCAGAGTGAAGATATGACTTAACTCTCTCAGAAGCTCCATAGTGACCTCATGTTATTTACCCAGACATGTACTTATTTGTCAAGCCAGGGAAAAAAAATGGCCACATTTTTATGTTAATTTACTATTAATAGCCAATTCAAAGAATACCACAAAAACCACTACAATATCTGGCCACAGAATAAAATCACTTAGCTAATAAAACAGTACCCACACAAATTATCTCTAAGCGGTTGCCATAAATATGACTGAATCGCTGATAGTGCCAAATTAATTTTATAAAACGAAGGACAGCAAGAAAAAACTACTAAGTCACACCAAAAAAAAAAAAAAAGGGACCTGTAACTGAATGACAGCCTGAGTCAGTGAGAAAAAATTCATATGTGTGTCACAGAGGGCAACATACCAATTGAGGTCACACATCCCTGTTCAACTGACCTAGCTTGTGGGGTCCTCACTCACAGAGGCAACTGACAGTCTCCAGCTGCTGGGCTGGTTGTCTACATAGAGCTTGACAGTTTGGCAGTTGACTAGTCCAAAAAGAATTAGACCTCAAGGGAAAGGAATATTTGCTTTTAATGCCCGTAGCTGAATTACTTATATAGATCAAAAACGGTTAGGAAAAGTACCTACAAGGCCAACCCCTGGCACAAAATTGTGGTGGGAACCTGAGGGCACAGATCCTCAGAGAATGATCACAAAGGAAGACCAGAAAGAGAAGACATGTTCCAGCACAGAATCCCTGGCTAAGGCTGCCATGACTGACTGGCACCACCACCTACCTGAAGCAGATCCTCCTTGTCCTTCAAAAGAAAGAAGAGCATTTGGATTTTGGATTTGCCATTCACTGCATTTCTGCTGCAGATTCACTGAAATGCAGAGTTAGATCTTACTATATCGAATCCTATGCTGCATCAAAAGAAGTGTGGCCAGCAGACCAAGAGAGGTGATTCTCCCCCTCTACCTACTCTCTTGAGACCCCACCTGGAGTACTGTGTCCAGCTCTGGAGCCCTTGTCGCAAGAAGGACATGGGTTGGAACAGGTCCAGAGAAGGGCCAGGAGGATGATCAGAGGCCTGTAGCACCTCTCCTATGAAGACAGGCTGAGAGATTTGGGTATTTTTAGCCTCGAGAAGAGAAGTCTCCGGGGAGACCTTATAGTGCCTTCCAGTACCTGAAGGGAGCCTACAGGAGAGATGGGGAGGGACTGTTTGCAAGGGCATGTAGTGACAGGATGAGGGGCAATGGTTTTAAACTAGAGCAGGGTAGGTGTAGATTAGATATCAGGAAGAAGTTCTTTACAATGAGGGTGGTGAGACACAGGAACAGGTTACCCAGAGAGATGGTGGAGCCCCATCCCTAGAGATATTCAAGGTCAGGCTTGATGGGTTTCTGAGCAATCTGATCTAGTTAAAGATGACCCTGCTTAATTCAGGGGGAGTGGTCTAGATGATCTTTAAAGGTCCCTTCTAACCAACACATTCTATATACCAGGGGTTAAATAGAATAGAGTTTTGAAGAGCTCTATGTGTGTATCCGTGTGTGTGTCTACAATGGTTTAGATGTTTTCTGCTCTAATTAGTACCACCGCATACAGACGGAGTAAATTTGGATGAAACAGTCTGTATGTCTCTAAATCATCGTGCTGGTCCAAATTTAAACTCGTACGAACGCAGCACGCCAGCTCAGGCCTAGAGGGAGCCAACTGGATTACCAGTTGTCTTCAGCTTGATAGCAGCTTGTAATATGAAAAAGGACTGTACCACTGGCTGAGCTGAAGTAATAAATAGGGACCTGTCCTGAAGCTTTTAGTAAGAGAAAACATCTCCAGGTGATTTGCACGCGAAAGATAACAGGCTCAGTAGATGTGCTGCACGCCCATTTCTTAGGATGACAATGCAATAAACAGACACTGTGTAAAAAAAGACTAGCAAAAGAGTTCCAGTTCTCTGGTCTGAAATTAAGTGTCATCCTAGTGTATGTTAGCTGGATAAAGGATGGGATTTGCTCTCTAACGATCTCTGCCACGCTTGTCAATAGACTATTTAAGTCAGTAGTAGCTCTGCTTCTGTTACTTGATTGCAGCTGACGTGCAGGGCTTATACATTCCAGTGATAGCCCCACCTTCCAAACTCCCATCGTTCTCACTGGGTCTGCCAGGATTTCTCAGCCCCTCAGCCAAATGACTTAAGCAATTATTCATTTGGTGAATTTTTGGGGCTGAATTTGTCAAGTTTCTAGTTTGCCAGGTGTTTTTTTTACATTCGATATACTAGAACAGAACCTATCTATATATATTTTTATACCAGGCTGCTGTTAATAGCTCTTTGTGTAGCAAAGCATCTATATTCTGGGCTGAAAAACAAATATATATAGTAACAACTTCATCTGCAGAAGGACAGTTCTCACCTGGCTCACTGGTGAACCTCCTAAAGCCCAAACTGTCAAAAACGCTTAGACTTTGAGTTCCAATTAGGGGACATGCGAGCTGTGATTCTCTGAAGGGCCACGCTCAAGGCACATCCATACACTCTGGATGTCATACACAGTCACCTTAGGTCACCCTCTTGACACATGGAAGGTTTGAACGCCTTCTCAGCAAGAGATTCTCATCCACAGAAAGCTTGAATTTCATTTATTTTTTGACTAAAATTGCATCAGGTAGTATAATACCGCATCGCTTTCAACTTTAAAACACTAGATGTGTTACTCTTAACTATTTACCTTCTGCATTTCTTCAATCAGACCTACACCATAATTCCCAGACGTTACCAGTTTCACCATTCATGATCGCTCCCACCAGTACAAGTCTGTCAGCCTGAAGAGCAGAGGAACTTAAAAATGTCTTTGGAAATGTGAAGTAGGAGCGAAGTCCTTTCTTCCCACTTAATGTCTTGAGTATTTAAAGACAACATCTACTTGTTTGGAAGGAACAGCTCTATAGTGACCAATTTTATATGTAAATAATTTTTAAATGGATAAAACACCACAAAAGGGTCTTTAAAAGTACACAGCATATTCTCTGGGCTTTACTGAAACAAGAATTCCTGTTATTGTGTGCTACCAAATTTCCAAGCAGTCTTGATGCCACGTCCTAGTGAGAGAGGAGCCCATAGCCTCTGATTCACTTTAGAATAGAGAATTACTGTAAATTATTCAACTAAATTTACTCCTGCAGGAAGAGATCAAGGTCCTGCCAGCAATCAGACTATGGATTGCAAAGGTGTTCAATTCTGTGTTCTAAGGAGCATTTGATGTAATTTGGTACTGATTAAGTTCCTTTAAACACAGTGGCCAAATGTGTAAGTGCATAAAAGTAATTAAGATCATCATAAACTAAACCATGAATGATATATTGTGTACAGTAAACAGAAAAAAAAGACAATGCACCCTGTCTAACATCAGGAACTTTTGTCCATTGAATTCTTTAAACTATGGTTCATAAATTCCTTTTAGTCTTGATGTAAAAATATGCATAATCAGGCTATCACTCAAAGCAAGAGGGTTTTTAAAGGAATGTTTCACTGCCATCTAGTGGTTTTTTTATATAATTAAAAATGTTCCCTCTCATATTACAATATTAATTTCATAACTGTAGTCAGAAACCACCTTTTGCAACTGCTATCTGCTTAATTTTTCCTCAGCTTTTATAGATAATGATGCTGGACACATTACCTTTAAAATACTTCTATTAGCTCTGCCTAAGGACATACTATTTATGTGCAAAACCAGAATAAATATCACACAGTGTGGGAATAAACTACACTATATTACATACAAGGGGGAGGAGTCATACTGTGAACAATAATCCAATAATCCAGCCAGGCAAAACCCATCTTTTTAGAAAGAACTCAGCTTGAGTTTAAAGACTCCAAGAGGGAAGATGCATCATGTTCTGCTGATGAACTGGCACGCTGATCTCTGTCTAATTGATAGTTTGAAAGTGGTGGCTGTAGTGTCTAGACCTTGGTTTTTCTTATGCTTTCTTCTCTGAGATTAAAAAGCGTTTTCATACTCAGTATGTTCTCCTTGTATTAGTACATCTGTGCTACAATCAAGTTACTTTTCAGACTCTTCCTTGATAAGCTTAAAAAATTGTATTCTTCCTGTCCTTCACAGTGGGGCATTTTTCCAGTGCTCAGATAATCTTTCTGGCTTTCTTCTTACACCTTCTCCATTTCTTGTGCTGATAGAAACACTGACACCTGACTTATAAGCAATATTCTAGTGCTGGCTTCATCAGTGCTTATATAAACGTAAAATTGCCTTCCTACTCCCCCACACTGCCTTCCTGAATAGATTTACAAATCCTTGCTAATCCTTTTTACCTCACACCTCATATTAGAAGTCCACGTTGACTCAGTTGTTCAAGATGATTTATAATTACTTTCCAAAGTTTCTGTTTCCAAGGATGCTGTCCTCCCCTCCATGCTCATAAACTGCATTTTTTGAGATATACAGCTCTGCGTGTGAATATTAAGACAGTAGCTAATTGCATGTGTTCGTTCTGTTTACCAAACTATCTGTGTAACTCTGTGAGACTTTAGCATCATTATCTATCGTGTTGCCAATCTCTGTGTTATCTGCACATTTTATCAGTGGTGAGTTTGTATTTAAGTCAAGGTTATGAATAAGACGAGCATTACTTTGCTTGAGCTTACAATTGTAAGACACAATTGTAAGCACCTTCACTGGATTATTATTTCTCAGTGGCATTATTTTTTAAACCATCAGTTTCAGATTCTAATTCTTTGCCCCTAGACTCTGTGCTACAGGGCCACTTACTCTAAATGACCAGGAGTATAATGCACTAGCTGAACCTCTTCCAGCAGTTACAGCATACGATAGCTACCCACTATGATCACATCTGTAATTTCTTGAAGAATTAAACCAAGCCTATTTTCTATAAAATCCTACTGATCAGCATTAATTGCATTTTAATCATTTAAATCTTTACCACCGAAATCCTTTGCCCTTTCCCACTATTTCACCCAGAGCTCGAGTCACGTTAACAGGCCATTTAGCTACAAGTCCTTTTCAAGTACTTGTAAGCTATTCACAGCTTTCCTGCTTCTGCAATTTCCCCAGCACTCCAAAATTCATTTCAAAAGCTGGTTAGTGTACGTGAAGTGCTTCAGCCAAAGGGATTTTCTTTATTGAATTTCAAGTGTGAATGATCCAAACTTGATCATTTTGAAAAACCCTAGGCAGATGCCTAACTTCTTCCTTCCTTATTAATGAAGTCAGTGGAAATGAGCACATTAGCATGGTTCTTTCCAAACAGAAACCAGAAACAATATATGGAAGCTCATGCATCAAGCTTTCTGCATCATTCTAACTAGCTGTAATAATAATCTACCTGCAGGGGCCATTTGAAATTTGGAAGCACTGCCCAAAGTCTTAAAGAAAATTCCTCTGGAGTTGTAACACCACCAGCCATAATCTGTCACCCCTCTACAGCTCCGGAGGTAAATCTACAGCCACAGCTAAAGGTGACAGCAAAAGGGAAACCAGTGAGAGCACTTTATAGAAAGAGCCATTGCTGGTGTGATGGCTGTAGCATCCTATTTGACGTTTCTCTTAGAAGAGCTTACTCTGTCAGAAGAGGCATGTATAGCTTATACCTATACACTTACAATATGACAGCTTATTAAATAAATTGATTTGCATTCTGCTCATATTTAAACACTTTCCAGTCTCACTGAAGTCCAAGGTGTTATTCATCCACCAGAAATTTGGGCCTCTAAGTCTACACCCTAAGCTTTAAACACATGGTTTCTCATGTAGGTAAGATCCCTTTGCCCAAATCATATTGGAATTCCAAACTAGTGAAACTTCTCAGTTATTTATGTGTTTATAGAGAGCTTGATCCTTACTGTCTCTTTAGAAGTGACTCTTTCAAATGAAGGAAATACAGAAAAAGAAGAGCCCTGGGAAAAAAGACTTGGACAATGAAACTAAAATATATTTAGTTCTTTCAGAGTTTAGGTAGCTCATCAACAGAACTGCTATTAATATATTTGTGTCATCTCTTTATATGAAATAAGTATACATTCTTTGCTTTTGAGGAAGGGCAAATACAGTATAAATAAATATATAAATATAAAAATTTATATTTTATATATCAGTGAAGTACAGTAGTATTAGAGAAACTTGAAAAGTTCTGCTGCACATTCAGTTAACTATATGTGTATTTTCCATACTGACACAACATTAAAACAGGGCTCGGGAACTAAAGATAATAATAGAAGGCATCAACTTGGCTAACTTCTTTTAAACAAATGATGATAAAATCTACTTATGACTCTGAAATAATTCATTAATAGGGACAAAAAAGAAGATTCCAATCTAAAGAACCCATACCCAAGCCCTTTGTAAATTGACAAAGCTTTTATGTGTTTTCATTATTAAGTAGTTATACTAACGATCAACATTACACTTGGCCTTTAGGAATTCTATTTAAATAATCCCTATATAATTTGAGGATGTTTATTTGACATACCTTTAAAAAAATTGGACTGTTTCATGAGTGGAATGGCACCAAAGTAATAGCCACACACCAGGAATTAGCAGTTTAATCCATACTGTTCTTTGTTAAGATCAGAATGCCAATACCTCCGACCTTAGAGACTTCCTGTGGTTTTACATACCACAGCCCACGGGATCACGACAATCCACTCTCCTTTTCCAACTCACACTTCAAGTATTGCCAGGGTGCTTGTACAAACCAACCACTGTTCATTCATATAAACCCACAGCTGCGTAATTCAGCAGGAGTGTAGGTGTATATTATTGTCTTAGGGGAATGATTATGATCTTGAAATTACTATAGACGTGTGAGAAAATAGGTAGAGAAAGTATGGAAGTCAGTCTACTATTTACAGAGGGCTTAGAGGGAGAAGAACAAACATCAGCTAGATTAATTATTCAGAGGAATTCAATAATAATAAAGACATACTCTGTATAATGCTGTTGCATTGAAACACGACCTTCACTAGGTGGTAGTATGAACCTACACCTCATGAGAAAACGGTCTAGGATTAACAGTAATAGTTGTGATATTCATTAAAATATCTGCAGCAATTCTTCCTTTAACCAGAAATCCTTTACCTTTGAGAAGCTACTAAGCTGAATGTAGTAGTAAATACCAAAAAGCAGAGAGATTTTTCAGAAATTAACTTCCAAAAATGAAATACAACTCAATCTTGTCTCCTATTCATGACTGTACATCTATAATCAAACACATACGATTTATCTTAATGATTCCTTAATACTTACAAACTTAATACACAAGAAGGAGACCAAGACATAAATGAGTTCTAATCTTTTTTTTCCAGTTCCTTAATCCTTCTTTGGCTCCTTCAAAAAGATTTTTTCATTCTGAGTTTTCTTAATTTGCTCGCTTCTTTTAGGCATCTTATCTTTTTCGGTTTGTTTCCCTTACCTACCTGTATCCTCAGCACCAATTTTTTTTCTAGGCATCTTTCAGATGCTTATGCTAACAAATTTTTCAAACTTGCCCACTAGAGAGCACCACCATCAAGTTCAGAAGAACAGAAAAGATTTCGAAAATCTGTGTGATCACCAAAATCACTCAAATTTACCTCTCTGACGGTGGTTCAGTTCCCACGTCCCACCACAGCACTTTCCACTGAAGTTCAGAAACTTTAAAGCAGGTCCCCGGACGCCACTCCACATGCATATGGGCACTAGAACTCAATGTAGGTTTTATACAGGTAGGCACAGACATAATCTTAACATAAAATGTATTGCCTATAAATTTAGAGCGTTCTTATATATTTATGGAACAGACATATTACATGGGAGGGCCACGAAAACAATCAGAGGGCTGGAGCACCTCTCCTGTGACAGGCTGAGAGAGCTGGGGTTATTCAGCCTGGAGAAGAGAAGGCTCCCTTTAAGGAAGGGAGACCTTAAAGCCCCTTCCAGTGTCTGAAGGGAGCCTACAGGAGAGCTGGAGAGGGACTCTTTGTCAGGGCGTGGAGTGACAAGACAAGGGGTAATAGGTTTAAATTGAAAGACAGGAGATTTAGATTAGGTACTAGAAAGAAATTCTTTCCTGTGAGGGTGGTGGGAAACTGGCCCAGGTTGCCCAGAGAAGCTGTGGATGCCCCATCCCTGTAGGGGTTCAAGATCAAGCTGGATGGGGCTTTGAGCAACCTGGCCTGGTGGGCAGGGAGGTTGGAAATAGATGATCTTTAAGGTCCCTTCCAACTCTAACTATTCTATGATTCTATGGCATCGCAGAAGAGCTAAAAATCTCATTTCAGTCACCAGCAGGAAGCACAAGTGCATGACAAAGGGAGGACAAGTGATGCTCCTGTAGTGAGGCTACAGAGGTGCCCCCAGAGGAGCTGAGTGCATCCTTATGATACTTACACATGAACTGAAGCAGAGGAGTATTTCAGGTGATGTGTAGGAAGGGGATAAGTGATGAGAACAGACACCAAGCACAAGTTCTGGGACTAGGAGTGGCTTAGTAGGAGGATGTGTGCAGCAGGAGAGGTGAACAAACAAATCAAGGCTGGCATTATTGGCTCAGTGGTGACTGGGGCAGCTCAAAGAGCATAATAAAGTTATGAAACTAAGTAGGGAGTCATGTTCACTTTCCTTAGGTAACCAGCTATAAAGAAAAATTATCAATGAAACAACAACAACAAAAAAAAACCAACCTGCACTCTCACAGGAGGATATTTCTGAGTATCAGCTCTTATCCATCTCTTTGTCACACTCAAAAACATAAACCACAACTCTGGCTCCTGGCTGTAAATATGCCAGAATCAGTGAAAATAAACACTCATCCAATCAGTATAGAATCTCATTAATTTCATCAAACAAAATAGTGCACATAAATAGTAATAATTAAAAAAGACTGCAGTGCAAGGATCTTTCTCAAGTTTCCAGGGAAACTACCTCAACCAATAGATTAGTGAAAATCATTTAAATATAGTTGTCTCCGACTGTATCTTCAATAAAATTATTTAAATCAAATGGTTCGTGCTAGTGCTTCTCAGGAAATATTCAAGCAAATATATATATAAAAGAAATAAAACGTATTTGAAGATCATATTACTCTGATTTGTTCCTGTTGAACTGAATGCATGTAACATAAAAATGCTTTTTACCCCCTTGGAGGATTCAAATAACATAAATTGTAATTCTCTACCAGATAGAAGATACTAGTATATGCCACCTGTATGTGTACACTTGTATATGCCACTTCAAAGATCTCAAATGTGCTGGTAAATACTTATGCCCTAAATTCTAATAACAACACATAACAGCCATTTGTGGCTATATGGCTGAATGCAAACATTGCTGTCCAATTGCCAACACTCCTAGAGTTGATTTGATTTCAAATGTGGTGCTTCTGTAGAATGTGTACTCCATTGAGTAGCACCATTTTGTTTTCAAGCAGGAGAGAGAAAGGTAGTTTTCAGGGATTTTTCCTTTTTTTTTTTCTTTTTTTGAGCAAGTTAAAACATTGACAAGCAACTTCTCACTGTAATTTCTGCAAGGAAATAAGGCATTACAGTCTTATTATTCAGTCATGAGAAGCAGCAAAGTGTAGATCATCTCATCTAAGCCTTGATTCCAATTCTCAAAACATTCAACCAGCTCTGCCTTTTCATATGTGGGAACAGAAGTATAAACAAGAATAAATTTCATAAGAGAAATGTCATAAAAAGTAGATATGAAGGGACAAAAACACCAGACCAGTTGTCATCTCTGATTCCCTGAAATCCTCCTAAGAGACGCTGCAGCACAGTTTTACCTAGAGAATCCCATTAATTGCTGACAGCTAACGAGGCAGGCAGCAATGACCAGCTGTCAACTGTCTCACACTTTGCTTGGTTCATCGCTGTCTGTTTCTGCTTCCTCCATCCCTCCTCTTCATTTCGGCTGCATCAGCATCAAGGCCTGTCCCTTCCATGCCTGTGCCTCTAGGTGCTGCTGCGACGCAGGCAACTGGCAATAAGGGTGATGGAAATGACACTATAAAACAGAGTTAAAAAGTGTGTGAAAAACTGCCCTCAATTTCATGAGCCCCCATATTAACTTCTGAGCTTTTTTCTTCTGCATAAAATATGTATAGGTGGCTGTTGAACCTGTCCTGAGTAGTGAAATGCTTGCTCTGTGGAGGTGTTTCTGCAACTGATTAGCTTCATTGGAAACTCCAAGCACATTTCAAGACCCAAACCACCAAGTTCAATTCACAGGAGTGTCTTTATATTTTATTTATCATTTTATTTTATTATCATTTCTAAACCCTTATCAGGTGTTTCAGAACTTCAGGCCCTTAGATACTATTTTGACATTAATATCTGATGTTAAAAACTACTTGCAAATTATTTTTAAGTAGACATTTAGAAGTATTTTCCCTTTAAGCAGCTGGTGAAGCTCTCCTGCTTCAAGCAAAGCTTCCTAGGAACATCAGTATTGCAAACTGGTAATAAAAGCAGAATGTATTCCCAGCACTACCATCTTATATACTTATCCTTTCCCAATACAGCATTTTGGGAAAGCATCATTTTCAACCAACAAAGCCCCTCTGATCTGAAGACAAGAAACCAGGAGGCCAAGTTTGCACTACGCTATAGCTGAGCCTTTTCAAGCCATCTATTGATCTACCCTCCAATCTAAAATGCAACCAGAAAAGTGATGTTCCTAGTAATTTATTTTCAGTTTTACTGATAAAATGCCTGCATATATCAGTCTAATGGGACTAACTAATGAGGGAAGCTAATAATTAGTGCATTGTTCAGAGGCTATACTATTTTAAGGCAATAATGAACCAGTGGTGCTGCTCAGCAATGAAATGAAAGCTGTTTTTTTCTTTAGTTTTAGAGGCTGATGCTTTCTTCCCAGCTGGCTGCAATGTGAAAAGGGGTGGTGGGTGCTGGGTCTCACCCCCATGTATGTAATGAGAGCGTTGCCAGAGCACAGACCCCAGCCTGCAAACCAGAAAGCATTCCTTCCTGGGGCTGATACTCCAGATGAATCATCACATATAATTAGGGATCAGAGTGTCTTCACAAATTCAACTGAAACTATGGATAGAGATGCTGGTATTCACACATCAACCTACCTCACTCTGGAAGGACAGCTCAGCTACTCAGAGAGCCCTCTGGTAAAATGAGACCCTGATCCTGCTTGCAAAATAATAACTTTTTTGAGACGTACTACCCTTTTTTATCAATTCTCTAAAGGTACATATTGCATCAGTTTGAGGCACACAGAGGTTTATAGCACAGGCAGGAGGAACTCAGGGCTTGTTCCCTCTGCTGTTTCAGTACCCCAGACCATTAGTCCTCTGCACTTCACTGTTCTGAAGCTGTTCATCGTTGGTATTTTTTATTTATGGGCAGGGCATGGGGAATGTTTCATTAATAAAAGAAATCAGTTTATCACCTAATGGAATACCAAGCATGCCATGACTTTTTTGGTCATTGTGAACATCAGTCTTGCACGTGCTCCTCACAGACTGGGAGGGCTGTAATTGCCTTTCCTTAGGTCCCAGAGCTCCCTGTAATCAGCATTTACATAATGGAGCAAAGGATTGTGTAAATCTTGAAAGCACATGCCTAATTCACTCTCTGCCTACATATTCTTTGGTTGGCTGAGGACAATTCTCTCTTTTTATCACTTGAATGACTTAATTTCAGTGGCATTAAAAATTATGCCCAGTAAATGTCTCATTCATGTATCATACAGACTCACGTACAGAGAGTTCAGTAAACAGGTTAAAAAGCACCCGTAAACATAGTGCATAAGAAATAGTAATTTAGATTATTAAATTTCTGGAGTTTGTAAAGTATTTCTGCAGGGCATGAGAAAAGTTTCAATGATGAAATCCTACTGTGATAAAGGGTGCAGCAGAGAAAATCTATAAAGGCAAACCCGAGAACTCCTGAAGTGCCATTTTCACTATATTTAAGTG
>BJBW01002625.1:38362-71795 GCA_004320125.1 Scolopax mira | reverse complement strand
GAGAAAAGGCAGAGACAAGCCAGTGGGGAAGCTCCAAGCTGGGGTGCTCGGCCCCGGGGTACAGTGGCCAGTTGCCCACCCCCTGCAGCCCAGGTCCAGGATTTTGGGGAGGGGGTTGCACCCACCCCACTAGCATTTGACCAGGCCACAGATGCTCCAGCACAGATATTTTGGGTGAAAACCAAACCCCAAGGAGGCTGAAGCCGAGGCAGAAACAAGCCAGCAGGGAAGTTCCACACCGGGGTGTTCGGCCCAGGGGTGCCGCGGCCAGTTGCCCACCCCCCCACCCCCCCCTTGCCCGCACCTGGTGGTGCGTCTCCTGCTCCACGTTGAGCCCGTTCACCTCGACGACGCGGTCCCCGGCCCGCAGCCCCGCCGCCTCGGCCGGCGAACCGGGCTCCACTTTGCGGATGAACTGCCCGCTCTTGCCCTTCTCGCCGTGCAGGTGGAAGCCGTAGCCGCTCTCCCCCTTCAACATGCGGCACAGCCGCGGCTTCAGCTGGTCTTTGGCCATGGCCGGGGCGCCCGGCGGTGCGGTGCGGTGCGGTGCGGTGCGGTGCGGTGCGGAGCGGAGCGGCGGGTGGGGGCGGGCGGACGCGGGGCCCCTTTTATGCGCGGCCCGGGGCGGGAGCGGAGCGGCGGGGCGCGGAGGGGCGGGCCGGGGCCGGCGCTGGGGCTGGGGCTGGGGCCGGGGCGCTGCGCGGAGCGGCCATGCTGTGCGCTGCCCCGCGGCGCCGGGAGCGCGGCGGGCGGGGACGGGGGACCGGGATGGGACGGGCCGGGTGGAGCCGGGGCGGAGCCGCAGCTTGGAACGGGAATGGGGGACGGTCCAGGGATAGGGCGGGCGGAGCCGGGACCGGCACCGGGACAGGCACCAGAACCGGCACCGGGACCCGCAATGACAGCGGGACCGGCAATGACACCGACACTGACACCGGGATCGGCAGTGATACCGGGACCGGCAGTGACACCGACACCAGCACCAACACTGACACCGGCACCAACACCGGGACCAGCACTGACAACGCCACTGACACCGGCACCGGGCAGACAGAGGCGATGGCGCCCCGGGGCCGGTGGAGCGATGATGCCCGGGGCTAATCTTGGCCTCCGAGGCTCACAGATCGGAGCTCCGGGGGCTCAGCTCTGGTTCCAGTCATCTCAGCCCCCCCCGGTGCAGCACAGAGCCCCCGGGCTGGGGCAGCCCCGGACACCCCCGGCCAGGGCAGTGAGCAGCCCCGGGGACAGCTGGCCAGAGCCCACCACCCTCCAGACCAGCCTGGGGGCTGCTGCCAACACAAAGCCACTGGGCTGTGTCCCCCCCTTCACCTGTGGGCCAGGCCCCCCATCCCCACTCTCCTCCGGGAGGTGGTACCTGGGCCAAGGCTCATCCATGGGAGAAGCAGCGCAGCTCTCGGGGACGCAGGCAAGGACCACCCTGTGAAGGGGAGGTGATGGAGAGCAGGGCCTGGAGCAGAGGCTGCTCATCCTGAACTGGTGGGATGTGCTGAGAGCCCCCAGTCCAGAGAGGGGAGGATGTAGCCATCCCAGCAGCTCCTCTGCCCACCCAGCCCCAGCCTGTGACTGTGGGGAGATGCAGAGCTCCTTGTGGGATGCCCCTGCCGGGCCAACCAGCCTGGCACAGACAGAGCTCATGGGTTGATGCACTTCATACGTTCACGTGAGGGAGTTCAGAAATGTTTTGTGTCCCCCTCAACTCCAGGCCAGGGATGGGTTTCATTAATGGGCAGCTCTGCCATTCTGATCCCAGACATTCCAGGTAAGGAAAAGCTCCTGTTCCATCCTGGGTGCCCCCACAGAGAGGCCGTCCAGGTTTCACCTGAAATGAGCTTGTTTTGATGGAACACAGAAATCCCCATCTTCACCCTTTTGCATTCCTGGTCTTCATTTCCTTGCAATCTCTTACAAGGAGGAAATGGCCCAGATTAGTTGTCACAGCTTTGGTGCTGAGTGTCACATTCCTGTGTCACAGGTATTCTAGCTCTCCTCTGTGGCACTTCTCCTTCCTCAACTGCTTTCCTACCAGATTTTTATAGAGCTGAAGCAAATGCAGTGGCCAGCTTGAGGCAGTAAATAAGACTCCAGAAATTAATATTGATTTGCTTTTAATTTGTAGTGTGCTTTAAAAAGACAAAAGACTTCCACTGCAGTTACACATAAAGTCATTCTTCAAAGCAATGCTTGAACCAAAAAAACGCTTGGTGATGTGTCTCAGAGGAGAGTTGCTATGCTGGGAAAAAATAGCATTATTTATCTTTGGCAATTCTGCCCACCTTCATTCCCTAAGGCAATGTGGCTATTTGGGTGTTGCATACAAGGAGAGAGAGCACAGCGTGGCTGTGGCTGGGTGGTGGGCACCAGCCCCGTGAGCCCTCAGCACTGTCCCTCGAGGTCTCTGTCACCCCCTACCAGAGCAGGCTCAGCCCCAGTGTGAGGTCCCACCAGGGAGGACACCAGTTGCCTTTGCTCTGAGGCTCCTTTGCTCTCTGTCACGCTGCAGAAGCGCCGATCTCAGCACAAAATCTTGGGTGACACGAGAGGAGGCCAGAGAGCCGGGAAATTCGGAGACTGTTTTATTTGCTGTACAAGGCAAGTGCTCCCTTGAGCCTCTTTGTGGAGTCCTGAAGCTTTTTATCAGGCTAGAGGAGTGCGAATAATTGATTTTTCCACTCACTGGCTAAACCAAAAAACAGGAGGGGGAGGAGGGGGAGGAGAAGGAATTGTTTCAAACTTATTATTTGAACAAAAAAGGGTTTTTTTTTTTATTCAGTGCAATAAAAACATGAGTGAGAAAATCTTTTGGGTGGTCAGACAGAACATTTTAACCCTTTTGAACATCTTTTTTAAAGTGTTGGTAGTTTGCAAAATAAAAAAGGGGGAAATAACATTTCAAAAAGGTGATATATGGGATGTTTGAATTTTTCAAAAATGGTTATTTTTTGGAGCATGGACATGGTTCCAAGAGAAATGCTGTATTTTTTTCACTGATGGGGAAGACTTCTTTGTGTAAAGGAGCTGGAAAGAACTTGAAAATGCGTTATGCAAAGGTTCATCCTCACACGGTACAAAACCCCTTTGGTTCTTAAGGCCATCCTGCCATTTCCCATCTGTGCCCTGTTGCAGAAAAACAGGAGAGAGCACAGGATGGTTCCTGCACATACTGGTATAACAGACAGTTATAAATGGTGATTAAATCCAGCAGAAACTGCACAGGAAAGGGTTTTTTCCGTTTAAATTTCTGTGTGTTTTGATTTGGGCAGATATTTAAGTCCGAATTGTGTCGGCCCGGAGGCTGAAGGGGATCTGTACATGGGATCTGTGTGCTTACTGGCTTGGAAGGGTTTGAAGCTCTTTTTGTTTGACATCTGCTTCTAATTCCTTCACTTGGTTGAGCAGCAACAGAGAATTACACCTGTGTCCTGGACCCTGTTTGCTTTGGGCCTGATCCTGTTGCATCACTAACGCAAAACAGAGATGCTGCGGAAAGTTTCCCATTACAGAAATGACTCTTGACTGGCAGGCTCCCTGCTGTGTCAGAGGGAGGGATTTTTGGAGCCCATAAAGCCCATCTCCATTCAGAAATTGGCAAAACCTCAGCTGATAACCTGAGCTTGGTCATAGAATCATAGAACAGGTTGGGTTGGAAGGGAGGCCATCTAGTCCAACCCCCCTGCATTAAGCAGGGTCATCTTCAGTTAGATCAGGTTGCTCAGAACCCCGTCCAACCTGACCTGGAATGTCTCCAGGGATGAGGCATCTCCCACCTCTCTGGGCAACCTGGGCAAGCGTTTCACCACCCTCATCGTAAAAAAATGTCTTCCTTGTATCTAGTTCTGTTTACATCTGTTTACCTCTGTTCAGGCTGGCTTGTTTCTAAGGCGGGTGCTCGTTGAGGAAGAGGATGGTTTGCTGGTAATGGAGTCGCTGAGCTGTTCCAGAGCTTCCACAGAAAAGAGAGGTCTCACATGTGCCTTTGAGCCATCTTCTGCCAAAGAGGACACACTCTTTCAAGCCACCAGGAGCCCCACATCTTGCATGTAGCTCCATCTCAGACCTGCTGGATGGTTCTGGGCAGATCTTGTGGCATCTCCATTTCCCCCATCTCCTGGAATGCGAGTGTCTCCCCTGTGCTTGTTCTGCTCAGGAACAGGAGCTTCAACAAAGGCAGGGGGAGGACAAGGGAAAGGCTGGATGCTGCTAGACCCCTCCCTTCGGCTTTCATGAGACGCTGGTTTCCATCTCAGCTGGGAAGCAGCTGGCAGGGAGATGGTCTTCCTCCTGTGCAGCCTCCTCCTCCCCATCAGCGTGCTTTGGCCGGCATTTATTCACCTCCCAGCTCCACACCCAGCTTTCCACCCTGGAGCTGGAGCTTGTTGAGTGGGTTGTAGCCATGCTCCGTGCCCAGGAGACATCGATCACCCGTGGCACCTTCTGCATGTGTGTGGAAGAAGATCCAGGTCCTCTACCCAAGCTCAGGGACGTAACCTTGTCAGCCCGGGTGTTCAGCAGTCCCTGCTGGGAGCTGCAGAGAACTGTTGCTACTGCAGTAATTAGCTCTGACTATTAATAAATGAAGTCTCGGGCTTTCTACCTGGCATGGAATGAGCTGTTCTTGTTCCTCTCTCATTTTGCCATCACCTACCACGGGGCTTCTGAGTCTCAGCTGCTCTTGGGGAGCAGTGGCTCTTGCAGAGCAGGGAAAGGCCAGTGATTTATTTGCGCTGCCAGAGGAACTGGGAATGAGAGGAACACTCATAAAAAAGCACCGTCTCATTTTCTCTAGGCCTCTGTGTGTGGCACTATTGAGCTGTAAACATTTTCCAGATTAGATTTATGGAGATGGAGGGAGAACTGATCATTAGGAGGATTAATAACACTCTTTATGGGTTATGAAAGTCCAGAAAGTTCAGTGATGCTACTGAGAGCTGGGAGATCCCTCTTGCCCAAGCTGGCAGGTAGAAATCCACCCAGGTCCTTTATTATTTGCAACAGATAGCAGTGTAATCGGTACTGAGCCGGAGGGGGCCCGGTGGCACTTGGTGCTTGGAGATGGTCCCTGGCCAGGCTTGGTGCACCCGAGACCTCCCATGTGCCAGCACACCCACAGACAAGTGTGCAAGCAACGATGCTGCTCCCACACCTCAGCAGCGTTCACGTCACCCTGCTCCACACCCACCCATGGGCACCCCACTGTCTGCACTGTGCATAGTGACAGACCTGCCATGGACCACCAGATTACCCTAGAAGAGCCAAAATGTCCCTAGAGGCTACAGCCAAAACGCACAGGTTGATATGACTGCAAAGGGACAGGCTGCTGGAGAGGCTGGTGTTGGCACAGCTCGTTTCCTGAGCTGGGCACCAGCTGGTCCTGGTGCCAGTGCCGTGCTGATGTGGCACTGTGTCTGCCACAACAAGGACATGGATGTAAGAGCAGCACCGAGCCCTCCAGCTGGTGCTGGGGCACCCTGTCCTGGCAGTACCCATCCCCGAGACCACACATCCCCAGCAGCACCCATTCCCAGAAGGACCCATCCCCAGCAGCATCCATCCCTTGCAGCACCTATCTCTGAGACCACCCGTGCCTGGCAGGACCTACCCCCAGCAGCACCCATCCCTGGGAGCACTCATCTCCAGGAGCACCCACCCCGGGTGAGGTTAGTGACAGAGCAGCCCAGATGAGCATGTCTACGGAAGTGCCAGCACGGCAGAGGAGACCTCCCTGGTCAGGAATGCACCCATGAGGTCCCTGCCAGCTCCTGGCTGGTCTGGCAGCACTGCTGCCCAAGGAGAGCATTGGCATTCATTCACACCACGTTCCACCACAGCCACTTCCTCTCCTTGCCAGAAGGAGAAGCAGAGGTGGAGGCCCCACGCCACCAGATGTGGGAGCTGGACTGGAGCCCAGGGGTGGTGGTAGCCTGAATGGGGAGCAGCAGAAGCACCTCAAGAACCTCTTGCAGGGTTGAAGGTGGATGGAGATGGGGGAGGCTCCTGGCTACACACAGCAGGGCCACCCCCTCTGCCAGTCCAGCCGCAGCAGCACGGGGAGCGCAGCTGGTCTGTGCTGGTGTTTTATCACATGTCTGGGTTTAATCCTACCATGCCGTGAAAGTCCTGAGTCAGACTGAGGGTTTTGGAGGCATCAGCTCTTCTGCTGGCATGTCCAGCCCTAGATGCCACCCCAGCGAAGTGCTGGGACCATTCCTGCAACCTGGAGCACTGTGTCCAACTTTGGAGCCCTCAACACAGGAAGGACATGGATCTGTTGGAACGGGTCCAGCAGAGGGCCACGAAGATGATCAGAGGGATGGAGCACCTCTCCTACGAGGACAGGCTGAGAGAGCTGGGGTTGTTCAGCCTGGAGAAGAGAAGGCTCTGGGGAGACCTTATAACGGCCTTTCAATATCTGAAGGGAGCCTCCAGGAGAGCTGGGGAGGGACTCTTTGTCAGGCAGTGACAGGACAAGGAGCAACGGTTTTAAATCGGAAGAGGGGAGATTTAGATTAGATACTAGAAAGAAATTCTTTACAGTGAGGGTGGTGAGACACTGGAACAGGTTGCCCAGGGAAGTCATGGATGCCCCATCCCTATAGATGTCCAAGGCCAGGCTGGATGGGGCTTTGAGCAACCTGCTCTGGTGGGAGGTGTCCCTACCCATGACAGGGGGGTTGGAACTAGATGATCTTTAAGGTCCCTTCCAACCCAAACCACTCTATGATTCTATGATTCTATGAGCATGAGCAGAAGGGCTAGGACATCCCCAGGGACCTTTGCTGGCCCCAGAGGTGTTTGCAGCTCCTGATGGGGTTCGGGCAGCACAGTATGATTAAGGGGCTGCTTCTCTTGCTGCAGCTGCATGGCCAGGCTGGGGCAGGACAGCTTCCTTCTACTGTCTGGTGTGGCTGCAGTTACGTTGTGCTCTCTCTTGCACACAGTAGAAGGAATATCCACCACAAAATAAGACAGGGGAAACGCTCAGGCCTGGGAAGGTGTCTGTAGCTCAATGTCTCACCACCCAGGAGGGGGTGAAGGGGGCCCGGAGGGGACCCTGAGAGGACATTTCATCTTTGCTGGCACCACCTCCTTTATCAGTGGCACCACCAGCCACTCCTCTGCCGGACCCAGCAGTGTGTGCACATCTCCAGGCAAGGGGCACGTGGGGTCCGGCAGGATGCCCAGGGAGCAGGCAGAGCTGGGCAGTGCAGGCAGGGTAGCTCTGGCACGGGTCACCTCTGGTCCCGGTGGCACGTGCCCACAGCAGGCGAGGTTCCCTGACAAAGCAGTGTGGGCACTCCCCAAATACAGCCCTGTGTACAGTCAACATGGGGGAGGCAGGAGCTGGCACGGCCCTCGGGATGCTCAAGGGTGGGAGTGTGGGGGCTGCAAGAAGGTCCCGACCTGGTGTTTCTCCTCAGGCACTGTGGGAATAGTCTCACATCGCCACAGCTCTGCTGGGAAGATATCTGCCCGTGCCTCCAAGCCTATGTCACCTTATCAGCGCTCTGGACAGCTTGGAAATAGGGAAAGCAGCAGGCACAGAGATAACTTTATCTCCGGCTCTCTGCAGCTCTTTACCCCTTATCTCCAGCCTCGGTCAATTCCCTTGGGTGGCATCAGCGTGAAGGTGTGGACAGCCTGGCGGGATGGGATGGGAACTCTGGCAGACCCCGGCTCAGTGCTGGGTCCTGCAACCCCGGGGGTCCCCTCAGGGACATCCTGGACCATCACAAGGACGGTCCAGGGTACCCGCGCTGCCCAAGGGCTTTCCATCCCCAGTCACCACCACATCCAAGAGGGGCCACCCGCTGGAGAGGGGCTCAGCCCTGGCCCGGCTCAACCCTGGGCACAGCTGCCTGCATTCCGACGGGGCGAACAACAGGTTCTGGGCAGAGCTGAAGATGGAGGAAATTCCTTGGGGAGTTTTCTTCCTCCTGGTGCGCACAAGGGCCCTGCAGCCATTGTATGTGCACGGGCCAGCCCGGTGTGAGTTCACGCCAGCTCTCCCAGGGCTTCCAGTTCCTGTCCCAGACCCTGCCCTACCCAAAGTCCCCAGCCCCGGTGTGCCCAACTGCCTCGGTGGATGCTGCCGGTCCTCTGGGAGACGCCAAGGGAGTCGGGAAGGAAAGGGAGCCGCCCTGGGCTCAGGCTGGGTTGGGGTGGGACGTCTTCCTGCCCACCACAGCCCCTGGGATTCGCCTGCCTCTTGGCCTGGAACAAAATGCATCGCTGGCACGGCAGGATGGGTGACGGCGCACCCCGTCCGGGAAAGTCTCGCTGCGTCAGCCGGCCCCGGCTCCGGCCGGCGGTGCTGGATCTGCAGAGATCCCAGACAGCACCTTGGGAATCAGGAGCAGGATCCAGGTCAAAACCCCACATGTGCTGCACAGGGACCCAGAGCCTGGGAGCAGCCCCATCCCTGGGCAGCCCTAAAGGAGCAGGACAGGCTTTAGCCCAGAGCTTCCATCCCCAATCTTAGCACCACTTTCCTCCTCACTGCAAACCCCTACCATGATGGGCAGGGACCCAGCATCCTCCCCAACAGTCTCCAGAGCTGCATTTCATCTCAAAGCATCCCCAGGGACCAGGACAGAGGGTCCCCACGGTCCAGGTACACAGCCCCCCAGAGCAAGGGGGACAGGAGGCAGATCATGGGGAGCACAGCATCCCCCCCAAGGACCAGTCTTTTAGAAGAGATTAGATTAACATCCATCAGGGATGGCTGGGTCCTGCCCCGAGGCAGGAGAGGTAATTAAACGCCTTTTTAAGCTTTCTTCCATTTTATTTGGCTTGTTGACCCCCAGAGAAAGCCCAGATCTCTCTGGAGAGCTGGGAGCACAGAGGAAATTATTTTACAGCCCTGATGGAGAATCACCTCATGCTCCTCAACAGCAGCTGGAAAAATTATTTTACAAGGTGAGAAGTGAAGGGCTTGTGGTTAACTGAGAGCCTCACTGGTTTTGCCCCAGTAATTGGCAAGTACAAGTGTTTCCTTCCAACAGATGAGGACAGAAGCACATACTCGAGTTGTGTCTCTCATCACACCACCCTTCACCCCCCTCTCCGTTGCATCCCCCGGTGCAAAGCTGACCTTTACATTTTCTACCTCATTTTATCACTTACCTCCATCAAGAACGGCAATCTGCCTCGGCGGCCACTCCACAAGCTGATTGGCACCCTGACAGGTACATGGCCCTTTCAAGTGTAGCTGCCTAATGGGTTATTGGCAATCATCTCCATTTGGCCCATCCGAGCCCCACGCTGCGCTAACAAAGAGCAGAAATTGGAAAATGATGGTGGAGAAGGGAGAGGGGGCATGGAGGAGAGACCAGCTGGGAATAAACTGGGAGAGGACAATCCTTCAGGTGTTACAGCACTTGAAATCCTCCCCGAGAGCCCGGGTGCAAGGGGCAGCACGTTGGGCAGGGCTCAGCACGTTCCTGGCTCCCCTGACAAGCACCATAGGGTTTTTTTTCTTTGGATCCCAACCAAAGGCAGCACAAACCCTGCTGTCCCCACTCCACGGTCGGCTGTAAGCCCTTGGCAGGAGCAGGCAGTTAATGCAAGGTGGGTGGAAACGGCTCTTTTTGCCAGATTTCCTGCAAAATCCACTAGTGCTGGCGGGTGCGAGCTCAGCAATTCACAGGAGCCGGACTCGGCCCCCAAATTTTCTCTAGATCCCAGATCCCACCCACTCCAGCACACCTTTACCACACACTCCTGCCCAATCCCAAGGCTTCTCCCTGCCTTAATGGGGAATAACATTTATTATTGTCAGCAGAAACATATATAAAATTAAGCTCTACACAGGCAAATAAACAACTAGAGCGGTGAGGACTCGCAGAGACTCAGCCCAGTCCAGGAAAGATTTCTAACTTTGTCATCTTAATTGACACTTAGCTTGGCAGTAACTCCCCAACGGGCAGTAAAAGAGATTTACTACAAAACTGCAGAAGAAACTGTGTCAAGGAGTTAAATCATGTCAGAAAAATCTGGGAGTAACCCGACCGCTGAAGTGCCTGCCCCGCGCAGAGCCATACCAGGTTTTGGTTTTTTAAGAAAAAAAAAAAGGACAGTGCAGTGAAGCCGAAGTTTCCTTTGATCAATTCTCACTTTAATGAGGGCAGGTTCCTAGGAAGCAAACAGTACAGGTTGGTATCATCTTGCAAACAAGCTAGTACAGAAATCTAAAAAAAATAAACAAAAATAAATATCTTCCCTGTTTATTTCTCCCCAAGTTCATAGCACTAGGTTGACCTGAAAACAAGATGAATTTACCACTGCGCCTGGACAGCGGCCACGAAAAATCAGATTTTTTGGAATGCAATTGTCTGTATGGTTTCAGAGAGGTCAGAGTACCAGGAAATCCGCCGATGAGACTCTTCCTCGCCAGCTAGGGTGAAAGGTTTCCACCTCGGGCAGACAATGCTCCCCCGGCACTTGAAGCATCTCTGCCAGGCCCCTTCAGCGGATGAGAGCCACGTCTTCAAGTGGGAGAAGCTGAAAGGAGACAAGGGGATGGGTTGTTGTGGAGCCTCACCTGAGCGTCTGGCTGCACACCCAAGCCCCACCACCACCTCCCTCCCTACATGGGGCCGCATCTCCCCTCCAAACAGCGCTTAAGCCACTGCTGCATTAATCATATGGATGAAATACTCTCCTCTGTGGGCTCAGATCTGACCCACAGTGACTGCAGACTCCCTTTCTGCCACTGTGCACACACATAAACCCCATGCAAACACCCAAAGACCAGGCTTGGACCTGCCTGCAAGGCTCTCGTGGAAATTTTGCTGTGCCATCAGAGGGATGCACACATGTAGGCAGGTCCAGAGCCACGATTACGGTACCGGGACTGCTCTGCCTGCACACAGCCAGGCTGCGGGAGGTAACGGGGCAGCGCAGGGCAGAGCTGACCTGTCTGGGCTTTCCCCAAAAAATCCTAATCCCAGATTTCCTCCAAAAAAAAAAAAAAAAACCAAGGCGGGGAGGAATACAGCTACGTGTTTCAGGGGCTGATCCAAGAGCTAAAAGCCTCCGTGGGTTTCAGCTGGATGTTGGCTCCAGCTCGACATATGAGGAAAGAGATTTAATGTCTGGAACCAGCCCCGAGCCAGTCCCACGCAGCCTGGCTGAGCCCTGAGTGTGAAGGGAGAGGGGTCCTGCCGAGGGGCCACGCCAGGAAAGCCTCAGCATCGCTGGCCTGGTGGCCCCACGGACACCTCTTCAGCACCAGCAGCTCGGTCCCAGCGGGTGCAGGTTTGTGATGCTCCAAACGGGGGGCACGGAAATCATCTGGCTCCTTTTTCTGCCCGAGAGCCAGAGGGCAGCTCTCTCTCCGTGGAGAGAAGGAACTGCATCCCCCCTCCTCCCTGCCCGCTTGGCTGGGTGGAACAAACCTTGTGGTTTGAGTTAAAAAAAAAAAAAAATATGTGGCAGAGACTCAACTCCTGCAGTCTCACTCACACAGAGGTGATGGGACTGTCCCATGGGGTCACAGCTCCCCTCGTTCCCCCCCACACCCTCCCTGCCCAGCTGGGGCTGGGGTGCAGAAGGCAGTGTGGGTGTTGGGGGGCAGCTCCCCACATCTGGGCAATGCCATGGGGCAGCCCAGCTCTCTGCTTGGGGCACCCTGAAACCCTGGTGCCTGTGGGATGGGAGACTGCAGCAAGACTCTGTGCACCCCATTTACCTGGGGAAACTCCTCTGTAGCTCTGGGCACCCCTGTTACCTGGTAAAACCCCTCCATGCACCCCAATTTCCCTGGTAACCCTCTCCATGGTCCCGTGCACCCCTGTTCGCTGGTGAAAACCCTCCATGGACCCCCATTGACCTGGTACATCCCCCCCATGCTTCTGTGCACCCCTGTCACCTGGTAAAACCCTCCGTGCACCCGTTACCCTGTAAAACCCTCCGTGCACCCCCGTTACCCGGTGACACACCCCCAGGCTGCTGCAGAGACACCGCACCAAGCCTCCCGCACCCCTGGAATGGGTGGCACCCCCAGCACCTCGGTGCCCCCCCGGCCCCAGCGATACCCCCGGTGACACCTCCGGGCTCCACCGCCCTCTCCCGCCCGCCCGTCGGGGTTACCTGAGCTCCGCGGGGACCGGGCGGGGGCCGGGCGGGGGCCGGGCGGGGGCCGCCCCAACCCCAGCCCCGTCGGAGCAGACGCTGCAGGAGGCGGCCGGGTGCGGGAGGCGGTGGCGGCGGGGCGGGCGGCGGGGTCTCCCCGTCGGGGCGACCCGGAGGCGGCGGGGCGGCGGGGGCGGCTCCCGCGGGGCGGCGGGGGGGGTCGGCGGGCAGCTCCCGGCGCCAGAGGTAGGGGGAGCGACGGACGCCCATGAGCAGCCCCGAGGCGCGCCCCACCGTGTGGTACCGGGGGCTGGCGACGTGCTTGTACCAGGCGCCCGCCGGTGCCGCCGGCAGCATCAGCCCCAGCAGCACCAGAGCCCCCCAGGCCCCCCCCGACAGCTGCCCCTTCGCCATCGCCCCGGGCTCCGGGCGGGCAGGCTGCAGGCAGGGGTGCAAAGCAGGGGTGCACCCCGGCCCCGGGCGCCCCAGCGAAGGCTGCCCCGCGTCAGCGCCCCGCCGGTTTATACCACCGTCGGGAGGGGCACCCCGCGGCTCCGCCCCGGCAGCCCCCGGCCGCCCGGCTCCCAGCCCCCGGCCCCCCCGCACCTCTTACCCGCCGCCCCCAGCGGCCCCCCTCCGTTCTCCCTTTGCAACCTCCCTCCCGGCATGCCGGCATCCTCCCCATGGCCCCGAGCATCCCTCCCGTCCCTGAGCATCCCCCCGCAGCCTTGAGTATCCCCCCGCAGCCTTGAGTATCCCCCTTGCTGCTCCGAGCATCTCCCCCGCAGTCCCAAGCATCCTTGAGCATCCTCCTCGCAACCCTGAGCATCCTCCTCAAGGCCCCAGCAACTTCCCCACGGTCCCCCTTTGCACCCCCCAGTATCTTCCCCGTGGCCCTAAGCACCCCCCACAGCGCTGAGCCATCCTCCTGCAGCCCCACAAACCTCCCCACAACCCAGCATCCTCCCTGGGCCCTCAGGACCTGCTCAACAGCAGCAGGATTTACCGACTGAGGAAGAGATGTTATAAGCTGGCTGCAAGTGAGGACCTTCAGAGGGGACCTTCTCTCCTTCAGATATGACCCCCAGCCTCACTGCCTGGAGAGGGACCGATGCAAACACGCCCTGGAGGAACTGTAAGTAAGAATAATTTCAGCAAAATTCATCCCAAGTGGGTACCAGATGGAGGTGGGTGACACGGACCAAAGTCCTGCCTCTGTGCAGAGATGCTGCCTCTGCTGGGGGGAAGCAGAGCACCCACATGTCCCCGGGAGCACGGCTGTGTAGAGCTCAGCTGGCTCCTCTCCACCTTCCTACAGCCCACCAAGTGATGAAACCTCTCAGTGGGGATTTCATTCCCCTCTTTCTCAGCTCAAACTAACGTCCCACCCATGGGCTGGGGGTCCCAGTGCCTGTGAACTTGCCTTGGTGCAGGGCATTGGCACAGCTGCTTCAGTAACACCTGCTCTTCCACCTCTTCCTTAGGGAAAAAAAATGATGACCCAGGAGACGAATACCTGATTCCCATGGGACACCTCCCAACTTGTCTCCCTCTCACCAAAGCCTACTGCCTCCATAATCCAGAGAAATTACAGGACTGTAATTCCAGCTCCTTCCAACACCCCCTGGCATCACCACTTCTTCCCAAACAGGAGGGTTGGGGATTCAGTACAGCCACCCCTGCTGCCTCCTGCTGAGAGACACTTAATGTTGTGGGCATCAAAATCTTGTGACCACACAATGTTTTGCCCGTAAATATTTTGGAGGGATGTGAAGAGCTGGTCATTCTCCTCTCTCCTGTGCTCTGGGTGCCTGCAGTGGAAAGGAGCGAGCAGCCGCTTTGCTCTTTCTCCTGCAGCAAAGCACTCGAGAGCATTTGCAGATTTGTCAGGCTGCCTCCCCTTCTCCTTAAGAACTAACTCAGTTCTTAAATAGGATATTACCGTGAATTTTGCCATCCCAATCAGGTGACTTTCCCCCCCAGATTCCTTAATACAACCAAGGAGGTCAAATTTATGCTCATCGGGGAGCAATTCCAGTTCCTCTTGTTTATTAACCAAGTTCTTGGCTTTATACACTGAACTATGACTAAATAATTTTATTTTTTTTTCAGGCCATACAGTAACCTGATTAATTTTATTCCCAGACTTTTCCATGCTCCTGTGTGCCCATTTTGCCTTGTTGTTATTATTTTAACATGCTCCCAAGAAACCTGTCCACTCTGCTCCCTTCCATCAGGCTCCCCAGCTCTCTATGAGCATCCATCCAGCCCCCATCTTCTCTCACCCAAGTTCCCAGCGTTGAAGCTTCCTCCATCAGTCCAGCTTGCACACCTCAACATTTTGTGACCCTCTGTTCTGGCACGAGGACCTGTTGGCACATTCAAGCAGGAAACAGAGCCATTTTGGGGACCCCTCAGTGTGTGGGAGCAGGTTCTGCTCATCTTGGCCAAGCAACAACCTCCTCCTGGGAGAACCAGCCCCTTGGCCAGGCAGGAGCCAGAGAAAGCAGGACTGGGTGAGGAGGCAGAAAAGAAAAACGCAAAGCAGCAATAAGACATGGGGAAGTGTAAGATGTTCATGGCATGAGCCTCATGACTTTCCTCTTCTGGGAAGGCTGGGAGTGAAACTCCTAGTTGGTAAGAAGGGATTCTTGCCGTTTCCCAGGTGGAGTGCTGGAAGGGACATGTGCTCAGAGCACGACAAGTTTCTGTGGATGAAGCAGACCCAGAGAATCCAACTCACCCACGGCCCTACATCTTGGAAGCACCCAGGCTTACAATAAGAATGAAGCCAGGCTCCTGTCTCCCAGCGAGCAGATCATTGACGGGTGGGCTATTTTTGTCACCCTTTGAGTGCTCTGGACATTAGGAATGGCTTCACCACTTTCATGTTTTAATAGAGCCATTAATGAATGGCATTGGTACAGCACACAGACAGTCACATCACATCCCTCCCTGGTCACCCAACCCCAGTTCGCGACGGGACACACGCTGCCAGGTTTATTTCACTCAATAAAAAGCCATTATTTTTCCTTCTCCTTGTGAGAGACGGATCAATCCTGAACAACCTGAGGCTCAGCCTGGAGAAGGCAGGGCCTTGTTCCTGCCTCTGCCCCCGTTCCCAAGCAAACAAGCAGTTTCACAGCTTGTGTTTCGCTGCAGCACTACACCGGCGTGGGCTCAGCCTTCCCACCCAGGAGTGGAAGATTTTATCATTCCTAGAGAACCGCCTGAAGTGTCTTTTTACGTGTATTTTTGGCATGACTTGAATAACTTGTCACGCTGATAAACTCGCCGGGAACTGAATTGAACTCTTTCCTCTCAGTGCATTGAGTGATTCCTGCTTACAGCCAGCCTGTTGTGTCTGCAAAGCACTTTGAGATCCTTCAGCCTGATACAGAAAGGGCTCCGGATCTCAAGCAGAGCGAGTGTTTCCTCTCCCAAGTATTTTTAAATATCTTTCGAACAAAACAGCTGACAAGCAATTCATCTTCTATTTATGTCCTAGGTAACTAAAATATAATTTTGGGATTCCTATTCCCCTGGCAGAAGCTGATGTTCCTGCAAACACCGTAGCGCATCAGTGGACACATCATATTGCGCTGCTCTGAGGGGGTCTTTGTGCCAGGAACGCCTCCAGAGGAACAAAATCCCAGTTCTTCTTGGTAGAGAAAAAAAAAAAAAACCAACCAAAAAGCTTTTGAACAAATCCTGGCTCATATGGAAGTTTTCTACAGACTTCCCTGAGATTAAGATTTCAGCCTTTTGAGTCACTTCTGTAAGCTGCAGGTCTGTGAATAGAGTCCAGCTGCTCTCAAGCCCTTCCAAAAATCCTACTTTTGTGTTTTCATGTAATAAATGCTATTATTAGCTCCAACATCACATTTACCAACTACATGGAAACTGAGCTGAGACTTTGCTCAGGTTCCTCAGTACTGGGAAGAACCCTTAATGATGTTATTCCAAATTTGTCAAGGTGAAGGGGAGTGGGATCTAACCATATGGCTCTACTGCAGAAAGGATTTAAGGTCTTTTTCTTTTATTTTGGAACAAAATCAATCATTTTTGTAAGGGGAGGTCACCAAGGAGGCAACTGCATCTCCCAGTCCCGCTGGATGCTCGAGCTTTCCAGGAGACACCTCCCTCTTCTCCTCTGGACCAGCCACCTCCACCACAACTCTAGGCTGAGATGACAGAGCACGAATTGGGGTTTCAGGGTGAAAAACTGCACAGCTGGGGGGCGGGGAGGGGGAGCAGCAGGAGGCATCACATCTTAAACCCCTGCAATAAACCCAGCTGAGCCCTCCTGTCAGAGCCCTGACTCTACCCGATTTAATGCCTGTTGTGCTCTCGCCTCCCACCACACACATTACTGCACCCATTCAGGATTTGTGGCTTTTGAGAATGATCTAAATGAATTTGATGTCCCAGAAAGAGGCACTTGAAAAATAAACCGGTGTGGTTTGATGATAGCATTTTCCACATTTTTATTATAATGACTCTGGTGTTTATTGGAAGGTTAGAGACTCAGCCGAGCATGAAAACAAAGCAATTGAAGAGGCCAGCCCTGTGATGGGGTCTCTGCACGCTCGGTCATTAATGCTCATTCTATACATGACACTTTTTGGCCATTTGGTCTCTACAGCATCTCCCTGTAGGAGTGTGATGAGAGGATGGAGTCAACATCGTTTTGGACGAGGAGCTTCATGCATGCTGGTACAGAGCCTGCCTCCTGCTCCGGCTCTGCAGCACTCTGCAAACTCACACCACCTTTGTTAATTGGGATCATCCTGGTTTTCAGGTTGAGAAACTGAAGACCAGAGAGTTCAAGTTGCCAAAGACCATGTAAGCCAATGGCAGGTCTGGCCAAGTAATGGAGCCAGGAGCCAAATCATAGAATGGTAGTGTTTGGGTTGGAAGGGTCATCTAGTTCCAACCCCTGAGTTCCAAAATCCTTGGCCTGGAGACACTGCCTGGATCTGCAGGGCACAGGCTGCCTTTGGAGAGATGGGCATAAAACAGCCCCTGCCATGAAATCTGCTGGAGGAACAAAAAAATGGCAAAGGAGCTGAAGTCAGAGGTGGCACCAGAGATGAGTTTTGCTGCCCATCTCCTACCGGGTTCGAAGCTCAGCATCTGAGCAACCTGGTTCAGAAGATCCCATGTGAGAAGGTGAGCAGGAGGCTGGTGCTCTGGGGTCCATCTCTGCTCCATCTCTGCCCACACACCGAATTTCTGCGGTTTACCCTTCACCTACTTTCCCAGATTCACATCCCTGCTGCCTCTTGCATTACTGCAACCCGGGAGTGAGTGAAGTCTTAATGGCAAGGGAAAAAAAAAGATATCTATTCCCACACATGTGGCTCAGCAAACCCTGATGCTTTCCAACACACAACCCACTGCTGAGTTTTCTTGGTGAATCAGAAGGAGTGTGTTTTGCTCAGGAGAGGGGATGAGGCACTTAGAGAGCGGGACCCAAGCAGGCTCGGTCCCTCGGGTACCGCAGTGACAGCACCCCCAGGCAGATCCTCCCAGAAATAACAATCTTTGCCATTTTCTTGCATCTAGAGTATGTCCTGGTGTAATAAATTCAGATTACGGAGCGATTCCTTTCACCAGAGATTCAGAACATGCTGATTAAATGCTATTTCTTTGTTCCTCTTAAATAAAGGAACTGTAGCTGATACAAACAAATTACGATTTCAAGCTGTGAGTCAAGACACACCTTGACTCCACAATAAAGCTGCTTCTCCGTTTGGTGGCTCTGAGGAGAAAGAGGAAACAACAAGTGGTGCTTCCTAATGTTCAGATCTTCTTATTAAAGTGCACTAAATTAATTATTTTACCCCTAAGAGATGATAAATTCCTCACTATTTTTAGACTTGTGTACTATTTTGAGAGATTTTTTTCCAGGGCCCAGTCACATGGAAGTTAAACAGCAAGCAGAAAAGTCTCCAAAGGATAATAAACTCTCTCAAATTACTTTGCTAATGGAACAAAGCGTACTGGAAATGTCACACACGATATAACAAGAGTGGTAGAAACCTTTACATGAAACAATGGATCCATTAGCACTAAGTTTTTTTTAAAAAACCCAACCAGACTCGCGATACTTTTGCATCGTTTCATGGAGCTTGTTGCTCCAAGCCAAATGAACTTGTTTGTTCACTTGAATTCTGCAGCTGAGCTCACAACGTGGCATCCAGCTTACTAATCACTCACACTCTCAAGGCATCGATCATTTAGGATTTCAAAGCCCATTATAGACAATAATTAAGCCCCATTGCACCCAGCTGAGTCAGTGGAATTATTTCTGCTTAAAACTGAGGTACAGAGAGGGAATAACTGAATCACTGATTGGAGACCAAAACTGAGCCAAGGTACAAACCCAAGCCCTATCCCCCAAACTCCACTAATTGGTCTATCCAAGCTTAATGAAGTAGTCCATCATCTTCCAAGTTACAGGCATGATCCTTCACTTCTTACGTGACTCATCAACTTGAGAACCTGATTCTGATGGAGCTACTTGGGTGAAAGGATGAACTGTCAGAAACCATCACATCACCCATCCATCCAGCCCCATATTTCGCCTATTTTGCCTCTAGCAACTGCAGTTGGCAGAATATTTAACCTCTAAACATCTCAAAGGCAGAAGCAATGTCATCACAGAGTGGTTTGGACACAACATAACACCATCAATGAATCGTGATGAAAAAAATCACAAGGATGGAGCATTGCTTTAGAAAAGCAGCAAGTAAGCAGCAAACACAAAATGCAGGTAAGAGACCAGGGAAAAAAAAAGATGCCATCAGAGGGCTGTGCCTAATGGAAGCAGATTTCTCAGCCCCCTCCAGTCCATGATTCAGTCTTTCTCCTGGAAGTAATTTACAATAACGAAAGCGAGCTAATACCCAGATGTGTGAAGTACAGAATATATTTGGCTCTGATCTGAAGCATGTTTACTGTAAGGAGGAAGAGTTGTGAGATGAATCTTTTCTTTGACAGCTCTGAGATCTCTTAACCAAATCCCACGCAGCCCCGAAGTGCTCTCCTATTTTCTTGAGATTTAATTAGGTGAGTGTATATTGTACACACAATCATATGCGTGTAGGATAATTGGAGCAGAGGGCTCCAAGGTGTATAGATGGGAACAAAATTTGTCTTCCAGTGAATCTGCACAGGTAGAGTATGTTTTGCTTGGCATGAACACTTTGGCAGATTAAGAGCTATATTTGTCAAACCCTCTGAGAGATCAGAAAGGAGGCACATTAGCAGTCCTGTTCCTGGGCCAGCACTACAGCTCGAATTAAATATGCTACAACTGTGCTGTAAGAAGCATGATGCTACGACAAGAAGCCAAATTTCCCACACTGACTGCGTGCAATTCTTACTGCTGTTCATGCAGTCCCTGTAAGTGTGAGATTGACACACACACCCCCCAAAAAAATCTAGCAGCAGACACAAACAAATCAAATTATTCTGAGATCTCTGGAGGTCCTCAGCCTGTTCTGGGAATCTTCACCTTGCAAGCCTAATGCTGTTCCGTTCCCCCATTGTTCCTTTGAATTTCCCTCTAGGTACCACATTTTCTGTGAGCAGCACTCACCCTGCTCTCATCCTCCGACAAGCTGTTGCTAAAGAAAACTCTATCACTAGGCTAATGTCTCTGAATGCCTTAAAATACAACTCTGCTTCCCAGCATGTGTCTCTCTTTAGCCTCTAAGGATCCTGCCCCTCCCTGTTCATCCTCCCCCTCAAGGAATCGCTGCTTTTTTTAAAAGCTTGTATCACCGAATGACTTTTTTTTTTTTTTTTCTCAAGTAAAGATCTTGGAGGAAATTTCTCTCATCAAATCTGAAGTTGTGCCTGTTGATAGATCAAAGGACCGCGGCTCAACTTTTAAATAGAAAAACATGCTTTTGTTTCAAAAAAAAAAAAAGAGGGTGAACAATAATGTGATTTGTAATCACAGATTACAATATTTCTCAAATGCCCACCCTCCTACCAGTCCCACAGACAGTGTGTTCGATGCAAAGCCTCGTAGAGTGCGAACCCCGACTCCTGCGTGTCCTGAGAAGCCACCGGGTGGTTTGGTGGCACAGAGCACCCTGGGGAAGGGAGGTGACAGAGGGAGGCAGTGCCTCATCTCTGGGACAAAGAATACTAATATCAACCCAAAAGGCTATTTTCAGCCTTTGACAAATGAGCTCTGGTCTCTAAAGGTTAGGGATGGTCAGGGTTGAAAATGTAAACCTCCCCTCAAATGAGTTACCTGCGTGAAAGCACAGCTAATAAGAGTGTCTGAGACTTATTTTATTAAAAAAAAAAAATAAATAAGAAGCCCTGAGAAAACTATCACTTTTAACAGAAAGTTTGTCAAATGAAAGCAAATTTTGCTATTACGCACTGAGTATCTTGGCTGCAAATGAGCTGCATCCGCGTCAAGCTGTGAGTATGAAATTAATCCGAGGCATAACCTTTAGCTCTACACTTTGACAATGTTTTAGTGCTGAACTATAAATATTTGATCTGTTGCTCTTCTGAGTAAAATGGATTTGTTGTGCTCATCTGCAGGGTTATCAATTATTCCCAAGTATATTTATTGCTGATTAAATGACTTGAAAAGTGCCTTTTTTTGTCTGATGTTATTATGTGATATTTAGCGAGCAAACATGGAAATTAACTATCCCTGCCATCAATATTAACCCTTTATCTTGGGGAGAAAACATTTCCTGTCTGACAACACACAGAACTGAGTGCCAACCAAGATATTTAGAATACAGGCTGGAGCCTTGTTAATTATATATGATTATATTTCTTTATGTTTTGGGGTCACACTTAGTGCTAAGATCCAGCTTCCATTTGTAATCACTAGAGAAATAAAACAGCATCCTTAAGTCATCAGCAAAGAATGATTCAATCCATTGAAATAAAATATAATATAAACCTCTTTGCACCATGAAATTAATGAATCTAAACCCATGACTCACATATACTGGCAGGACGATTCTTTTCAGAACGATGAGTTGAAAACAGGATTTGGTGAAGAGTTTGAATATTGGCTTTTTAGCAATTCTTTGTTCTGCTTCCTGAAGGTGCAGATCTCAGGAAGGCGGGAGTGTCTCGCAATGATATCGAAATGACATGGAGGGGGTCTTTTTTGGCATTTTACACCTGTGTAAAGACCTGTCCCAGTGCTGGAAACACCATGTGAGAGGAGTTTGCAGAAGGACTGTCCAGAGCCACTATATGATGTGCCATGGTGTGAGGGCAAGAGCCAGGAGTCATGGAAACCCAACCTCTGCCTCGGCAGAGAGCCAGGACCTGGGGAGGTTGGGCTGGTGTGGGACAGTGTGGTTGCACATAGAGGATGGGGCTGGATCTGGCCTCCCAGCCTGCACTGGAAGGAGTGAGTGGTGAGTAGGACTTGGGAGGTGATCGTTCCCCTGTACTTGGCACTGGTGAGGCTCCACCTCGAGTGTTGTGTTCAGTTTTGGGTCCCTTACCACAAAAAAAAGACATTGAGGTGCTAGAGTGAGTCCAGAGAAGGGCAACGAAGCTGGTGAGGGGTCTGGAGAATAAATCTTATGAGGAGAGGCTGAGGGAGTTGGGGGTGTTCAGTCTGGGGAAGAGGAGCCTGAGGGGAGACCTTCTCGCTCTCTACAGCTCTCTGAAAGGAGGGTGTAGGGAGGTGGGGATCAGTCTCTTCTCTCAAGTCACAGGCAGTAGGACAAGAGGAAATGGCCTCAAGTTGTGCCAGGAGAGGTTCAGATTGGATATCAGGAAAAAATTTTACACTGAAAGAGTTATTAAGCCTTGGAAGGGGCTGCCCAGGGAAGTGGTTGAGGCACCATCCCTGTTGGTATTTAAAAGATGGGTTGACATAGTGCTTAGAGACATGATTTAATGATGGTTGGACTAGATGATCTTAAAGGTTTCTTCCAACCTAGACAGTTCTATGATTCTGCGATCGATAACCTTACACATTCTTTGTCCCAAATAAACTTCCTGGGTCTAGTTTGAAATTGAGGACTCGGTGAGATTAAGGAATCTGAAACCTTCAGCAGTTTCCCCCTTCAAAGGCCGATTATACTAAATATTATCCAAGAAGCAGAAAATGCCCCAGCTGAGGAGTGGCCAGCAATGCCACCTGCCTCCAGCCCCTGGGAAAAGAGTTGGGGCTTCCTTCTCCTGGGAACATTGCACGTGCCACCGCTGGGAAAAAGAAAACAGTGAAGAAGAACAGTGGGAAGAAGAAGAAATTCTTCCCAGAAGAACTGGGAAGAACATGCTTTGCAGGATCAAAGGTGCCCTGAGGACCCGCGGGCAGCAGTGCCACCGGCCTGCTCCGACACCCCCCCGACTGAAATGTGGAAGGTACAACCACCAGTTCTGCCCAGTTGCTTTGTCACCGTGTTCCTTGTGATGAGTAATGTCACTTTTAAGCCTAATTATGCAGGTATATTTATTATCCTATGCTTGGCCATAGTGCTGGGGTACTTGCGTAATTTCACAGACGAGTGACACTTAAGACAGCACATTACTGTCAGCAGCTCCCAGCTCATTTCATGCTAATTGCTCTCCAAAATTGTGTGATGCAGTTTTGACACAAAAACATTTTCAAAAGTATCATTAATTCGGGGGGGGGGGATGGGGTGAGGGTGGGGGAACATTTCCTGAAGTAATTACAGCCAACATCCTCCATTGTTCCTAATTATTTAATACAGCCCTGCCCAAACACACTTTAATGTTGATTATCAGAAAGACAGGTATTATCTACTCTACTTTGAAGTGTGATAAATGGGTCTCTTTAGGAGAAAGTAAATATTACCTGTTGTAGGCAATGATGCAAAATGTTGAAATACTTCATTTATCTGTTTTCCAATATACTTCTCAAACCTATAACTTAATTAATTTTACGGCACAGACGTTGTTAAATGATGCTGGCGTGGGATTACATAACATCAGGAGATGTTTTAATGAACCCACTATGTTTTATATCCTCCTTTGTCCTAAAATGATCGTTTATGCCTCCAAAAAGATGAAGAGCGTGTTAAAGGAGAAGCTGCTGCCTGAACATTCAAGGAGTGCACACTCCATCCAAGGAGTCGCACACACAACCACCCCAGCCTGTCACAGGGTCCTTTCACAGTGGGTGACTCCAAGGAGCCCACGGGTGCCCCTTTCCATTCCTCACACATGTACTCAAGGTACACTCCCTCCTTCAAGCTCAACCCGCAGCAGAGTCTCAGCTGTCAGATTTTACAAAAAGAAAAATTGAAAGGCTCAGCAGGAGGGTCAGCCCGGGCCGGGTGTCTCCAGAGAGGGACATTGAAAAGAAATCCCTGGGTGATGACACCTCTGTGATCTCCACACCCGCCCCCCACAGGCTCTTCACACCTCTTTTAGTCCAATGGTGATTTTTGGTCTGGGGTCTTCTAACTCCTGCTCTTGGCTGCTCTTATCTTGATGATTTGCAGTCTCTGATGAGGGTTGTCCTCTCCTTATCTTCTGGTTTGTGCTTCTCGTGCACCTGCGCTCGCTGATGGAACAGTGGGAAAAATCCCAGATTTAGGGAAAACGCCACCAAAACATCAGTGTGTTATTGACACTCATACTAAATGTCTAAAGACAGCACTGTACTGGGAAAATTACTAAGAAAATTAAGTCTATTGCAGCCTAGAGGCTTCAGCAAATCTAGCTACTCATGCCACGTAAAGGTAAGCAAACAGCATAAATCAAGCCATATTGTAACCCTAAGTAATTTATTCTAACTGAAACTTATTTATTTAAGCTAAACATCTAATATCTCTCAAGAATATATATTTAAATACAAATGACAAGGAATTCAGTAAGAAGAAAGCAGATCTGAATGATAAGGCTGCTGCTCATCCAGTCTTCCAGCTAGCCATGACATACACAAGTAGATCCTAGGAATTTGCTGTACATTTTAATGTGTAATTTATTGTGGTTTCTTTCCATTTCCCTTCCTAGAAAATTTAAATGGACATTTTTTGTTGTTAAATATGATGTCATATCATGCTGCTGAGTAACCCAAGCATGAACCTGCTTCACTGAGGCATGGTATGTCCTGGAATCATTCTTCCATCACCTTCCAATACCAGCTCTGCAGGTGACAGGAGAAGCCCATGAATAATTGGGCCATTTTGTCATTTCTGGGACAGATGGCAGCCCTTGACTCAGGGGACAGGACTCCAGGAATGTTTGCTGAGCGGGGTGACGTGCTGCTCATTGGATGACACATGTGATGATGTGTCAGAACAAGCACCTTATGCCAAGATCTTGGGGTTTCTTGAGACTTTTTGTGTAGATCTAGAAGCTGAACTTCTGTGTTTGACAGGGACCTGCTCTGATTTTTCATACATAGAAAGGGAAGTGAGCTCACAGTGGTCACTTAGTGGGATTCTGGGACAAAAAAAAAGGTGGGAGATCTTAAAGTTTGAAAAAACTGCTTTGGCCTCTATCTCTGTGCTGCCCCCAAACAAGCTTTTATGCCTTTTTACTTTACTTCCAGAGGAACATGGCTGCTGAGCCCGTGTCAATGCTCCTCTCCGTGCTCCTGGAGCACCCTCTTCTGTTTGAGGAGCTGCAATTCTCTCCAAGCCCTGGCAGCACAGACCTTTAAAATACACAATCAGCCCTTAAAGCAGATGTGGGAACATACATTTCTTTATCAACCAACCAGGCGTATCAATGATTAACTCAAGTTCACCTTAACTTGCCCTGCAGCCTGGGACAGCTGTCACATACTCAGATGCTGAACACATGAATCACAACCTGAGCACATACACGAAGATTTCTCTAACACGCTGTGCTCTTTACACACTGACACTAGCACAGCCCATTTGTGGTACCATGCAATATCCTATTTTGCAGAGTGTTTACTTTTTGGTTTTTTTTCCAACCGCACCTAGTTTACATAGGCTACCAGGCACTTATGCTATAAAAGCAGATCAAGAGGCAGAAACGCAGGTCCAATGCATCAGTTCTGAGGCTATTTGCACCCCCAGGATAGGCGTTCGCCTTGGACAAATCCCACTGAAATCACAATCCTGTGGCCTCCGCTGCTTGGAAGGTCACCACCACCCTGCCACCTCTGTGGGACACCAATCCCACTGCACATGTTGTTGCCAAACACCTTGTCCAGGGGAGAGCCAGTGCCACCCTGCCTCACAGCTGCTCACCCGCTGCACGCCTGTGGAGAGTAACACCCTGAGGTGCCAGGCAATGGGCCTGGGGTCCCCAGTCTCCCCACAGCCAGAGATGCCAGGGCAGAGGCCTGAGGCCCTCAGTTTCCTCATGGCGAGGGTCTCCAGTTTCCCAGAGGAGCAGGCCCCGAGGTGACACAGCACAGGCCGCAGCCGCCCAGCGCTGCTCGGCCTCTCCCAGGACCTGCTTCAGCTGCCACCGGGCGAGAGGCCGCCAAATGGCTCCCTCGAGCCACCTCCACTTGAGAGGAGACCAGCGAGAGGCAACCAGAGAGGCTCCACCGCGCAGGCGCTCCGGACACCCCTCCTCTATGTGCAGAGGCCTGCATGGGCGGGGGCGCTCTGGGCTGCGTCTCTATGGTCGGGCTCTGGAGCACGCAGGGTGACGTCAGGCGGGCGGAGCGCCCTCGCGGTGGTGGGAGGTACTTCGGGGGCGCCAGGCGCCGCTCTAGCCAGGAGTCTCGATGGTGGTGGTGGTGCCGTGGGGCTCGGCGGATCTCTATGGTCGGGAGCTGGGCGGAGAGTCGTGTGCCGGTGCGGGTGGCGCTCTAGGCCGCCTCTCGATGGTGTGGGCGGTTGCTAGGCGGTGCGGGGCCTAGGCCGCGGCGGGTCGGCGCCGCCATGGCCGCCTCGGCCTCCTCGGCCTCCGGCGCGGCGGCGTCGGGACCCACGGACGGGTCGTGTGTGCTGTGCTGCGGGGAGCTGGAGGTGGTGGCCCTGGGCCGCTGCGATCACCCAATCTGTTACCGCTGCTCGGTGCGGATGCGGGCGCTGTGCGGCGTGCGGTACTGCGCGGTGTGCCGGGAGGAGCTGGGCCAGGTGAGGCCGGGACCGGAGCCCCCACACGCACCTCCCCCGCTGGGGTCTGTCAGCGTCTTGCGGGGCTGGGCTGGGGCCGGTTGCCCGGGGGAGCGGGGCGTTGGGCGGCGGGGGGAGGCCTCGGGCCGGGCAGGAGCCGGGCCCTGGAGCAACTCGTGGAATCTGCTGAGTGGAGCCGGGGCGGGGAGTCCTCCCCCAGCCGGCAGCTTCCCGGGTGTCTCTGCCGGCGATCAGGGGAGACGGCGGGGCGGTGTTGGAGAGACAAAATACGAAGAAAATGGCATTTAAAGAGAATATTTTTGGGGGTTTTTTTTTTTTTTTGGATCAGCGGGGCTCGCTCTCTAGCGTTGGTATTACGTGATCGCGGATGACTCTATCATCCTGCCGAATTCCTGACTTGATTTTAAGCTTGGGGGAGAGCGTGGTTTGTATTCTTTCAGGGCTTGCTCACGCCTTGCCTTACAGCCCCCTATGCTGCCTTTGCCCCCAGTTCCTGTTAGCGTGATCCACCTCTTGGGCGTATGCTTAAAAAAAAAAAAAAGTCATTTCCCCTCGGTTTTAATTCTTCTGATAGATTTCTGTTTTCCTCACGGCCGGCCGCCAGGGCCCAGTTGCAGAGCTTGGGGGAGGTCGCCCTGATGCTGTGGCTCAGCTGTGGAGGGTGGTGAGCTGCGGGAAGAAAAGCTGTTCAAGGTTGTTTATAAAAACAAATACTCATACTTTAATTTGTTTTTGCAGAACTCGTGCTGGGGGCGGGGGGGGGAAAGGACAAACCTTTAAGAAGAAAACAACTGGTACTAGTACTGAAAGAAATACAATGAGATTGTTTAGGAAATGAAACTAAACAACTATATCAGGGGGAAGGGGCTCTCCACTTGGCAAAAGGAGAGCCCCCCTTCCTCAATAAAACTGTTTGCTTTGGATTTTCAAACTGTTCAGATGGTTGGATGGATTGAAGATGGCCTTAGGCACATGGCCTAAGACTTTGTGGAGGCCAGAAAGGTCGATGTGGTTTTTTAGACTGAGCTTCCTGGGACAGGAGTAGCCTCTGTGTACAGAAGGAGACTCTATGAAAGTAATTTTATCTCTGATCATCCTCTGAGGAGCTGCTGCTCCTCTTCTCCTGTCTTGGGAAGAACCATGCAGTGATGTCACTCTTCCTCCTTCAACCTGCTTGTCTCAGGGTCACAAATGGGCTGTTCAATTTTGTAATATCACTATATTATGTGGCCTGAACTTTGGTTCCTTCAGCCATCTTTCTCTTTCCTTTATGAACTGTTTTAAATGATCCTTTTATTATAATTGACTGAGAGGCCATCTTTAATGGCTGTGCTCTTTTCCCTGCCCTCCCCCTTGTCTTTAAGTGCCACTATAATACTGTTCTGCCTGTTCACCCACATGCCCCAAGGAAAGACAAAAAGATACTGGAGTGCATAAATCACATCAAAACTGCCGTTGAGTGAACTGAATGTATATGTAGGACTTAAAACTGGGTTTCTTAATCTTAATAGTGTGTGTGGAATTAGCAGAGGTGCTACCAAATCTCAGCTGGTGTCGTACAGAGTAGCGTAGACTGAACTAGTAAGTGTCACAGCAGAATGTACAAGGAAATAGAGCTGTAAAGATGAATGGCAGCAGAGGACATGACTGAGGAGAAAGCAGGATATACTTGTTATGATAATATGTGCTTTCAGTGATGTATAATTGTTGCAGTGAAGTTAGGAAGGATTACTTGCTGACCTGTAAACTAACCCTGACGTATACTTGGTTGAGGCTTGGAGGATCCATCAGTATGTTTGTTACCTATACGTGTGAGATTGCTCTTGGAATTGCTGTAGGAAATTGTGTTGGACTCCAGTGATAAAATCTACTTTTCAGCAGTCCATTCCTCTCTTCTAAAACTCACTTTGAACTGAAATGAACTGTCAATAATTCTTTTAAGCTTGGTATTTCAGCAACTTGGGTATATTTTTTGTTTTGGTTAATTTAACTAGCTCCATGGTAAAGAAAACTGTAAAAAAAAAAAAGGCAAGCAAAAAGACCCCACCAAACCAGACAGAAAAGACATATTCCATGGTATTTCACCCCAACAATGGAAGAGGAGTGATTTAACAAGACTAAACTACGTGTGTATTATGTAATTGAATGGTTTTATTAAGGTTGTAAGTATTTCTAGATGAACAGGTAATCGATTACTCTTTGTGTGTATCTCAGCCTTTCTGAGCTGCTGCAGCTGTTTCATAAATGTTGCTACCCTGGCACTTCCCAAACTGGGAACGTGGCTGGAGCAGACTGGTGGTAGGTGGCTTCTGAAGAGGGATGTAATATCGTAAATGGCTGCTCTGTGAGACCCAGGCTGCTTGCAGGTCAGCTGTGAGCAAGCTGGTTCCTTTAGAAGGGGTATGTGGTACAAATAATTTCAGAAGTGATGTAGTATTTGATTTCTTGCTTTCATGGTAGTTAGGGAAAGAAGAAACAGTGGTTTCCCAGTCAGACTCCAAGTAGCATCACTTTTTTGCTTACAGACTCTAGGCTTCTGTGTGATCTCCTACCAGGAGACAGGAGGGAGCTGAGTGCAGGGCTCTTGACAGGCATTTGCTGCAGAGGGGGTTGAGTTGGTTGAAGGTGTTTACTCATAGCACAGCTGTGGTAGCAAAACATACCATAAAAGAGTTTCCTAATCTAGTTCAAAATCCAAAGACCAGGCTGGTCCCATCCACCTTTGTCTAAGCTGGCTTACTTGCTGGAAGCTGATAAGGAGCAGTCACAGTGGCTTTGCTGGCAGCTGTGGGGGCAGTAACTGGGGGTGGTGATGAGCAGCTGGGACTGACAGAGAGCTCTGAAGTGTTGTCCAAACTTCGGGCTGTGGCGAGTTCCCTGGCAAACAAAGTTTGTGCTGTGGAGTTTAACCAGAATCCCAAAGCCTGTGCAGCCTCAACGTGCTCTCGCTAATTCTTGGGTTGTGTTACCTGCAGGTTGTCTTTGGACGGAAGCTTACGTCTTTCTCCACGATAGCACTTAACCAGTTGCAGCATGAGAAGAAATATGACATTTATTTTATGGATGGAGAAATCTATGCACTGTACAGGTAGGTACTGGAATCCTTTCTGTATCATACCCCGCATATTCTTATCTGCGTGACGTGGCAGGAAACGCACGTTTTGGTACAACTGTGTGGTTTTCTTCTGTGGGAACAGAGTGGCTGCTGTGCTGCTTGTGTTAGTCACTGTGTGCTGCAGGTGGCTTTGGTGGCACAAGAGGTTGGAGCAGCGTGGTTGGCTCCACAGTTGGAGAAGGGAGCACCTCCTCGAGGCAGGAGCGTTAGATTCACCGATGCGTAATACAGGAGCGTTGCTTTGTTACTAAAAGTTGCATTTTGATCCTTTCTCAACAGTCAACTTGCTGAAAGGCATCTATTGCCTACCTACTCTGGAAATTGGTAAAGACTGAATCACTATTATAATTGTATTTATTGCTGTGCTGCCTAAGGACTAAGCAAAACTAATTGTACCATAGAATCATAGAATGGTTAGAGTTGGAAGGGACCTTAAAGATCATTGAGTTTCAACCCCCAAAAAGAAGAGCAACCTTTTCTGCCCACAAAGATCTTGATTCTAAAATGGGAGAGAGAAAGGGTGAAGTAAAAAAACAATGCAGAGTAAAAAATGCAGCATCAGTATAGTGTTCTTTAAAATATTTTTGACAACGTGCTTAATTGAGAGGTTTTCAGATAATTAAAAGCAGTTGAAAGAAGAGTGACAAAAGATGAAACTATGCAGGCCGTGATACCTTTTTCTTGGAGAACTATGCATTATATCCAACCTGATTTGGTCTAAGAATGTAGCTTTGCTGATTGCTTTACAAGTTTGTAAGACTTCATATTTAAGGAATTGGGCAATGGGTTTAGGGAGCAGAATCGGTTGGAAGCAGGTTCTGATTAAATAAGTGCCAGCTCTGGGAATTGCTTTTGATGATACGATTTCTGGAGAGTTCCTGAGATTTACAGTTCCAAGGCAGCAGTCAAATGTGAGGGAGTGGG
This sequence comes from Scolopax mira, assembly GCA_004320125.1. Taxonomy (NCBI): domain Eukaryota; kingdom Metazoa; phylum Chordata; class Aves; order Charadriiformes; family Scolopacidae; genus Scolopax; species Scolopax mira. The sequence goes on along the minus strand of BJBW01002625.1, from coordinate 41,618 downwards.
GTCTCCCACTGAGACCAGTGCTCTGTCCTCAGCTCTTGTTGGGAATCATCGTGGGGGTTTTGTTTGTTTTATTCCCCCCACCTCCTCCTTTTCATCTCCCCCACTGTATTCTTCAGTTTCTGACAGTAGAAAATGTAATTAAATTGCACGTGAATATTGCATATATCAGCTGATCTTCAATAAGCAAGAGATTTGTTGCATGGATGTGTTACAGTCCATTCAAAATTTTATACTTTGATTGTTTAGCTCTCCTCTCACAGTTGAAGCCTCGGTGTAATTCGGTTCTGTTCTGCTCCTGACAGATAACAAAGTATTCTTGGAACAAGCAGGACACTAACCACATTCCAAATTGCAGGGGGAGCCATAAAAATGCAGCCTTCTGCATGTCGGAACATTTGGTTTTAGATAAAGGTATTGGGTTGCTGAGAGGGAATCAGATAATTTTTAGGAAATCTTTCCTTTCCCTTAGGAAGCTGCTGCAGCATGAATGCCCTTTGTGTCCAGATGCGAAGCCATTCAGTACCTTTGCAGATCTGGAACAGCACATGAGGAAGCAGCATGAACTCTTCTGTTGCAAGCTCTGTGTGAAACACTTAAAGGTGAGATAGTTCTATGTTTAGATGTTTGGGTAGGGGGGCTGCTTCCTAATATCACCTGCAAAAGCACCTGGGGAGATGGGAAGAAGAGGGTGACTGAACAGCACAGATTCATGTTTGTGTTTTGGGGGTTTTTTTAAGTTTCATCTGTCTGTTTGCAGTGAGGCTAGTTGCTTTGGTTTAAGTCTGTCTTCTTCCACAAACTGATTAATGAAGAGGTCAAGAAGATTCTTAGTGGATAATATTTTAAATTAAGCATGACCATATTAATAACCTCTGATGTCAGCTCCTCTGCCACAATGTGTGTAAATACCAAACCCTAACTCTCTGATAGGAAGTTAATCCTGAGTCATAGGCAGACTTTGTTACAACTGTAATGGTAGAGATTTGATGTCTATTAAGACTTATTCTCTTAATGACTTCACAAGTTAAAACTGTAACTTAAGACAATAATTGATGCCAGTTCAGAAAGCAGAATGCATTGTGGAGTGATGGATTTATTTCTCAGATCAGAGTCAACATAGCATTTACAGTTGGATCATATACAGGATGAGAATCCATCTTCCAGGTTTAATGAAATGTAATTATATTTCATTATCTTGTTTATTTGTTGTCGTGGTTTGACCCCAGTCAGCAACTAGAATCATGCAGCTGCTCACTCAACGCCCTCAGCGCCCCCAAGTTTGGATGGGGGAGAGAATCAGAAAAGTGAGGGGGAAAGAAACTTTTGGGTGAGATAAAGGCAGTTGAATAGGTAAAGCAAAAGCTGCACAGGCAAGCAAAGCAAAAGAAGGAGTACATTCACTGCTTCCCATGGGCAGGCAGGTGTTCAGCCATCTCCAGGAAGGTCTGGCTCCATCATGTGTAGTTGGGAAGACAAACACCATAACTTCAAACGTCTCTGCCTTCCTCTTCCTTCCCCAGCTTTATATGCTGAGTGCAACATCATACGGTGTGGAATATTTCTTTGGTTATTTGGGCTCAGCTCTCCTGGCCGTGTCTCCTCCCAGTTTCTTGTGACCCCCCAGCCTGCTCACTGGTGGGGTGATACGAGGAGCAGAGAAGGCCTTAATTGCTTAGCAACAACCCAAAACATCAGTGTTTTACCAACACTATTTTCATCCCAAATCCAAAGCATAGCACTGTACTGCTTGCTAGTAAGAAAGTCAGCTTCATCTGAGCTGAAACCATATTTATTCACAGCAGATTTCCTCTCTCTTGTTGACTTGATTGGAAAATGAAACTCACTGTTGCCGGCAATTGAGGTCCCCTGTGTTTGATGTACACACTTACAACGTCACCAGGGGCTGTTTTAAAATGTATTTTAAAACTTGCCAAATATAAAACAGTTACTGTAAAGCTGGGTTATCTATTTCTGAAAAGATGATGTGCGTTGAGCCTTAAAACTACTTACCACCATAATTATTTTTTTTTCTAATCCCACCCAAATTTCACTTATGTCACGTGATGTTTTTTTCACAGTTCTGAAAGTCAGAATTCCACCTTTCCCTAGAGCAGGTTTTGTATTTCTGAATTACACACTGCACAAAATCAGCAGTTACTGTTAAATGAATTCTAGGGCTGCTGACCTCTGTGTCTAATAGCTGTCAGCATTCCTTGTTGTTGTAAGAGGGAATTTAGTGCATGACCCTGTATTTTTAGAACTCATCACACATAGTTTTTTGTGTGTGTGTGTTTTCTCTGAAACCAATTAAGTATCATATGGGAGAAATGCATGTATCTTGTGGTGCCAGTTGGTTTATGCCAACTGAACTGCAGTTCACTGCTGCAAGGGACAGGATCCAGAAATGGTCACCTTGGCCTGAATGAACATTAATCCTTTTTTCTTTCCCTCCAACGATTGCTTTCAGGGAACTGATTTGACTCTTCCCTGTGGTCGTGTAATCACTAGAGTTAGTTCAAGGGAAGGAGTCAGGAGAGGGCAAGGCCACTTCTTTTGGTCGCTGTGTCATTTGAGCTCTGGTAAAGAGCTGTTTCCATGGTCAGGTTAAGTTGCCAGCACTATGGGAACTTGTTTGTCGTTGTCTCTCCCAGAGAATTCACAAACAATAGTAGAATTTGTTGGCTTTTAATTTCAGAACACTGCAGGGATTTTTATTCCACAGAAAAAAGGTTCCATAGTACTAGTGCCTGCTGAAAAAAGTCCTTAAACTTGCAGAAGCTTCAACCCTAGCTAAGCCTAGCCATCAACCCTAGCTAAGCCAAATGAAGCTGTTCCCAGAACGAGTTAACACTCAGTGTCTAGGTGAGAAATAAAGGATATTCTGTTCTCAGGGCTGTGTGGATCTTCTTGGCATCTTCAGAACTCCTCCTACTGAAATAGCTCATGTGTTAGTAGGGACAGAAGATTGGCTTATAATACAAAATTTGTTGTCTCAACTGTATCCTTTGTATGTAACTATCTTGGGGTAGTTGCTATCTGAGGAAAGTAAAACACCTCACTTCAGGTTTATGTTTGTTTTTTTTAAATTTGAGTATATGTAAAACCTGTATGTTTATAAATACATATTTAGTATTTTTTCCCCACCAGAGATTCTATTAAACCTTATTGCATTATGTTATCATAGAATCATCTGGGCTTGGAAGGGACCTTCAAAGGTCATCTAGTCCGACCCCCCCGCAGTCACAGGGACACCCCC
>BJBW01002625.1:25361-38107 GCA_004320125.1 Scolopax mira | reverse complement strand
TCAGCCTGTCCTCGGAGCAGAGGGGCCCCAACCCCCTGAACATTATTGTGGCCCTCCTCTGGACCCGCTTCATCAGGTCCATGTCCTTCTGTTGAAGGCTCCAGACCTGCACTCAGTATTCCACCAGAGCAGACACCAGAGGTCTCAGCAGAACAGAGCAAAGTGGCAGAATCACTTCTCTGGACCTGCTGGCAACACTTCTTTGGATGCAGCCCAGGATGGGATTGGCCGCCTGGGCTGCAAGTGCCCACTGCCTGCTCATGTCCAGCTTCTCGTCCATCAGCACCCCCAAGTCCCTTCCCTCAGGGCTGCTTCCTAACACCTCATCCCCCAGTCTGTATTGATACCGAGGATTGTTCCGGCCAGGTGCCCAAAAAATGTGAAAGGGAAAAAGGTGGATTAGATCTGCTTCCAGGGCTCAAACTGAGTAAAAACCAAATTAGATTTGATTTAGATCTATCACTTGAATTTTTCTAGTCACTGAATATTTTAGCTTTTGCTAAATATCAAATTATCAAATTGCATCTTTCAGAAGCAAATCTTCCGCTCCTACAAATGAACACGTTGGGCACAGGCTGGTTTATTCCTTTTTTTCTCTGTTTACAAGAAGGAATACATATCTGTATTTTTTTTTCCTTCAGATTTTTACTTATGAACGGAAATGGTATTCTCGTAAGGACCTCGCCCGTCATCGAATCCATGGAGATCCAGATGACACCTCTCATCGTGGGCATCCCCTCTGTAAATTTTGTGACGAGCGTTATTTGGATAATGATGAGTTACTGAAACATCTAAGACGAGATCATTATTTTTGTCACTTCTGTGACTCTGATGGTGCTCAGGAATACTACAGGTTTGTGAAAGCAGTGTATTTCTGTTTCTGTAGCTTACATTTGGAGGAAAAATTGAGTCTACATTGAATTTTGGGGAAGGTAGTGCTTGAAGACAGAGGGCAAGGAAGGATATGAGCAAGTTGGCTGCGTCTCCTTTGTTCCTCAAACCAACAGCCACAATAATCACTTTCTGTCTTGTTCATGTTTTAAAGTTTCCTTCATTAATGTTAAAAGTTACGTTTTGCAGCATGACAGCAGATGCCTAGTGTGTTGACTAATACTCTGAAATAAATTTTCTTTAATGAAATACATGTCTTATGTACAGCTGGATGTGATGAGTATCAGGCAGAAGGTTTAGTTCAACATCTGGGATCGTGCATTAAGGTCTAGGCTGACTGTACACAAGTGGTTTCAGCTGGAAAGCTTGCCTGGGGGATAAAGAAAGAACCAACCACCCGGGCTTGTCTTCACTTAATACTAGTGGCTACTCTTAGAGGATTACCATTAGTAAGGTGTGTTGGGAAGGTTGCAGCTCAGCCTCCTCTCTCTTTCCAGTGATTATGAATACCTTCGTGAACACTTCCGTGAAAAGCACTTCCTTTGTGAAGAGGGTCGGTGCAGCACAGAACAGTTTACCCACGCTTTCCGCACAGAAATAGATTATAAAGCACACAAAATGGCCTTCCACAGCAAGAACAGGGCAGAGGCCAGGCAGAACCGGCAGATAGACCTTCAGTTTAACTACGCTCCCAGGCACCAGAGGAGGAACGAGGGTAAGTGTGGTTGAGGAATGAGGTGGACAGAAATTATTCATTCTTACTGCTTTAAGAGTTTTCAAGAGCATCTGGTGGCTGAGCCAGGGTGAACAAGCCCTGGAACAGGTCTCTGACAGGTTGTAGTTTGCCCTTGAAGATAATCAGAACTTGACCAGACGGGGTTCTGGGCAACCTGACATAGTTTCAGAGTTGGCCTTGTTTTGAGTGAGGGGATAGAGCAGATGACATCCAGAGGTCTCTTCCTACCTAAGCTGTTTTTTAATTATTTACCCCCCACGTGTGTATTTAATGATGATACATAATTTTAGAAAAACTGCTGACTTTCCTCTCTAATTTGTAATGATATGAATGACTTAATTTAATGCAAAGTGGTGATGAACATGGAGCATGAGACCAGAGCAGCGTATCCACTTAGGACTGCAGATATTAACATACATAGGAACTTTCTGCTGTATGAAACTGTACATAGAGTTGTGTTAACATAAACACAAAATAACCCAAATTGAGAGTTTTGAGTAACAATACAACCAACCAATTAGATTTGTTTGTACTAGTATATTTTTGGTTTTTTCAGGCATCGTGTGATGCCCAGATGAAAGAACTAACTTTGAAAGTAATCAACCATCTCTCCTGTTTAGGTGTTATAGGTGGAGAGGACTATGAAGAGGTTGACAGGTATAACAGGCAAGGGAGGGCAGGCAGATTGGGTGGCCGAGGAAGTCAGCAAAACAGAAGAGGCAGCTGGAGATATAAGAGGTGAGTAGTACAACATTTTGTGGATTTCTCTTGCTGTTTAGTGTTGGTTTTGACTTATTGATGCTTTGGTGGACCAGTAGGAAGGAAGTAGGTACAAAATTTGGAAGCTTCCATAGTAAATCCTTAGTTGAGAATAGAACTGGCTTTCAGTCTAAGCCTGGGTGTCCACTACACGTTTGGTCAAAGTGAAATTTTGTGTGAAGTTTCAGCTGTCTGGACTTGACACAGGAAGCAAACAATATAATCTTCGACTGTGGGTTAAATAACTTCAGAATCCTAAATTATTTTCAGCAATTATTTTTACGCTAAGTTTTCTAAATAGGATTTTCTGAAGTAAGTGCCAAGTCTTTGCAGGTTTAATGGACTTTTTGGTCTGGGTAATCGTGAAGTTCCTGTTCTAAGGACCATGCTTTTCATTGAACTAACAGATCTCTGTGTGGCCAGACTGAGTGCTTTGGAGTAAGAAGAGGGTTAAGTATTGAAATGAAATTTTGCATTTATATGTCTCTTCATCCACACAAGACAGTGCTTTGTACATACTGCACATCTGTTTTTCTTCTTTTTCTCGCCGGATGGTCGGCTGGTTCATTACTGGTGATTTCATGGGGCGGGGGGAGAGAAGTCCATCTCTAAACACTTACGTTGTGTCGCATGTGGATTGTGCATGTGTTGAGGGTTCATGACAAACCATGTTTCCAAGAAGTACTGTGGCCTACAGGTGTGATTCCATACGTTTGAGAATGAGTGGGAGAGATGAGTGTCCCCATGCATCCTTGGTATTGTCTCTCCCAGTTCACCACGGTTTATTCTGGCTTGGATTGTTATTACCACACGTAGAACTTGCAGATCCAGGGGGTGAATGTTGCCTGTCTCACCAGCCCGTGCCAGGGCGGATTGGAGCAGTGGGTTTGCTTTAGCCTTCTCAGCAGGTGGCAGCACAAGATCAGGGACAGTCATCGGAGCTGACACTGGAGAGGTGAGAGCTGGAGAGAGACAAAGCTGCTGGGTAATCCTTTCTGTTTGACTGGAAAATCTGCCTTGTCCTATAGGGAAGAAGAAGACAGAGACGTTGCAGCAGCAGTCAGGGCATCTGTAGCAGCAAAACGGCAAGAAGAGAAAAAACGGGTAGATGACAAAGATGACAGCAGCAGCAGAGGTAAAAAGGAGGACTTGAGGGATTCTGACCTGCTCAGCTCCAAGCGTCTGCCCAGGTCTTCAAATGATGTTACAGGTTGGTGTTGAACACGTTCTGCAGCTGCAGGGAGAGGTGGTGGGTTGCCATGAGGTGTTCTCCAAAGCTGGTGGACGTGGATAGAGCTGTGCAAATCGTCATCCAGCAACACGGATTTGCAGTGAAACGTGTCTGAATGGGCTGGGATTCCTGTAGCAAGTTATACTTGAAAAGGAGCTGTACATTAACTCAAATGCAGTTAATGTACAACATTATGTGTGATGTTCCTTTCAAATCAGTATAGTCTAAGAACAGGCCATTTCCTACCCTAGCATGCACAGACTGATCTGTTTCTGATCTGATTCTGGGTGAAAGCAAGCCTTTAATTGTTGTGAACCACATCCAGTCTGGGACAAATAAGTATGATGCAGTGGTGTTTTGATATTACTGTTGCTCCACATCCATTTTCCACTGTTTTGTTGCTTCTACAACAGGATTCCCCCTTAAAGATTGTACACTTTCATTATGAACTGAGAGCTGCTGAGGGCTCTGTTTGGTTAATGGGTACAGCTCAGCTGGGGGTGAGAGGCATGCCCAGCTGCATGCCTGCATCCATGCCAGAGCTGTTACCAATCTGTCCACAGCACTGGATTTGGTTATTAAGGCAAATCTAAATTGGGAATGAGTTATGTTTCAATGTAACAGGACTGCCCGGGAGCTAATTGTTGAGCAGCTTGGGCATCTGTGCAGCAGAGGTGTTGATGGACAGCTCGGAGGAGCATCCATCAGCATTCCTTAGATGCTCCCATGAGCATCCTGACCCCGTTGGGTGCCCGAGTGCTAACCTCGGGCAGAATCCTGGAGCAGACAGCTGGGGGCATTGGCATCTCCATCTCTGGAGGGTTCCCTCACAAAATACTTACGTTTTGCTCATGTGTCATGAATTTCCTGTAAGCTACAGCCAGTAGGCGATGACATAATGGTGAATGCAGTTAATTGAAGGAAAGAGTGATGCATGATTTAAATTGTCCTTTTGGAATGTCACAGTTAGTGACATCACCAGCTGCTGAAAATAGGAACTTGTTAATGCTGCTGTCATGTTCATTGATAGCTTCAACTCTGAAATGAATGGATTTTAGTTGAAAACATTTCTTTGCTTTTTTTTTTTGTCAATACTCCAAAAGAAGCAGCTGCTAACGGTGCTTTAAGCCAGGATGACTTTCCAGCAATTGGTTCAGCAGTGGGACCCCTACAAGGGTAAGTTTGTGCAAGGCTGCAGCAATGAGAAAGCACCTTTAGAAACTTAGTTATGTTCTGTATGTCTGGAGAAAATAATTTTACAGATTACTTAAACTACAAATGCTTCCTCCCTGCCCTGGCCCCCTTCTTCCTCAAGCTGTTTCTGTGCTACACACCTGCATGAAGGGTTTTGGTTGTTGCTGCAGTTCACAGCTTGATCTTTTGCTGGTGTAGTTTGAGGGAAATTCTCAATATTCTCAATTCCACCCGTTTGTAACTTGATAGCTTATCCTGTGGGTGCTATACACTATGAGTTTTAAAATTCATTATCTCCTGAAGTGGGTGGTGATTAGAATGGTGACTGTGCAGGACATGGAGCTAGAACATGCGTGTCCAGCTTGCTGGTCAAACTGTACTGAGACATTATAGACAATGCAGCAAGGCTTGGGGGACTTCTTTGAGGAGACCCATCCCAGACACAGTTTACAAGCCTGATGCATTTGCATCCTGCCAACAGTTTGGGCAGTTGTGGTGTCCTCGGGGATGGTTTGAGGAAGGGTGCAGGTGGGTGTGGAGCTCTGTCAGAGGTGTGCTGCCTCTGCAGCACCATTGTAAAAGGCTGTGCTCTTCCTTTCTTGCAGCTCTGCCCAGCTGGCAGCAGTTAAACTTAAAGAGGAAGATTTCCCAAGCTTGTCATCCTCTCCAGCACCCACCATCTCTTCTGGGATTTCTCTGACATATACAGCAACTGCAAAGAAAACAGCTTTCCAAGAGGAGGATTTTCCAGCCCTGGTGTCCAAAATGAGGCCTAACAATAAAACAGTAACTAACATCACATCTGCATGGAACAATGGTTCCAGTAAAAATGTGGTTAAAGCCATTAGCAACCCCTGTGTAAACCAGATAGCCAAAAAACCATCCTCCTTGAATAGCAGTAAAGGAAGTAAGAAGAGCAATAAACTCTCTCAGTCAGATGACGAAGACGGCGGTAGTGGGTTGACAACCCAGGAGATCAGAAACACACCAACAATGTTTGACGTCTCGTCCTTGCTGGCAGCTTCTACCTCTCAAACTTTTACGAAAGTGAGCAAGAAAAAGAAGATGGGGGTTGAGAAGCAGAGACCGTCGTCCCCCCACGTCTCACAGGAGACATCGTTGCCCAGGTCATCTTCTGAAAAGCTGCCCGAAGCAGAGAGGACATCAAATGCATCCTCTGCTCTTCACGCCCCTGAGAGATCCACAACAGTCATGAATGGTCATTCGGAAAAATCATTAGGGATCTGTAATACACCCAAAGAGCCCCCTGGCCTTAAAAAGCCCACAGTGACTAACAAATGCCCTTTACCTCAGGAAGACTTCCCAGCCCTCGGGAGCTCAGGATCAGCTAGAATGCCCCCGCCACCAGGTAAGCACTGTGGGACACGGCCAGCTCTGCTTGGAGGCAGCTTGGAGAAACGTGGCACGTGGATGAGATGTAGAAACTGCTCTTTCTGGCTCTCGTGTGAGGAAGAGTTTTGCCACACGTGCTTGAAAGTCCTCTCTAAATCATGGTTGAAGCAGTGGAAACGTTGGGGACCTCTGCTCTGTGCAGCTGCAGGTGTTTGCTCTCTGAGGTGGCTCACAGATAAGCAGTTGATCTTTACCTGTCACTGCTTTTCTGATGAGTCATGGCTGACACATATCTCTGCTTTTGTGCTTTAAGATCTAGTTTGGGAACTGCTGCAGGCAAAGGGAGTCTCTCTTTAGCTCTGACCCGTGCCTGCTGGTACTTCTCAGTTGGCTTGAGTGTTCACTTTTGTTCTGTGTTTGCAGAGATTTAATGCCCTTGCTTTTAGTGGTGCCATAGTCTGGTAAAACTGGACTAATGTAGCAACAAATGTGACTTATGGTGGTTTTAATCAAAGTAATGTCACGTCAGGAGATGCCTAGCTGTTCTGATCCATGCTGCTCTGAGTGGAGTCTGCTAGAAATACTATGCTGTTCTCACTTCTGGAGTGATTTCTGTTCACTTCAATAATGTAAAAATGTTCTTTTTTATTGTGAGTTTGAATGTTGGGTTGGGTTTTTACTAATCTTATTTTCTATTGAAAAAGTAAATTCATAGTAAAAGTGCTTTCTCTGTAGAGTAACATCAGCCACCCTGAAGTGCTTCTTGACCCGAATATTAAGGCAACAGATTTCCACCTCTAATTTTTAGGTTTTTTTCCAATATGGTGATGTCTGCACTGCTGATTCTTACTTCTTGGTGCCTCTGGAGAGTCCGTCACACCACTGGTGTTAATTTTAGGGCAGTGGTATGTGGGTGCCACAGATACATGCTCTAACTTCCTGCCTGTTCTCTGCTTTCATTTAGGCTTTAACACTGTGGTGCTATTAAAGAGTCCTCCTCCGCCTCCAGGGCTGTCGGTGCCTGTTAGTAAACCCCCTCCAGGTTTTGCTGTTATTCCATCTACCAATATCTCTGAACCTGTCACTACATCTTTGAAAGAGTAAGTAAAAGTCCTTTGAGTTCAAGTTGCTTCACACATTACATCTCTGTTATGTCACAGAGGCTTCAAACGGCGCATGAAATACTCTGAGGGATTATTTTTAACAGTTGCTGCCGCAGAGGCCAGGTGTTTCATGGTTCCTGTGGCCATTGAGGGCTTCTGGCTTTTCTGGATTTATTTGGAAATCTGCAGCTTCAATGTAGTTCTTAACCCTTCCATTGATTCTGAGTCCCAGAGTCAAGGTGCAGAAACATGTTTTCTTTGTTAACCTCTAAATGCTTTTGTTGCTCTGATCTTTCTAGTAACTGGCCTCTGGCCAGGGACCTTTGGGGCGAGAGAAATGAGTTTGTGCAAAAAAAGGAGTGGAAAACTTGTGTAAGTTTAGTACAGGTATCTGTATTGATCTGTTTGGGTTTATTCATGGTGCAGTCTTTGTTGCTCACATCTTTTGAGTGAACCCAACTTATAAAACAGCTGGTCAAGAATACGTTAAACTTGCATTTTAAATAATCTGTAAAGCTGGAATCCCACAGGACACGTTTCGTCGTCCTGTCAAGATACCTGTTTGCTAATTATGGTAATTGTGTGTGTGTGTGGTTGGGTGGGGAAAAGGAATCCATCCTAAGGAAGAGAATAACCATATAATCTATATATATATATATATATATCCCACAGCATCCCACATGACACAAAGTAATGTCAAAATCACTTTTGGTCTTTTCAAACACAGGCCAAAATCCTCTCATGGATCATACTTGATACCTGAAAACTTTCAGCAAAGGAACATTCAGCTGATACAATCTATTAAAGAATTTCTTCAAAGCGACGAGTCCAAGTTCAATAAATTTAAAACTCATTCTGGGCAATTCAGACAGGTGAGTGGGCATGAACCTTTTAATAACCAAAACCTTTCTCTGTGTTCAGTTCACGTTGCCTCTGTCACTCTTTGCTGTTGGTGAGTGGACTAAATAGAGATTTTATTTATTTTTCTCCCTTCTCAGCCACACTGTTGCTCTTCTCTAGTGCTAAGGTAGCAAAAAAGCAGTGAGGATGATGAGGCCTGGGAGACAGTGAATCCCAGTGGGATTTTTTTTTTAAATACATTTTTTTTCTAATTATTCCAATTCTCTTTTCACTGAAGGGTCTGATTTCTGCAGCACAGTATTACAAAAGTTGCCGAGAACTGCTTGGAGATAACTTCAAGAAAATTTTTAACGAGTTGTTGGTGTTGTTGCCGGACACAGTTAAGCAACAAGAACTGCTTTCTGCTCACAACGATTTCAGAATCAAAGAAAAACAAAGCTCAAACAAATCCAAAAAGAACAAAAAGAATGTCTGGCAGACGGACTCCAACTCTGATCTTGACTGCTATATCTGCCCGACGTGTAAGCAAGTACTAACTCAGCAGGACGTTGTCACCCATAAAGCTTTGCATATCGAGGATGAGGAGTTCCCTTCCCTACAAGCAATCAGCAGAATCATCAGTTAGCTTTCTTGAAGGCCAATTAAAGAGTCTCTCTCTCTCTATGAATATGCACTTTTTGGGGATGAGGTTTGGCAGCGTAGTGTGGCTGAAAGCCGGTGCCAGCTGAGTAGTCAGGTAACTCTTAGAGAGCCCTCTCAGTGCTGTTCATAAATACTGTGCAAAGGGATCACTGGACTGCGCCATAGCTAATTAACACCCAAAGTCTGAGCTTCCAAAATGCCTGAGTAGAATTAGGCTGAAAGGGCAGGGTGGACAGGCAGGGGGGCACCTTTCTCCTGTAACATGCAATAGCTGGGAAAATACTTTCTGAAGACTGACACAATAGGGGAATAAGCATCTGCTTTGGGGTTTTTCCTTTTTTTTTTTTTTTTTTTCGGAGGGGGGGGGGGAAGATTAAGAATCACTAAAATGAAAGGAAGCAAAAATGGCTTCCCTTATAATATTCTGATTTTTTTTGTGCTATTTCTGTGACCGTGGAGATCACAGCAGTCAGGGGTACAAAGGTGCAGAAAAAATGCTACTTGCTGGTGAGTAGGACCCTTAGAGCTGTGTGTCTGTGAACGTTGGGCTGCTCATACAGAAAAGAAAATTCCCTTCTCAACACGGAATTCTACTACTTGAAGAATTGGACTGATCTGTGCAATTAGCTGACCGTGAGATTTGAAGTTGCCTCTTGACTTTTTATGTAATAGGATCTTTAAAGAAACTTCTTTTGTAGCACTGCATGTAGAATAATAACATTAAGGCTTTACTTCCTGTAAAGCGCCCTTCACGGTAATTTTATTTAATGACTGCCATGTTTCTAATTTCTTGGATGTATTAATGGTGGTAGCTCCAGACAACAGCATCTTGGGACATTAAATGCTGCTGATCACTGACCGTGTTTATCTGCAGTGCCTTTAAGTGCATTTTATCTGTTTACAGTGGTCTGCACTAACGAGGATGATTTGTTCAGACTGGATGGAGCGTTGCCATCCTGCCCCTCCCTTGTGATACTGGTCTGAAGTAGCTTTCCTTGCGATGGTTGCTCAGCATCTCCAAATTCCACCTCTCGGAGACAAAGAGGGGGATCTGCTCAGCAGCTCTGAGGTGACAGTGACTAAAGTCCTCCCTCTCGTGCACTTCCACGGTGCAATTCAGTCTCAGATTCTCTCCCATCCTGGCAGATCAGGTTTAGTTATTTTTAACATGTAGGAATAAAGTTGAAATTTAATTTATGTAATTTTTAGTGACAAAACACTGCTTTTATATAAGCATAATTTCTATGAAATCAAGCTCAGAGTATTGCTGCAGAGCTAGTCCTGGCTACACAGTTTTCCTCACCGTACACCTCTTATTTTATTTTATTTTTTTGCTTGCTATCAGGCTGCAAAGTGCTTTGGGTTTCTTTTCCAAATAATTGCGACTTGTTTTGAATACCTGAAGGTGTGGTGTTCAGCGCAGGGGCCAGGCTGCAGGCCCTGCCAGCGCAGGGCCGGGGAGGATTATTTGGCTGCATGGCTATTTTTATAAAAAATGCATGAAATACGTGACGAATAGTAAAAACCCTTCCCTCTTCCTGCTTCGAGTCAGGTTCCTCCGGAGCAGAGCGGGGTCGTAGCCACCCCTGGATCTACGGTGTCAGCTCTCCTCCCTCTCTCTTCCTTTGGCTTGGCAAGTTCCAGGGAAATGAAATGAAAAAAAATGCACATTTTCTGCAGGAGCATCTTCATGTCTTCCTGTGATTTCAGTTAATTTCTCGTGTTGGCAGATACGTGGTTCCCAGGGGCGGGTGCTGCTGTAAGTTTTTCCTCCAGGTGATCGATCTCTTTTGGCCTCATGATGCAGTTTCCTTGTGCTCACCTGATTAAATAAAGTATTACCAAATTTTTTTTTTTTTCAGGCCGCTTCTATTCATTTTTAACTCTTTATTGAAAATAAATTGCAGTTGATACACGGACACCGAAAATACATAGTCACAGATTGTTCTCTCAAAAGATATTTTTATATATATAATATATACAAAAGTTGTAAACATTTTAAACTTATTTCCATACACAGTCCACTTTATACTACAATGCACGTAAGATTAGTGATAACTGCAACTCTGGGAAGCGGTCTGCTTAGACAGAGGTATCTGCAGAAAAACTGAAAGTTGCAAACCACATTTGGTATCAGTTTGATATTAAAACTCTTAAAGAATCTGAGGTTTTAAATGTGTATTGCAACAAAATACAGGCAGCTGAACTTGGGTTTCAAGTTGAGACAGTGAAGGCTGGTTTTTGAGCCTTCCTGATGCTGGGAAAGGGGCTTCTGCCATCCCCAGCCTCAACATGCTCCCTCAAAAAGTATCAGGCATGAACCAGAGTGGAATTAGACCCCTCTGCTCCCCCCAGGGCTGCGGGGACACGGAGGTGGCTGGAGGAAAGTCTGTGACTATGAACAGCGGCTTCTATTGAGAAGATACCCATCCCACCAAACATAGTGGTGGTATTTAATAATGAATACACAATGACCACAGTTAGCTTCGTTTTAAGTGACCTTAACGAGTAGCAAGAAAATGCTGTAGCTGTCACTCGCTGTTGCAGCATGAACTGAGGGGAAGCTCATCCCAGAACAGCCAGTGAAACCCCAACTGGGTGTAGAGGGGACAGCGGGAGGGCTCTGTGTGAGAGACAGAAGCATGTAATAGGGGGAGATCTTTTTAATAACTATCATTTAAGCAAAATTTCCACTTGTTTAGGAATAGCTTAAAATGTTAGGAAAAAAATTCCAATTCTTTCAAATCTTTTAATATGCCTCAAATAAATATGCAAAACCCGTGATGCGGTTAATTTGGGTGCTGAGAAAGACCTGCTGTGACACCAGAACCTCCTGGAGCAGAACACATCTCCAGGGAAGCTCCAGGGTTGTTTGAACTTTACACCCAAACTCAGTGCTAACTGCTGTGCAGGAGCTTTTGGGGACACCAGCCTGAGAGCAGCACGTTCCTGCTGGGCTCCTGCGCTTTTTTGGAGGTTGGGGGAGATACTGAAGAGCTTGTGAGGACAGAGGCTGGTGAGGGACAGTCACAGGATGGTCCCAGTGTACTTTTGGGACCTGGTTTGGGAGGGCTACAAGGAAAGCTGCGAGTGCCACTGTACACGG
This sequence comes from Scolopax mira, assembly GCA_004320125.1. Lineage (NCBI taxonomy): Eukaryota > Metazoa > Chordata > Aves > Charadriiformes > Scolopacidae > Scolopax > Scolopax mira. The sequence continues at coordinate 26,231 of BJBW01002625.1, read as the reverse complement.
GGTGAGGGGAAAGAAGTGTGAAGGATGATTGTTACGAAGACTTGAACCCCAAAGAATATACTACAGTTACTACACCCACGGATCTAACTCTTTCACCATAAGCCCGTAGGGTTATAGTCAACTACAGCCCACACCTGTACACACTAGTCTGCCTGATGGGTTGGGGACACACTGCTGTGCTACAACAGTCGATGCAGGGCACTGCTGACAAAAAGAGGGTTTCCTACAGCAGGGCTGAGGGGGCCACTCGTCCTGCCCCCCAACATGTCTGAATTCAGCCTCGATGGCAGGGGAGCTACACGGGCATTCAGCAACAGCCTCACCAACAAAACAGGAGATGGTTTTCAAGATGGGCAAATGCTCATTCCAAGGCGTGTGTGTTTCAGGCAGGTTGGTGCCATGGTAATGACAGCTTGGCCCATCCTGCCTGGCTGGCACAGCCTCAGCGGGGCGACTCCGAACCCATGGCTAGTGCCTGGAAAAAAATACAGCTGCCTGCCCTCTGGGTGCCACCCTTCCCAGTGCCACCCTGGCAGGGACATCCTCCTCACCATCCGTGGGGACTGACATCTTTGGTGGCACAGAGAGCAGGGTTAAGCTTCCTTGAGATGTCTGTTGGTGTGGCTGGGCACGTTATTCCCGGCTCCAGCTTAATCAAGGAGCAATCCGTCCTGCCTTCCCGCTGCCAGGAAGCCTCTCGGGTGCCCAAGCCCCTTTCTCCTCCTCCTCCTCCTCCTCCTCTTCCTCTCCTGCCCAGCAAACCACAGCCAGGTCCTCGCACGCTCACCGTGCCGACAAGGTAATACTGACTTTGGGGAGCCATAAAAAGCTGCTGACCTTGAGAAGAAGATGGCTGCCTCGGCCTGAGGG
>BJBW01002625.1:1946-25345 GCA_004320125.1 Scolopax mira | reverse complement strand
GTGGGGGCCGGCGTGGGGGGTGCGTGGGGGGTGCGTGTGCGTGCCCCTTCTGCGTGGGGGGAGGAAAGAAAGGCAATGCAGGCCTCGGTGAGTACATTCAGCTGTTGTAATATTGAGCACGGTTACACCAGGGGTCAGGACACGGCCCGCAGTCAGACAGAGCTTTAGGTCTTTACGGTTACAAGGAAACTCTGGAACAGTTATATAGTTAGAAAAAATACAATGTACTGAACAAACATTATCTCACATACAATCAATTTAAACATTTAAATTGATTATAATTTTGCTAAAATATTAACACAAGTACTGTTTGTGCTGCTAAAATTTCAGTGTTCCCTCTAAGGAAAATATTGCTACAGTTCTACTGTACCCTGTGTTAAAATCCTTAGCCTTTTTTTTTTTTTTTTTTCCCAGCAAGACTGACTCTAGAAAAATCGCAAGGGTCACATAAATAATTTAGGCTTATACCCTACTGGGGGTTGGGTGTCCCTGGTCTACTTAATGCAAGGATGTCTCACTGTTCACCAAGCCCTGCTGGCACAAGCCACCGGCAGATGTCCCTGGGTCACCTCTTCTTTGCTCCTTGCATTAGCTGAGCAAGTGACACCTCCAATAAAGCAGTGCAGCATCCTCCTGCTCCTGCTCCTGCCTCCGCAGCGGGCAGCAGGGCCAGGCAGCTGGACACAACATACCCCAACAGTGGTTGGACCTCGAGGTGGGCGCAGAAGTGTCCAGAGACACCACCTCTGCTGCCACAGCGGGGCAAGCCCATGGTGGGGACCACGAAGGGACAGCAGGTCATGGTGCCACCGAGCACTGAGCAGTGTCCAGGTTAAGAAATGCTGCCTGGAAAATCCCCGTGCAGCTCCAGGGGCTCCGGTGCTGCCAGGAGAGCGGGAGGAACTCAGCAAATCCACCTTTTAACCTGGCCTGAACCATGGGGGAGACAGGCGATAGGCTTTGTCACTGATCATGACTGCTCTTGATGAGATTTGCTGCTTATTAATTCATGCATTTATTTGCAATATAGCAGCAGAAATGAGCTGTGTTAATGACAGCAAAAAAAAAAACACAAAAAAACCCAAACCTGCTGGATGGTTTTGCTACAAGGAGAGCTGGGGCAGTCCGGGAACTATTGCTTGTCACGAGGTCAGAAGGCAGCACGGCAGCTTTCGCCGGCGTAAAGTGGCAAGTGGAAACCCCGGCTCGCCAGCCCCCCGGGACCTGGGGACCTCTAAGGATGGAGCTGCCACCAAGGTGGTCAGGAATTCAAGTTTCAGCTCCCTTGCTCAGTCCTTAGTGACAAACAGCTGAGATCTCTGCCACCAGGCAGGCAGGTGGGGAGAGCAGGCTGCCGACAAGGAGCTACTGGATTTTGCACCTTGAGTTCTTTTTGAGAAGGCAGGAATTTTGCTGCTAAAAACCAAAACTCAGCCTCTTTCCCAGGCATTTCTCATTCACTCTCTTCTCCCACTATTTGCAAACACACAGGGCCCGTCAGGCCCCACGTGATGGACTTTAACAGCCTCTAAGGTCTCTGCAATTCCCTGTTTGAAATCCTCATTTTTAGGGACCCTGGGGTGAACTCTACCTCCACACCTGAGGTTCTGCAGCTGCTGACAACAGATGGTGGCTGCTCCCAGTACAAAAATATGAGTTCAATGCCACTCCTAATTGACTTGGACTTTGAGTCGCTGAGACACCCACCCTTTTTTGTGTTGGCAGCTCGGAGTTTGAGCATGAGTAAGTGCTCAGTGCTGCCAAACAGAAACTACTTGTAAATTTGCAAACTTTCCCAGCCCCCCCCGGTGAAGAGGAGAAACTGCAATTCTGTGCTGTACTTTCCTCTGAAAAAAATAAGGCTATTCCTAATTAGCAGCCAACTATTGCTGAACTGGTTTCCAGCCTCAAACAGTAACTTTTTTACATCCTCAACCAGAACCCTGGTCGAAGCATAGAAACAATTTGGATATTTGACATAACCCCCAACCCGCTGTGCCCTCCCCCCTACGCCGCTCGCATCCTAAGCTAAGTTTGAAACACCTGGTTGGATTTTTTTTTTCTTTTGTACAGTAAATATATACAAATAAAAGTAACACAGACGCCACTTATTTCTTTGTGAATTTGGCACTTTCTGTGGGACGTGAACAGGAAAGCTCTGCAGCAGGAGAGGCACAGGGCTGACCTCCCCCGCGCCGCCCACCCACCCTCGCCACCACCAGATGGATTCTGTGTTAGCTCTGGAAGAACGAGATAAATAACAACTCCTCAGCTACTGTGTCTTCTAACAGGAAAAGGGATTCTGGGCTCTCCCAGGAGCTCAGCAGAACACAACCACCGCTCACTGGGTGTCAAGCCTCAGAGAGGGCATTTATTCATCTTTTGCCACCAGTAGGTGATGCGGTAGCAACCTTCTTCCTTCCTTCCGACTTAGAGGGAACACTGCTTTTATAAAACCCTTGGACAGGTAAGACAAGAACCAATACCACTGTACAGAATTCACTGCACAACTAGCTAATAGTAAGGAACCCAGCACTGACTTGCCACATTAAGGAAATGGGATTGAATACAATTGCAATCAACCGGTTAATTGTACTGCACCGTAGGACTCGGTCTCTTGGTACGTGGCCCTCGCCCCTCAGTACGCTGGCACTTGGTAACCTTTCGGGTTGGCCTCTAAGGTCTCGGTGAAGGGGGGGCTCTGGTAGGTCTCTGTGCTCTCGATGCCGCTGCCGGTGGGGTAGCCGGGATACGCCGCGTTGGGGTCGGCAGGGAACTGATCGGTGGCAAAGAGCGACATGTCCGTCCCCAGGCGGTATCTCTGCAGCGCCCTCACTGCCAGCGCGACCTGCCGACGGATGGAGGAGGGTTAAGGGAGGGGGGAAAGACAGGACCCCGTGTCCCCCCCCCTCCCAGGACCCAGTGTGTCCCCAGGATGCCACATCCCCCAGCTCACTCACTGCAAAGCACCGAGCGCATCGCAGCATCCCCAGTGGCTCCAAGAGCTAAAACAACCTCATACCACCACCCCCGATGCTAAAGATGCCGTTTCCATGTGACACCACCCCATCCCCCCCCCAAAAAAAGCTCTGTCTGGAGTGGGGGTTGCAGCCTGGGCTGGGGGGGGGGGGTCTCTGGCTGTGCAGATTTGGCACCGATGGCACCAATAAACCCATCTGCTGCGGGGAGGGAAAGCTGCCAAGTCCTGGACTGGCAAAATAGGTCAGTTCTGCCGAGGCTCCTTCACCCTCTTCCAGGTTGCCAGTTTCCAGGTCGCAAACCCTGGGGAATGCAGGTGGCAGAGCTGCGAGCGCACCAGGCTCGCTCTTATTTGAGGAGGTTTCATTAACAATTCAATTAGTTTATAAATGACAGGCTCAGGGGAGAAAAAACATAAAAATAAAATGCCCACAGACACTGAGAACGGTTTCCCAAGCAGCGCCCAGTGCTCGCTCCCCGGGGCTCATTCTATGCCCACCAAGCAGAGCATCTGGTATTGATGGTACCAGTGGAGGGGCTGCTGGTGCCACCCCACAGCCTGGCCGGCCTCTGTGCTGGTGGCAGGGGACTGGTGTCCCCACTGTCCTCCCTGGGGAGGGATGGGATGGGGCAGAGCATCCCACCCGGCTCCCTTCCCTGGTGGCTGTGTTAAACGGGCAGTCGGGCAATAGAGCGACGGAGAAGAGCTGTGAGGGAGCTGGGATTAAAAGAGATTTATTTGGATAATAATAGAGCAGGGAGCAGTTAAACTGGCGAGTAACTGGAGGCAGACCTGCTGCTGGAAAGCCCAGGTTCTTTTTTGCCCCCATTCTTTTAAGGCAATATGGAATTACTGCACATCTTGGGTGCTGTCTCCCTGTGACAAGCCAGAGGGAGGGTGGAGGTGACACAGGGGCAATCCCTGCTCCTCCATGTGCAGCCTCCAGAGTAGGAGCCTCTGAGCAGTGCAGGGACCCCCAGGTACATGTAGGGTCCAGCAGCTGTACACAAGGGGCCCTGTGGGGTTTTGCAAACCCCTGGCAGCCATCCCTCTGCCACTGGGCAGCCCCAGGGATGCACAGAGCCTACAAGCAGGAGTAAAGGGGGTTTCTGCAAGCCTCTGCCTCCAGGGTGGGCAGCAGAGGAGCCAGCCTGGATTCCCCCCAGGGTGAGCTGATGAGAGCTCCCAAAATCCCCCTGCCATCTCATGAGACGGGTTCATCGCAGTGATCTGCTCCTGGGGACTCATTCGCTTCCAACCAATCTGCTCCCAAGGGCCTAATGAGGCCCTGAAACGAGGGCAGCTCGTGGCTGGCAACACGTTTTCGATGGGAAAGCAACTTTCCAGTTGCAGGAGAAGGAGAAGCCTGGAATTCCCCAGCGAGAGGGGGAAGAAACCACAAGTTTCATCTGTAGTTGGAGGGAGGTTTCCTCAGTACAGCCCCTTGCTGCCCACCAGGATTCACTTCTCCAAACCGTGCCCCGGATTCCTCCTCCCAGCCCTGCGCTGAGCCCAGGACAGGTTTCATTTCTCCTCTTCCCACCTTAGCTCCAAAGCTGAACTCACCCAGACAATGATGGAGAAGAAAGAGAAGGTGATCGCTGCCCGGGCGGCATCTGCTCCTTGCGAAACCCCTTTGCTCATCGTCGTCCGTTGCCACTGGTTTGCTAGGAAGCAGAAGGCTACAAACCACAGGAAGGACAAGAAACCTGAAAGAGAGCAGAGCTGGTCAGTGCTGTCCCTGCCCACCATCTCCTCTGCTGCAAGGAACCCCTTTAGCTGATCCACAAACACGCTGCCATCAAGATTTTCAAATAGCAACAGCAATCTTGGGTGCCTTGGCCTGTGGTGTTAAACTTCTTATATCATCTTCACAGAATTGTTTAGGTTGGAAGGTCTTGACTCTTGAGGTCATCTAGTCCAAGGCCTCTGCTCAATCAGGGTCAGCTAATACAGGTTGTCCAAGACTGTCCAATTATGTTTCCATTATCTCTGCAAATGGAGACTTCAGAACCTCTCTGGGCAACCTGCCCCAGTGTTTGACCTCCATCACAGTAAAAAAACACCCTGTTTTCTTGTGTTCAGATAGAATCACATGGGTTTTAAATTGCGCCCATTGTCTCTTGTCCTGTTGCTGGACACTCCTAGGAAGAGTCTGGTTTAAATACAGAGCTATTTTAAAAGAGGCTGATTTGCAATTGCCCAAAAAACAGGAATGGAAGGAACCTTGAAGGGTCAGCCGGTGTGTTGCCTACCTGAAGTCTAGCTCACCTACATCTCAGCCTGATCTCAAAGACCTACAGGGACAGCACACCCTCTCTGGACATGTGGTCCTCACAGTCTGTGGGATTTCAGCTTGCTCGCAGGCTTCGAGGTGCCAACAATTTGGTCCTAGCACCCCAGTGTGTCAACCCACCATTCCCTCTGTTCCCTGGACACCACCAGCTCTTAGAAACTTTGGGCTGGATACTGCAAACCTCACCCAGGAAGAAGCCTGACTCCTGGGAGCAGCACCAGGCTGCTCGGCTGAGCCAGGAGGCGGATGGTCTATGCCTTGGTCCAAGGACACAGCTGGGGAACAGGCAAGGAACGGCCTCCCAGGAATAAGGACAGGCTGTGATTAACACTTGCTCTGAACATGGGGAACACACAAGTGACCTGGGCATGTCAGTCCATCCTGGAGTGCATCAAACAAGCTCCTCCTGTGCCGTGCCCAGGGCAGGGACCAGCAGGGCTGCCCACGGAGCCCAGAGGCAAAGGGGCTCCATGTGAGAGAGCTCAGCTCGTCCCTGCTGCCCTCCACTGACTCTGCTCCCACTTCCAGCCTCTCTGAGCTCCGTGGGATTGAGCAAAAACACTCTGGTGATTATTCCTTACTGGAACCAAAGCTGGCTGAGCAAGACAGGGCTGCAGCTCCCCTAATTCAATCACCAGCCAGCAGCACTGCCTGATGCCAAGGAGCTCAGAAAATAGTCAAGAAGCAAGCCATAAGCTCCCTGTGTAAGGAGCAGTGATGCTTTCCAGTGCTGGGAAGAGGAGCTGCACAACCTGGAGCCTCCCATGATGCTGCTTTAAGGGTCTCCAGCTTTCCTGAGCATCCCCAGCACAAAGCTCCCCCCACCTGCCCATTTTGGGTGTCAGTGCACAAGGGGACATTGAGCTACCCAGCATCTCCTCCGGGATGATTAGCACAGCAGTAGGAGCAGCCACACTGCTGGTCCCATGGGACAGCTGGCTGCAAAGCAGAGTCTGACTGCAGGGAGAGGAAAGAAGCTTCCTTTATTCCCCTTTATCTTGCCAGTTGTTCCTAACTATGACATAAAAGGCACAAGTGCATCCACATCCAGTGGGAGAGTTACAGGGCACATCACGCACCTCGTCTTTAATTCAGAATAAATGCAGTTTAAGAAAACACACACCTGATCTCCTTCTCTTGCACAATGGGCCCTGGAGCTTCCCAACCAGCAGATACTTTTGTCTGCCTGGCCATCCTTGAGACCTTGAAGTGCCCTCACTGCAACAACCTCCAGCCAGGATCATCTAGGCTTTCCTTTCCCAAATTCCAGACTAATACAACAGCCCCTTTTTGCTGAATACAGTTGATGCCTGCCACCAAAACCACCCCAGATCTCTGCATATATATTTTCACATCCCTTTAGGATGATCCACTTGTCATCAGTGTTAAAAGAGACCTCTGGGGCTTATTCCTCAAAGGTCACCCTCAGGGACAGAGAAGCTTTTTAGCTCCCCAGCTCTGTTATAATGGTGCTTTACCAGCAGCTGCCCCCCTTGGGGGAAGCAGATCCATCTCCTGAATGTGGATACAGGAAGATGCACACCCCAGACACAGCAGTATGTGCTAAGTGTGGTGGGTACTGGTCCCCAGGTCCCAGCACAGGAGATGCTGAACCCCATCTACAGATGCTACGTTCCTGCAGCGCTCCCACCTCTGGGTCCCTGGGGAGCAAATCCCATAGCAGCTGGAAATACTGGCCTTCTGTGCTTGAGAAGCAAGCCTCACTCAGGAGCTTCTCACTCAAAACCACATTTTCCTGGAGACAGCAGTATTTGGAAGCTGAAAGACCTGAGATGAAATGTGAGAGCAGCTCCCAACAGGTTAATTCAGCGCCGCGCTGTGGGGAGCAGAGAGGTGCTCAGGGACAAGCTCTGGGGCCATGCAGTGCTGGCACCAAGGAACATGGGGGCTCTCCAACAGGACTAGGTTGTGTCACTGGTTTGTAGATGGTGAACTGGTTTGGGAGGACTGTTTCTTTGTTTAACACTCCATCTAGTGCTGGTCCTCCCTGGGCTGGACACTACCTCAGAGCATCCCACAGCTGGGACACAGGGACTCTCCACGAACCAGTGCCACAGCCCGTCCATCACTGGTGCCTTCCAAGGGTTTCTAAGAGTTAAAATGACATCATGCACATCTCCAAACATGCGCTGGCTGTGCTGGGTATTGCAGTTACCAGCTTCCTCTGCAACACTGAGATAGGCAAGACGCTGACCTTTCCAGTGCTAAAACCACTTCAGCCAGAAACCTCTAGCTGGGGTCACTTCTGCTGCTGCCCATGTGGACTTCCCAGAGGTTTCATGATGCAGAAACAAGCCTTTCCCCTCCACATCCAGCTCTGCCTGGATCCCTGAGAAGAAGGAGGATTCCCTCCAGTGTCCTGGGGAAACGGGACGGTAGATATCACTGCCAACGGAGGAGAGAGAGAGTCTGGCATGGAGACATCTCCAGAAACACCAGCCACGCGTTGCTCAAAGTCTGGAGGACTGAGACATGCCTGCGTGTGAGCTCAGACCTCCCAGGGAGCTCTGTGGGAACTATTTTTGTTTCTGTACCAGGGCTCATTTTCATTTGTGATCATGATCACCTTCTGCTAGCACTCCTTTGAGATGAAACTGTGCACCCGGTAACGTGAATCAGGCGTGGGGGGTTACAGCTGACTCCCCTCACAGCCGGTGCCCTCATCCAGCACCCACATGGTCCTGGTCCCATGGAAGGGGTGGCAGTGCCTGCCAGGGGCATCTGCAGCATCCAGGGCAAGAGGGTGCTTTGGAGGTGTCTTTCAGTACCCATGAATTTTAAAACCCCACCAAAGGGGCTGGGCTGACGGTAGCATGGTGAGGCTACGTGTGCTGGTCCTAGGTTTCCCAGCTGGAAACAGGCACAGGAGCAGCTCTGCCCCTCTCTGCAGCTCTCCCCAACGCTGGGGAAAAGGAGTAGTTATAGTACAGTAGATAATTATCGTTTTAGGATCTGTAGACAACAGAGTGCAAACACCAGGAAAGACACGTTACAGCCATAATTACAGCCTGGTCCCGAGCAAGCGCATGTCTACAGGAGCAGCTGTAAGAGCAGATGGAAGAGAAAATCACAAATGCTGTTTGCAGAGGGTCGTGGCCCTGCCTGCCCCCCTGCCTGCCCCCTGCCTGCCTGCACCCCAGTGTTACCTCCCAGCCGGCTCGGTGGCTCCGATTGCCCATGGACCCAACGCACAAGTCCTTTCTCCTTCAAGCAAAAGAAAGTTGTGGGTAAATGCTTTCATTAGCTCCCTCCACAGCCTCCCTGAGACACCAACTGCTGTTTGACATCTGCTTTGCTGGCAGCTGGCATCAGGCTCCTGGGTGACCCGGGCATAAGGCCAGAAGCAACCTGCTTTTCTCACCGCCCCACACACCGCCCGCTTTGCAACGCTCCCTCGTACCCGAGCATCTTCCTCACCCCGTCATTTCCCAGATGCATTTTCAGCTTTTACCTCAAAACAAGCAATAATGCAGAGATGGCATACGGAAGGAAAAGATGAACCAGTCACAAGGAAGCAAGAGGAAACCAAGAATCCCACCCCCTTTGGAGGGGAGGAAAAAAGAAGGGGGCATAAAAGAGTCCCACAGGGGAAGTCTCCAGGGGTTATTAACATGAAGGTAGTTAAATAAAGCAAATTAGATGGGTCAGCTCTGTCTCCTAGCAGGTCTGGTTCCCGAGGCTGGTACAGCGTGGAAGCACCACAGTGGGGTATGGTGGGCTGCGATGTCTTCAACAGGAAGGGCTTCATGTGCCAACAAACCCCTGCACTTCATCGCTGCTGTGGGATCTGCCTGTATCGATGCTTATTCTGGGAGCAACCAACTGCTTGGCATTTCTGTGTGAGGGGGGGTGCAGGCTATGGCAGTAGGGCTGTAAGAAAGGTTTAGGGCAGCCATCATTTTCAAAATGTGCAGGCACAGAAACAGGAATGGGATAAAATATGCCAGGTGTGAACCCACCCTGACCTCTCCCAGTGCCACGAACCCATTGCTTGTCCGTGCAGCAGAAGGGTGTGTTGCACACCGAGCATCCCTGCAGCTGACAGCTCATGCCACTGCTTGAATCACTGCAGGATTCGGGTGGGAAGAGACCTCCAAGTCAAGGGTGCCAAGTGTATAACCCACTGCTCCAAGCAAGGTCAGACAGGGAGGAGAAGCACCAGGCTGACCACTTCCTCTCCAGGGACTTGCACATCCTCTTGTGAGCCAGCAGGCAACTGTACGTCAGCAGCATCTCAACACATTTGGGCTTAGGAGATGGTGAAAACCAGACCTAGGTGGAGATGTGTTTACCTGAAACCATGGACTTTGTTACAACAGCCCGGGACAACACTCCTGTTTATATTGGCATCGAGCCGGATTTCAGCACAGCAGTTGTTGGGGTGCCCTGTGGGAAATGGTTCACTAAGTGGGGGAAGCAGGGTTGTATAAGAGGAATGAGAAAGGTAAGGAGCTGCTGGCAGGGAGACGTACCAGGCAGCGTGAAGAGAGGCAATGCCAGGGGAGCTATGGAAGACTGCTCTTTGCAGACCCCGATGAGTGACACTGCGTTGGTCACAGGCTCACATCCACACGACCTGCACACAAGTGATTTATTTCTTTTACCAGCAAGGAAGTAGCTTGCTTGTTTTCTACCAAAAAGCCCACAGAGGGGATGGCCGGAGGGAGCAGGATGTCCCTGCCCAGACACATGGCTGAAGACATGATGCACCTGGAGCACACACATGGACCTAGGGTGATAATGGGGCCATAAAGTGTCATCGCTGGCAGCACAGCTGTGTTGGGTGGATTTAACAGCACAGAATTCGGGTGCAACGCTGCAGCCTGTCCCCAGGACAGAGCACAATCCCTGCAAGGCAGAGGCTTTGCAGGGCAGAACCCATGCTCTCCAGCTCGTTGCTGAACCTCATGACAGGTGACGCATGGCAAGAAGAGAAATGAGGCAGGGATTGAGAGCGGTACCATTTCACACACACCCCTGGCAGCAGAGAGAATGGCTGTTACGAGGCAGAAGGCAGGAAGGATCCCAGCCTTGCACCACGACATGCAGCATCAGCCAGAAGATGGATGTGATGTTCCCCTTCCATTTGAATCAAAGGGTTGCAGGCACTGAGCCCCACCAGAGGGGCTGTAAATATCATCTAACGAGGGCTGGACACCAGTGCTCTAGCACCGTGGAAATAAGCTTTCCAGCAAGAAACATCCCTAACAAGAGGCAAATGCAGGGAGGCGATGACAGATGTTTTCATTTGGGACCAGAGAGCCATCAGCAACGTTTGGGCTGGATAAATCACCTTCAGATTTTGCTAACACAAGAGCCTGGAAATGGAGAACATGAGCCACAAACTCAGCCAGGCAACCCCCACAGCAGCCAAGTGCAGGGTGGCCTCTCCCAGCTCCAGGCATTCCCTCTGCTCACGTTCACACAGATGAGCCCCAAGCCAAGGGGCACAAGACAGTGAAGATGAGCCGTGCCAGCCCCTGGGAGCCCCAGACCCACCTGCACACCACAGTCCTGGAGGCACTGGGGGATTACAGTGGTGTGCAGAAGAGTGTTTCTGCTTTGTTCCAAAACACATGCACACAAAGTGAAAACAGGTCCAGATGTAACTGATGAAACGACATTTGCTTGAGCCAGAAACAGGAGATGTGGGAGGGTAAAACACCCTGTCTGGTCTCTGAGATGCCAACCACCAAGCCTCACTTCTCTGGATGGCCTCAATGAACCCAGCTCAGTGAATGTTTCTGGCTGCAGAAGTGACACAGATGAGCAGGACACTCCAGTGTCCCCAGGATGCCACACACCGGCTTCCTCGCTGCTGCCTCTGAGCTCACAGCTGGATGGGACAACTGGAGAGCAGGCCCCGCTCTCCCAGACTGAGGCACACGAGTCCAGCCATGCCGTGGAAGGAGAGGAGAGGACTCAAGCGTGGAGCTGCAGGGCACAGCAACCACCCTGTGCTGCCCATGGAGCCAGCATCGACCATCGCAAGCACAGCAAAAGCAGAGACATACCTGAAAAGCCAAGGTCCAGCAGGACGACCCGTTTGCGGTCCTTCACGCTGCTGATCTGCTGGAAGTAGAGGTCCACCACAAAGAAGAAGATACAGCCAAAGAAGGCAATGATGCCGATGGCAATGCCGTAGCCGCAGGCACTCTCATTCTCGTTGAAGATGCAGAGCAGCTCAGGGTTCTGGCTGTCCTTGTTCACATAACACTCGTTCACGATGGAGCCAAATACCACGATGGAGAAGATCTGCAGAAGGAAGGTGAAAACACAACTTGCTGCTGTTTACATTTAACTCTGTTTTCCAACAGCAACATAATTGGATTCAGTCCTGTCTTTGACTCCATGGCAACATGGCATTTGTTAGACAGATCCCGACTCTCGCCTTGTTGGTAGCCCCAAGCAATGAGCTGGTGGATGCTACCTAGGTCCTCCTTCACTGTGAGCCTATCTATCTGACTTTCAGTGGCTTGGGTTTGCAGAGTATTTTAAGAGATGTTGTTCTCCAGCCAGGCTAAGGAGGGAAAAAATAAGTAGATAGGCCAGGTCTTTCCGCTTGTGCCACTCTCTGCTGTCAGGCTGTGCTCAATAAACCCCCTTGTGCTGCTGCAGAGCGGGGAGAAATGAAGTTACAGAGCATAATTGAGTTGCAGAGCAGGCTGACCTAGGGAAGGACTGGATGCCCAGTGGAGGGGACACGGGACACGGCAGCGTGGGGAGGTGGGGAGCAGCTCACCTGGGTGCAGTGGGTCTGGGGGAGAGGCTGCCCTGAGAACAACAGGGTGATTTTTCGCCTGGCTTAGCAGGAATTGAAGGATGCAGTGCCTGCATCCATTATCCAGTGACCTGGTTTCGGCTCTGCGAGGGACAAAAGGGCAGGGGGGTTGCTGGTGGCTGCCCAGGTCCCAGTGTTGGGACCGGAGGGTTTTTCACGTCCCTTCAAGCAGGGAAGGAGCTGGATGGCAGCACGCAGCCAGCTGCCGAAATTAATACCATTCACCATGCTGCATGCTACAGTAATCCCCTTATCCCTCTGACACCAAAGGCAGCCAGTGGAAGCAGGGGGGGACCAACTGCGTTACAATTTGCTCTGGAACCTGCTCTGAAAGCGTTTCACCCCCGTTTGGGTTTGAGGCTGTGAGCGGGGAGGGAAGCAAGGCACGCAGACGCCTCTCCATCAAGCTGTGAACCTCTGATCTTGTCCCTCGCTGCCAGCACCAGCTCCCCGCATCCCCGCACAGCCCCGACGGCTCGCAGGACACAGCTGGAGGCCACGTATGCAGGAGGAGAGATAAGAGGCTCCTCCAGCACACCCGGCGTGGCGGACGCCCGGGAGCAGCTGGGGTCTCGGGGTGCGATGCAGCTCCCGCTCCGGACACCCCACTTCATCTTCTGCAGTAACAGCACGACACGAAGCGCACGAGACCGAGACAGGCGACAGAGAGAGGCAGCAGAGAAGAGCCACATGATAAACTACAGCCGGTGGCCTTTCCAAAGTCACCTGCGTGTCACCCACAGAGCTGATGCCTGGCCACGGGCCATCTCCTACAGCCCCGAACTCCCCAAAACGCAGCATTAGGAGAGCTGAGTGAAACAGAGCAGAAACCAAGACACCCAAACCATTCAGAAAGTTCTAACCACTCTTTAACATAACATTGTGACACACGTTTTCTCCCAAGCACGGGCCAGATAATCTCACTCTTCCCTGCCCCAAAGAATTTCATCCACATTTCTTTCCTCCAAACTCCTTCCAGTGCTGGGGTGAAGCTGTACCATGGCTTCTTCTGTCTGAAGACACTTACAAACCCAAGCGTCTCACTAGCAAACACCTCTTAGATACACCCACTACCTCTCCCCCAAGTTGGAGGGGACAATAAAGAAATGGATCTGCAAGGGACTGAATTACTCAAATATGAAAGATTGGTGAGGGCTTTGGTTTTTTCTCTGCAGGGTGTCATCTGGAATAAATGATGAGCAGAAGCAGCAGAGAGTCTCTGGAGTACATCCCACCTTAGGTGTGTAGGAACTCCTCCAAACAGCTAGCCCACCACCCCAAGACTGGGATTTTGCCACCAGCTTCTCATGCTGATACCTGCAAGCATGTGATGGACAAGCAGGTTGCACCATGCTCACTCCTACCTCCAGAAACCCACCAGCAAGACAACCAAGGGCAGGGCTCATCTTTAAACCCTTTCAGCGAGAGCTTTGTCAGTGCCAGCAAACTCCTACTGCTTCTAGCACTTAAAATTCAGGCCAGCAGTGAGCTGGCCTGCATCGGGCGGTGGAGATGCTCTGAAACCTGCTTGCTAATTTAGCTGGCATCCCTGAGCAGGAGTCCCGCCGTGGGATGGTGGGAAAGAAAGCAGAGCCTACCCCCACCACCCAGTGCTGCTGAGACAGCAGTGGCTGGAGAGGGCATCTGTCCTGCAAAATCCCCCAGAGATTCCCCTGCAGGTCCCGACAGCAGCCCTTCGGGGTTCTTTCCATCAAAACACCTCGTGGACTTCCCATTGCTGACCTAGACCCCCACCAGCTCTCTGCTGGCCCATTCCCTTCATGGTCTGCTAAACCAAGGGGATCAACATCTCCACCCCAGCAGAGGTAAGCCCATGTCCCTGCCTACGCACCGTAGGGGTGGGTTTCTGCCCCAGAAACATGCTCCTCAGCCCCAGGAATTGGCCCGTTCTTGAATTACACCTTCCCAGCAATGTGGGTCTTGAGATGTGCATCTCCAAATTTCAGGTGCAACCCTTGATTCCCCATGGAGCACTAACATGGGACAGAAAGTAGGTATGTCCCATGGACCGCTCTTTGAATTTAACCACTACCCGGGGTTCCTGCCCCATCCATCCCCAGCTCTTCTCAGCTCCGAGCACCAGCCACAAGCTCGATGGCAGCTCCAGTCACCCACTGGCATCTCCACCCTCTTCCTCACACGGGGCACTGTGAGGAGCTCTGGGCTGTCACACCACGACAGGCACATCCTCACCATGCAAGGAACAAGAAGGGGTTGCGTTGTAAGAAAGAAACAACAACAAACAGTAATAATAATTTTCCCAGTGCTTTGGCAGCAGCTGTAATAACCAGCAGTTGTAAAAATCTGGTCATAAATAATGCAAAATTGTTATTTACCATCAGAAATAGCAGCAGCATTTATAAAACAGGCCCTGGAAGAAATAATGTGATTCTGGAAAACATGAATAATTGAGAACCTCTGATTCCACGGGATTATTCCTCTGGCAGGCCAGCGAACTTATACTTCACTTCTCCGATAAGTGCTTTACTTAGTCCTCCCAGGATTAACAACCTGGACTAACTACTTCTCTGTGCTTTTGGGTGCCACTTCCAGCAGGTGAGGAAGGGCTTCCATAAATACAATGAAGGGTATTACAGGAGAGGATGTCTGGCTGCCTGCACACCTGGGACTGCTGATGGAGAGTGCCCAGGCACCTCCTTCTGGGATGGAGATGGAAAGAATAGACATTTCTCTGCTTGACATCAAACTCCAGAGGGTTTTGCAAAGCAAAGCATCCTTCTCGCTGCTGGACACCCTGAGCAGCTTCACCCCTCAGGAACCTCCCCTTTGATGCAGGTGACATGGGACATGTGGCTTCTTCTCAGGAGGTCAAACCAGTAATGAACTGCAAGCACACACGCTTGATAGATGCGTTCAAAACATCAGTGCTGTCTGAAAATACTCCTGTCAAAACATGCTTTTCAGTAAAAACAAGTCTTTCCATGGGTTTTCTCCCCCTCCCGCTGTGATTGAAATTTTATTGTTTTTCTTAAAAAAAAAACCCAACTGGTTCTGGTAAGAGACTTTAATGAGAATAGATTTGGCATTGTCTTTCTAAGTATAGGTGAAAAAAAAAATTTTTTTTCAGAAATTGTGGGTAGATGGGGAAAAATAAAACCCATGCATTTTTTTTAAAGTTCATGCAAAACGAGTGCCATTTTCCAGCAACGTCTACAAACCGCACTCGCTCAGGACCACAACCAGTTCATCAGAGACTTGAAAGTGAAAACACGTGGTGAGATTTTCCACCGTGAGTGAGATTTTATGGGTCTGAGCAAGGAGGCAGGAACCCTGCTCTCCAGAAGTGCTCCTCTGACTCCTCCTGCCTCTCAGGTTGGTCTCCAGCACTCGAGACCAAGCACCAAGGTCACTGGGACACACAGCACAGGGGCATCTTGCCACACAATCTGCTGTGTCCCAAGGTCATCCACCCTTCTAAGGAGGCTCTTCCACATCTCATAGGCTTTGTGAAGGAGCCTGAGCATCTACAGGACACTCCGTTTTCCAGCTGAACAACCCAACACAACACACAGCAAATTTTGCTCCTGCTGGGTGAACCGGTGTAAGCAAGGAAACTGGATTACCTCCAGTAACCCCAGTATGAACCTGCATCCTGCCTGACAATGCTTCCACATAAACCTGTTGGTAGTTCTGGGTCTCCTGGCTGGTGTGCAGGTTCTTCAGCCCTGGTTCTCCCCAGTGAGTGGCTGGGAGCTGTCGGTACAGGGTCCAGCAACCCCAGCAGCTTTGGTGGCACAGACCATCAGTGCTCCTCTCTGCATTCAGCTGTAGGGAGGGATGAGAAGGAGAAAAGCTGTCTTCTTATTCCTTCCATTAAGACTTGCACTTCAGACACACAAAGAAGCTTCTGTGCCTCAGTTACACCCAGGGAGGGGGAGCTACGTGGGTCAGGGAGATGTATGTAGGGCTCGGATCCACAGTGACGCAGATCAGCTGCTTGTGCAAGTGCAAAGGGACCTCACGTTATACCAAAACCAGTGAAAAAACAGGGATTTGACTTCTTAATTAAAGCCAGCTGCACAGTTCCCCCAGTTTAAAGCTTGCTTCCAAGCAAGAGGGGACTTGCCAGGCCACCAAGTACTTCTGTAACACAGGACAAAGGGACAGGTCTAGGCAGCAATCAGTGATGGGGGCTGGGTAGGCCAGCCACAAAGGACTCCAGAAAATGTCTGGTGCAAAGCCAAAACCAGAGGGGTTTTGAGTGTCACCCTAAAAACCTGGGAGAGCACCCTGGGGTGCTTCTTCCCTAAGGCTGGAGCATCTGGGCAGGAGCCTGCAGCTCCAAGGCTGCCTGAGGTATCTGAAGCGTTGGACCCTGATGCACATCCTACCTGCTCCCCTTGCTTGCTGCCCACCTCCCATTTCCCCATTCACCATATTTTAGGCACCAGCCCTTGCCTCTCTTGCTCCCTCTGGCAATGACCATTAAGCTCAGGGGACCATGCCCAGTGCCTAGCACTGGTGGGTGCCCCAGCAGGGGCTGTGCTGGAGGGGCAGGGAGGTGACAGCACACAGCACAGACACACAGGCAGCAGGAGACTGAGTCAAATCTCATTCCTTTCCCCCCAGAATTGAAAGGGAGAGGGCAGGCTCCTTGCTTGGCAGCGTCCAGGCACTCATGCCCAGGCTGCTGGACCCACAGCCACTGTCAGACTCTCCTGGGACCCCAGGGCACCGGGGATGCCCCACAATGGAGACACCATTCTAGGTGTGTATGAAGCTGGGAGACCCACGGCTGCCTTCTCTGCACCAGATTTTTACCATCTGGAGGAAGGTGGCTGGCCAGGCTGGTTCTGTAATTATACTTTGCAGATCCATGTTCCCTCCCGGGGCTGGAGCTGGCTGGACCCCAGGACACACACATTTTTCATCCACGTTGCTTTTAGCCCTCTGTAACCCAAGTACCTAAAATGTGCTTCAGGGGAGACCCGTCGGTTTGAGCACAGCCATCACAAGGAAAACAAAAAGCAAATAACACAAGAGAGCACAAGCTGAAAGCTTCAGTGTGTGAACCGTCAGCCATTTTAAGGTGAGATGTTTCCACTGCTGATGCACTGTACTTTGATTTGGGACCTATAAAAAACATTACCAGAAGGTGTGGGGTTGTTGGAGACTGCAAAAGCTTGCTTTGATTACACACGCAAGCAACCATTAACGTCAACATCAAGGAAATGTAATGCATGAAGCAAAATAATCCACCGCTAATGTGTTCTGCTGTAGCTCACAGTCAACGGTGTTGGGCACAAACTGCCTGTTCCAGAGGGTTCAGACCAACGTCTGGGTGATCCTTCCTCACCCTAACCAACGTCTGGGTGATCCTTCCTCACCCTAACACGAGCATCCATGAGAAAGATGCCACCCTGCTCAGCACCCTCCTCTCCTCCACCACCCAGCGAAGGAAGGAAGGAAGGATGGAGTAGCAAATGAGAAGGGAATACAATTAAATCAGCCCAGGTCAAATCCTGCCTAGTGCTGGGTGTTTTCCCAAGCCTCCGTGAAGCCCCTTCCTTGCGTCGCACACGTACCTCCTGCAGATACTCCCCTCAGGGATGAGTTAGACCCTTGGCAAGGGGCCAGCCTCCTTCAACACCCACCAACCTCAAATTCTGGGGGAATCGGGTCCTGTGTCCCTCTCCATTTTATCTTTACAGTTGTCAGTCACCGGTAAGTTTCCAGCACAGATCTGCATGATTTATTGGAGGGTGTGAAGACTAAAGAACTACTTTAAGCACTGCCAGATCTCCCACGAGGGCTACGGATACGACCACAAAGGAAAGACCTGATGCAGTTTCTGGCACAGAAAGAGGTGGTTTGATGCTGGCTGTAATAGGTTTATGGACATGTCTACCAGGCTAATCAGCTCGGGAAGGATGCATGTTGATGACCACATGACCGATTTTTACTGAATTACTTTTCTAATGTGGCGAGAGATGCTGTTTGAAACACAGTGCCCATTCAAAGTTCCTAATCTAGTAATGCAATCTGAGCACATGGCAAACCAGCAGCGTTTTGAACCAGTGATGACAGGAAAATGATAATTTAGCAGCATTTTAAGCTCAGATGCAGTAAAACTTCTGTATAATTCCATTACCAAAAATGTTAAATTTAAGTTCTGCCTTTAATCTACAGCCCACAGAAAAAAAAAAAGAATTAAGAGGGAAATCTAGTGACCCTACTGAAAAGCAGCCAAGACCAGACAAAGTCCAGAGCAGCTAAGATCACGCTAATGATTCTGAGCATCGCCGTGGGCTCCTTAAGTGCCAGACCAGCCCCACAGCTCTTCGTTAAGAGCCCCAAGTGCTCAAGAGTCAGTGAAAGCCTTGAAGGCCACAGGAGCTATTCGAAGCATGCAGCGCCAGGGCTCCCACCCCATATTTCTTGATGGTTTCTCCTGGGTTGAGCTTGGAGCCACCTTCATACGCTTCTGTAGGACACTTGGAGTGTGGAAGGGCAGCCCCAGTGAGGGAGTTTTCCAGGCTTCAACTCCAACCCTTAACAAAAGCTGTGTGTTGCAGCCCTGCAAACACACACGTACACCCCACAGCACCTCAAACCAGCACTTTTGCAGCTTCACCCCAGGTGTGAAACTCCTCTGAAGTGCTCTGTCCTGAGGATGCAGGCCAGTGACAGTCCTACAGCCATAGTCATCTTTGCTGTTGCCTCTTCTGCTCTTTGCTTGATTTTTGTAATAAACCCACCTTTTCCCATGAACACTAATACTGCCCTTCCCATCCCTCTGGAGAAACAAACCACACCTGGACCAGGAGGGACAGGGTACGCTCCCTGCCTCCAAGAACCACCACCTACTCCTGGTACATCAAACCACCCCCCAGACACCCAAAGTGCATCTTGCCTTGCTGAAAGACAATGATCTGCTGTATTATGGGCTACAACCCATATCAGTGCAAAGCTGAGCACATAAAGACTTTGCTGGATCTGAGCTGAAGTAACCTCCGGTGATAAAAGTTCCCTATCCACGGGGACTGTCACTTTGCTGCCGTGCCTCTGCCAAGCAATCAGATTTGGCTGCCCTTGTCCGGTCCCTTCATAAAGGTTTTGCTCTTAAAAGCATAAGGTTATTGCAAGGAAAAGCCAGACAAAATGCTGGACCTAATGAGATATAATACCACATAGGCAAAGCTCTCTCCAGTGATCCAAGTGATGAACCACAACTTTGTTCAACTTTAAGAGAAGTAAGAGCAGCAGGCCAGGTCAGGCAACTGCAGATGTGCTGGTTGCAGGCAAGGTTGTCCAGTTGTGCAAGTCATACAGGCAGCAACAAGGAGGTGGGGGGGGTCACTCGAGGATGAAACAACCATTTCACAGAAAATACTTCAGTATTCGTCTATGTCATAGTAAAATAGGTTCCTGATGCACCGCTGAGCTCCAGAGAGGCAGAGGAAGGGCTGGATCCGTGGAAGGAAGCAAGGGAAGCAGACTGCGCTTTCACCGGTGCTCTTCAAGCAATTCACACCAATTACTGAAAATATTTTCCAGAACTGCTTTTAAAAGTCAAACCTAAACCTACGTTACATGAACAATGCCCCTGCAAAGCTGCGCGGCCACTTGAAAGTCCAGCTGGTGCCGGCAGTCACAGAGAAAGGAACTCATGATTCTGCGGGCATCCTTCGTGAATATCGAGTTTGTTTTGCTGCACAAAAAAAGTCTCAAAAGGAAACCACAAGAGTGATCACATCTTCATCTGACAAACTGCTTCAGACAGAGGGGGAAGAGATGAATGAGGAACTGTTAAATGGTTCTTTCCAGCTTTTGATTTTACAGCTCAAGCCAGGAGTGTGTTTTTTTTCCTTCAGATACTCAGAATTACTATATCTGTCGGAGGGAGGTTGCTGAGTGAGGCAGAAACAGGAATCCCCTTTGGCCAACACTTACATTTGGGGATTTCTACACTGAAGTCACCATTCACCTGCCAGTCCCTTAGATGTTTGCCAGCACAAGGTCTGAACCACAGCCCCAAACCAACCACCAGAGTCAGAAAACAGAGATGGGCCCCTCTTTGGCGGTAGCTCATCGTGAAACCCCAGCAATGGCCATTGGCAGATCATCACTGATGGTGGTTCTCCATCACCCATACTCCCAACTAAAACAGCACATCTCAGGCAGCTCCCTCCTTTTCTCACCAAAGGAACGTAACGTACACTCATCAAGGGTCACATCTCTGGGGTTTGATCCAACAGCACAAGTTAAACACATTTAATAAGACGCAACAACAAAGCACAGGAAGGAAAACCACATGAAGAGAATCCACCCCAACACCTCGAAGCCTCAGTCTAGGGCTTTCTGAGTAACCATCCACACCAATGTGGGGTGGACAGCAGGCAGGAAAGCCCGGGGAGGTTTCTGTTTGCTTTGTGAACCGGGGAGCATCACGGCAGGGTGTTGGTCCCTGCCAGATGCAGTCCCACGGCACTGCCACACACTCCTGGGGCAGCAGCTACAGGTCTCAGGGTGGAACAAAAAGGGAGCAGGGACCTTGCAGGCAAAACCTTTTGGCTGCCTCCTCCCTCCAACCTCACCATCTTGACATGGGTCCCATCTGGCAAAAGCAGCAGGGGAACCACTCAGAAGGAGCCTGGGGGCAAACCTGCAAGAAATAGCGATGGTTGATTGTTGACTAGATGATTTTAAAGGTCCTTTCCTAATTAGGCAATTCTATGATTCTATGGCCATGCAGGTAGGTGGGAAGGAAACCTCCACTCACAGCTTTCACACAACTAAAGACCCTTCCCCTCAGACTGGGAAGGAGCCATAAATTCTGAACAGGTCTAAGACACAGGTAACCAGACTGCAACAGCTGAGGGAAGGTCAGGCAGGGGGAGAAGGGTCCCCAATAGATCTGGGAAAAGTGGTTCCAAGGGCTTTTAAGGTGAGTTTCCACAGCCCGGAAAACGGGCTCACCCATTCCATGGCTCACCAAAAACAGCAAAAAAATATCCCCTTGAGCTCAGCGGGTTTTGGAGCTGACTCTCAACCCTCCAAACATTTACTCTGGGGACAGTTCTGTATCCCACACTCGTCCATGTCGGTGGGTCCCTGCACTTGTTTGGAGTTAAGCTGATGTGTTTCTGTATTTGGAAGCACTCAGTTTTCACAGGTTCCTTATGAACTCAAAACCATGAAACGAGTGACTTTGACATCGAATAAACCAGCCAGTGAATTTGTGCGTGAATATTTTCTAATCTGGAAATTTTATTTTTTCTCTATATCCCATATTCTCTTCTTGCTTCCCAGCAACATCCAAACCCCTTCTGTACAAGAAGGATGCTGAGCTCTCTGGTGCGTGATGGCAGTGATATTTTATGAGAAGCCTGACTCGTTATCAATTTATCTAACTGAGCCCAAAACCAACACCATTGCTAACAGTTTGCCATTGCCATTCAAGAAGGATATATGTGGATCCAGACCAAGTTTTGTGGACTAAGGCAATGTTTTTAGGAAATGACTGCTGCCAGGTACCCCAACCCTGCCCAAAACACCCCATCCACTTCAAGCTGGATGCTCCAGATCCATACCTGGCCCCCCAGGAGTGGGGTGGGGGGCTTTCTCCAAGCCCTGGAAAGTATGCTGGCCCCCATCCAGCAAAACGCTTAAGCGTGTGGTTCAACTTTAAGCTTGTGATTGCAGCTGGAACTGCTCGTGTGCCTAAAGATAAGCACACGCTTCCATGTTGTGCTGTGCGGGGCCTTGGCCGGGGCACCCCACCCCAGAGATCCCCCCAAAAATGCACTTGTTTTGTCGTCTGGCAGGAGGGGCAGCACCTTTCCATCACACCTTCTCATCACACCTTCCCTTCACTCCCTGCCTGCATTTGGCACCGCTGAAGGTGACACAGAACCAACACGGGTGGCCAAGGGCCTCCGTGCACAGCAGAGGCATGACACCCGTGAGGATGAGCCCCCCCAGGCCTGGTTTGGCTCGGCCACAGCCTCCAGCCGAGCACCGGAGCCAGGAACCATGGTGAGAGCCGGACAGAGCTTCCCCGTGATGGGCTTTTAGGAAGGGCCAAGCATCGCAGACCCCCCCCTCCAAGGCCACATCTTAGCAGGTAAATGCCAAGTGGGGGGAGGCAAATTAGTGGCTGCACCCAGCCCTGGGGTAGCAACAGCCCCCAGCGAGCGTCACCGCGCAGCTTCCCCTGCCGGCAACCGGGAATTCACGGACCACCGGCGAGAGAAGCCTTCCCTGAGCGGCAGCACCGCACACTCCAGCTCCCGCTCTCCGCTCCGCCGCAGGGACCGGTGTACATGGGAAACGGGCAAAAAAAAAAATAAAAAAAAAAAGAAAAGCCATCTTTCAGAAGATGAAGGGGAGCTGGGCAGGGCTGGCGCTCGCATTTCTTGTTGCACACACGCACACACACGCACACACACGCATGCACGGAGTGTGCAAGGAAGTAAAATGTCCTCTGCCTCCTGCTTCGCACCCCATCCCCGTGCCCTTTGCTCAAGCACCGGGGAGAAAACTGGCAAGAGGCGGCGGCGCATCCATCCACCGCTCCTTGTCCCGTTCTTCCCGGGGGATCTCCCGTGGGAGCCGGCCGGTTCAACCCCCCCAACCCCACCGCACGGCCGGGCACCCCCCCGCCGCCACCGCACCGGGCGACGAACGGCTGCGGAGGCAGCCGCACACAGAACGGACGCCCCGCACGGTGCCTGCCTGCTGCACCGGGCACCGCATGCTGCAACGGGCACCGCACGTTGCAATGGCTAATGCATCGTCGCCCGGGCACCGCACGATGCAGCGGCCACCGCACATCGCCCGGGCACCGCACGCTGCAATGACCACTGCAGCTCTCCCGGGCACTGCCCCACCGCACAGCCGGTGCCCCGGGCACTGCCCGCCGCCGAGCCCCCCCCCCCCCCCCCCCCCCCCCCCCCCCCCCCCCCCGCCCCCCCCCCCCCCCGCCGCCCCGTCTCGCCGCCCGCACGGCCGTTCCGCCTCACCCAGGTGGTCAGCCGGAGGATGGTCTGCGGCTGCTTCAGGAAATCCACGGGGTCGATGGCCCCCCCCGCCCGGCCCGCTCCGAAGGAGGCTCCTTCCATCTTCCCCCGCCGCCCGCTCCGCTCCCGGACCAGCCCCGGCCGCGCGCGCCCCGCGCCTGCCCGCCCGCCCCCCGCGCGCCGCCCGCGTGGGCTCGTCCGCAGCGCCGCGTGCGGGCAGCGGGAGAAACCACCCGCCGGGAGCGGGGGGAGGGGGCGGCAGGTGCGCGCGCCCGGTGCGCCATTTCCCCCCCCCCCCCCCCCCCCCCCCCCCCCCCC
>BJBW01002623.1:0-12854 GCA_004320125.1 Scolopax mira | reverse complement strand
CTCTGCCCCAAGCCTGTAGCGTTGCCCAGGGTTGTTGTGACCCAAACGCAGGACCCAAATGCACTTGGCCTTATAAAACCTCATCCCATTGGCCTTGGCCCATTGCTCCAACCTGTCCAGATCCCTCTGTAAAGCCTTCCGAACCTCAAGCAGATAAACACGCCCCCTAGTTTGACGTCATCTGCAAATGGGGGGGATACAGGGTAATGGAGAGCTTTGTAGAGTAAGGTAGGTGGTTGGACTCGATGATCCCAAGGCTCTTTTCCAAGCTCAATGATTCCATGATTCTACGATTCTTCAAGGCATCCTGGGGAACCACCATTTCCCTTCCCCTCTGTGGACAGGTCGCACAGGCAGCGTTCCCTTGGTGGACAGACCACCCCTGTAAAACAATCCCCTCATTTTCAGGGTCCAATGCGCCATTGTTAGCATCTAGATTATCATTTCCCACCCGCATTTTGACAGCTGAAATCCTCATGTTGAAGGCAGAATGGGATCTCCCCAATGCCAGGCATTTATACCAGGACCTTTCTCCAAAGAGGCCTCAGATCTACACCCCTGAAGCTCCTCTTCCTCCTTGTGTTCCAGAATAAGAGCTTAGTGTCTCTTTGTGACATTTCAGAGACATTGTGAGAAACTGTGGAGTCTCCTTGTCTGAACATATTCCAAATCTGCCTGGACGTGTTCCTATTCAGCCTGCTCTGAAGAAAGACATTTTCCCTTTTGAAAGACAATGGGAGAAGATGATCCCCAAATATCCCTGCCAAATAGTCTGTGATTCTGCGTTTCTGTGATTATTCCTCTTCCCCTTATTTGTTGTTCATTCAGATAACTCTTACCCACCCAGTGACTGCTTTGAGTTTCAGGGAGTTCCATTCTTTTTTCTATATCCTATCTGTGCCTTACGCCTATTCTTTAATTATTTTTACATCTAACTATTTTGTATTTTTGTAAACCATGAGTCATAATATTATACATTTTAGAAAGTCAAACTCATTTGACGAAATAGAAGATTTGAGCAAGTCTGAGGCTGTGATCTTTTGATCGCTAGAGGACCAGTAGCAGAGGAATGGAAGAAACCAAATGCGTGGTGGGGAGGTCACAGGTATTTTTGATAACCTGATTTTTGACTTAACCACATCTTTGAGTTGGAAGCAACAGACAGGAAGAGACAGAAGCGAATCAGTAAAGCTGGGGAGATGGCAGGATCCAAGTGAGGTGAGGAAAGAGCGGGAGGCACCTAAGGATGGCAGGGAAACCATCCCAGGCATAGGACAGTGTATAACAGCCGGCAGTGTCTGATTCCTCCTGTCTGTTTTGCAGCCTGCACACATCAGTGCACGGGCACTTTAGACTGGCGCCCAACAGCACTGCTTTCCCAAGAAGGAGATCACAGCATCACAAAATTACAATAAAATTTACGTGTGAAAGGGGTGAACTGGAGCCAGTATGGAGCCAATGCACCGGTTGTGAGAGGTTTCCAAAGAGACCTCATGTCACTGATCACCATTCTCTGGGCCCAGCCATTCATCCAGTTTTCAGTCTAGCTCAATGTCTGTTCTTCCACCTCGGGATTCACCAGCTCCTCATGGAGGATTTTAGGGGGCGAAGTGTGAAGAGCCTTCCTCCTCTGCCCAGAAAGCCCTTTTCATAGGAAAATATTATCAGGTCATCTGATGGGAAGGACAATTCTTTTCATTGACTGTGCTCTAGTCCCCTATGTATGGGTTGGTGTCTGACACTTGGGGGGCCATTGTAGCTGGCCACAGAGATTGGGCCAGCTCAAAAAAAGTGAGGTTAAGAGGGAAGCGCTACAGATGCACTGCTTGATAGCAAAGAATTTATGGTGGGCTCTACCTAAACTTTTTACCCTCCACTGCTCTGAGAGCTGTTTAAACTTGAAATACAAAGGTAAAATCTTTTGATATAAACTTGTCTTGGAAACAGTTTCTCTGTTCAAAGTGTTCATGGGAAATGCATTTTTGAAATGACAACATGAATCTAGATTTATATAGAGGGAGAGAAGGGGTAATGCACTTGCTGCTCCATGTCAATGGCCCATGGTAAAATAAATCACGAGGATTTATGGATCCCCCACAATATTCTGAAAATGAAAACTTCTTACACACTTACTTCACCAAGAGTAGTAAGTTTTCTGCCTCTTCTTCAACATCTGCCTAACATCTCCATTTAAGGGTTGATGTGCTTGCCCACACAGAGGTGGCCACTGCTTCCATGATACCCTGAGGTAGCTGAAGATCCCACGCAGAGCAGAGAAATTAGATGAAAGACGTATGGCAGAACTTCTGGAGCATGGGCTTGTGGTCAGGGACCGGCATCAAAGCACCTTGGCTGAGACAAGTGATTTGTCTGCCTTGACTGGAAAGGGAAGCCTGGACAATGGCACCCAAAGTGTCTGGTGTTAGAGATGACCACTCTCATTCCTGTCTTCACCTACAATGGTCTCACAGGGAATTTAACATGCAGTGAATGGAAAATAAGTGTGTCCAGATGACGCAGAGTCTTCTTGAGCACATTTCAGTAACCCCAGTACGTTGGAGTTGGTGCAGATTTGTCTGTTCCAAAGACCATTTCATTCACTTTGTCTCTTGGCTTCCTTCTGCAAATGGAGAGAGCTTGGGCTTGCAGTGTGTTAGTCGGTGTGCAAAGACAAACAAACAGATATGGACAAACAAACAGATAAAGTCCAGGAGAGGATAAGTTTTGGGGGCTCTTGGGGTCTGTGATTAAACAGAAATTGTGTTTTTTATGATCTAAGTACGTCTACTCTAGGAAGCACATTTCATTGGGGACTTAACACATGGCTGAGGAATGTCTGATGTTTTATTGGACTCTTGCATTCCTTGTTTTTCATTTGCTGGCTATTGAGAAACACCCTTCTGTGTCTCTGTGCTGCTCATTCTCCAAGTCAACCAGGTGGGAATTGGTGCTAATGGGCCAAAATCTGCAGGAGGAAGCTCAGATTTGAACAGGGCTGCTTTGTGTCACAGGGGACTGATGAAAGAAATGGTAGTTTTGGGGCAGGGATGAAGCCTGGCCATAGCTTGTGGAACAGAAAGGGTCTTGATTTTCATGTCTCTTCAGACTGCACTAGGAGATGATCAGGATCAATATCAAACATGATTGTAATTCGTGTATAAGCAGAAAAATAAAGTGGAAAAAAAAAAGAAAAAAGAAATCCTTTCTATTGTTGGTTACTAATCCTTTCATTTGATTACACTCCTGAAACTGCTGCAAACTACCACAGATTGTAGATTTAAAGGAAACTTCTGCACAGAGATTTGCCTTGTTAGGGTGTTTTGCGTGTCAATGAGCCCTCTGGTGCCAAGTTCCTGAACTGCAGATCCTGAAAGGGTGAAGTAAAGGAAGTAGTAAAAATCAGCAGCAAACCTCCAAGTTTCCAAGAGTCTGCGGGGGTTGGAGAAGCAGGAAGTCAGAGGCAATGCTTGGAGGTGGAAAATCAAATGTGGGCTAAGGAGATCACTGAGGGTTATATCCAAATATGTTTTGGTCACTTTCTGGATCAGAGCAAGAGTCCACTCCCTGGGAAACAGCTTCAACTGTTTGACTCTTCCCATGTAGAAAAGTTTGTTGCTGTGTTTACTCTGGCTCTCTCTTGTTTAAGCCCTCCTTTTCTTGTACCACATACATCAGCCTGTCTTGGTCTTCCCAGGAAGACCAGAACAAGGTCTTCCCAGGAACTGTGGAATGCTGATACAAGTTCCTTCCAAGACTGACCTTTCTCCAGGCAGGACAAGCCCAGCTCCCTCAGTCTCTCTTCCCTGACGGTCTTAGGAGCCCTTTGCAGAACTTGCTCCAGGTGGCTGTCACTGGGACATTCCTTCAATGGGATTCTGAGACCTGGATGCAGTAACCTGGATGCAGCAACCAAGGCCAAGTGCCGGGTCGTGTATTTTGGTCACTACAACCCCAGGCAGTGCTACAGGCTGGAGGAAGAATGGCTGGAGAGCTGCCTGGCAGAAAAGGACCTGGGGTTATTGGTTGACTGTCGGCTGAACATGAGCCAGCAATGTGCCCAGATTTCCAAGAAGGCCAACAGCTTCCTGGCCTGTATCAAGAACAGTGTGGTGTGTAGGACCCTAGAGGTGATCGTCTCCCTGTACTTGGCACTGGTGAGACCCCACCTTGAGGACTGTGTCCAGTTTTGGGGCCCCTACCACAAGAAAGACATTGAGGTGCTGGAGCGGGTCCAGAGAAGGGCAACGAAGCTGGTGAGGGGTCTGGAGCACAAGACTTATGAGGAAAGGCTGAGGGAACTGGGGTTGTTCAGACTGGGGAAGAGGAGACCGAAGGGAGACCTTCTCACTCTCTACAACTCCCTATAGAGATGCGGGGCTTGGTCTCTTCTCCCTGGTCACAGATGATAGGACAAGAGGTAATGGCTTTAAGTTGTGCCAGGGGAGGTTCAGGTTAGATACTAAGACATATTTCTTTACTGAAAGGGTTGTCAGGCATTGGAATGGGCTGCCAGGGAGGTGGTTGAGGCACGTTCCCTCGAGGTATTCAAAGAGAGGAGTTGACATGGTGGTCAGGCATATGGATTAGTGTGGGGTTGGTGTTGTTTTGGGTGTGGTGTATTGTGTGTGGCTGTGGTGTGTGTCGTGGTTTTCCTGTGATTTTTTTTCATTGTTTTGACTAGATGACTTTGAAAGTTCCCTTACAACCTAGGTGTTTCTGTGATTCTGTGACACACAGCAAGACTGTCAGCAGGCTTCAAGAGCACTCAGGCCTTACAGTAACAGAAGAGCTAAGAAGTGCTGTGCTGAAGTGGAAAGTAAGCAGCTCTGGCTAGACCAAGGGCTGGTGCTACTATCCAAGTCTGCTGTGCTGGGACTCTTTTCCCCTTCCCCTCTGCACACAGGATCTGCCCCTGCAGCTCCAGAGTTCTCAAAGGAAGTTTTTCAGACAAACAAGTCTCTGGAAGGTCCTTTGTACTGTTTAAACACATACAGAGCATGGCCCATCATTTACACAGTCTGTGATTCATGCAAAAGATGGATAGATGCATAAATAGAAATTGCACAAAAAACAATATTTCTTTGTAGGTGATATTATAGTAAAACAAAATGAAAAAAACCCAAACAATCCACAACCAGAACCCAACACTGAGCACTGCCTTATGGTCAGATCCGAATGGGATGCTTTTCTGGGCTGAACAGGGGAGAGATGGTGTAGAGGGACAAGAAACAAGAGGGAGAGCCAGAGAGAGTCTGGGATTGGCTTGAAAGTGGTTGGAAGGGGAACACACTGATGTTAGCTGAGCTCCCTGCAAGTGTAGGCTGAGGACTCACATCAGGGTGGTGGTACAGAACCAGGCCTGTAGAAGGCATCTGAAGCTTGCAGACACGGCAGAGAGGAGGCTGGTCTGTGCCTCTGATGGCATGGACAGTTGAGGAGTGTGGCACAGAGCATTTGTAGCATGGGTGAATTTTGTTGTTTGGCCATCTTCGTCCTCCTGCTGCAATTTTCTTGAAGGAAAGGACCAGCAAGACGGTCAGGAACTCCCATGAGGAGAGGCTGATGGCGCTGAGCTAGTCCAGCCTGGAGAATGGAAGGCTGAGAGGGATCTCATTGCAGCCTGCCGGTACCTAGGAGGACATTATGTACAAGAGACAGACAAGCTTTTAAAATTACTTGTGGATTTTTTTTTTCCTTTTGCTTTAATATGATAGTCAGAAGGGGACATTTCTGTCCTTGCTCTTTTATTAAAAAAGAAAAAAAACCCAAAAAAACTAAAAACAACAAAAAAAGTGTTTCAGAACTGGGATTGGACGTAGGATGCAAATACCTTCAGCTGCAGGTAGAAAGAGGGGAAACAGACGCCTCCTGCCAGCAGAGGTGTCGAAATGCCAGCGCATTACTAACTTCTCCAATCACTCAATCAGGGAGAGATTTTGAAACATTCCATCGGGTTACCAACTGTCATCGTTTGCCCTCAGATGGCACCCACACCAACAATGGACTTCCTGTGCTCCCCCTTCCCCATCCAGCTTCCGGCTACCCCTGGCCATGGCTCCCATGAGATAGAATACCCGTGTCCCTCCTAGACCCTGGGGAGTATTAACTATATCCCCGCCAGAGCCAGGATGTTATCCACCTGTTATCCACCATCCATAACATCTATGCCATGAACAGATGTTAGAGTTTCCAATTAAATGCTATAACTTTTTTCCTGAAGTACAGATGTATATGTACATATATATCCATGCAGACATAAGGTCCTTAGCCTGTACAACCAATCGCACTTATAGAAAGATGGATGTAGAGAGGCAGGGTCATTTAGCAACTAAAATCATATCATTTCATTCATTGGCTTTTCTCTCCCAAAATTAGATCCCCATGAGGTACACATTGATCTTCCCTGTCCTTCTGCATCACTGACCAAGTGCATCCAGGTCCTTGAGAAAAGACAATCTCACATATGGGTTTGGCTTTCCCTGAGGTAGGACTACACTACAGGGACTTTATCTCCTTCCACAGTATGTGAAAGTTTTGGTTGGGCAGAGCCAGATAAATTGGTAGATCTCCTGGTGCCTTTCTTAAATATGTATTCCAATCTATTCAAGTCCCACAACTCCGTGTTCACAGTGTAGATTTTAACAGCCCACTGTACCGTTTGATCTTTCCAGAGGCTAGTGTGTGATGGGGGAAGTGATAGACCCACTCAATGCTGAGCTTTAGCTGCTTGGCTTGTTTGATTGCAACATAGCTCACATTCATGGGTGACCTGAGTAATCATGTCCATGGTCAAATCCAAACCTCATTCAAAAGACCAGCTTCTTGTGGCATCTCTTCCTTGATGTCCTGAGGTGTCATGGGCCCATCAAGGCCATGGGCCATATGACAACCCTTATGTTGTCAGTCCAGATCCAAGTGGGTCCCAGAAATGTCAGCCAAGAGGACTCTCCTTGATGGCACACTAATCACGCCCGGGAGCTTGTACAGTGGATGTGGGTTCCTGGGATGGGCCTCTTTCAGAGGTTGAGGCTTTCCTCACTCACAAGAGAACTTTGCCAATCCTGTCACCTTCCAAAGGTGATATTCCAAAGATATCTTTGTCTTCTCTTGTAACATCACGGTAACTATTTTGTCTGTGATATCGTGTATTTTTTTTCTTTTATCTTTTTTATATTTACACGTCCTGTTTGCAGGACAAATTTACTTTGCAATGATCATTGCAATTTTCAGGAGCAGACTTTCTTATCCTAGAACTCTTTTTACTCTTTATTCATTCTGATACCTCTCACCACTGCTGCCGCTTTCACTTTCAGGGAGTAAAAATTTTGTCTGTCACTCAGTAATTTAATTGTCTCCTCAGCCAGCTCTTTAATCATGTTTCTATCTATCTTTGTGTGTGTCCCTACCTTAACTATTTCTCCTAAGATTATCCCTTGTAGAAAGGCTACCTCATGAGAGGTATGTTGTACTTTGATATGATTACTCATTGTTTGATTGTTTATGAAAACTGATTTTACTTCTCTAAAGATCAGGTAGAGTCTCCCTGTGGCTGAGAGCAGGCAGGTCTCTGAGGAGAGCAGGTGGGAGATGGTGCAATGGAGCTGTCTCCTCCAGACTTGAGTGGAGAAGTCTGATGCAAGGGGCAGTGATGTCAGTCCTCCTTTAAACTGCACCTTAATGAAATGCATCCTTTACAATCAAGAAATCAATTTCCTTGGATGCACTTTCAAGTCTTCCTCCTTGACTGCACCACAAAAACTCTCCAAGTAGCTGTAGAAGTTGTGAAGAAAATTACAAACTGATAAAACCCTTGTTAAGGCTTTCTCTCTTTTAAGAAGCCCCATGGGGGCAAATACCACGGGGTATTTGCTGCTGAGTCCATGAGCCTCAGGTACTGACAGAAGATTGAGGAAAGTGCTCAAGAAATTAGAAGCAAAGCCCACGTTTCCTCGAAGTCTTAATGAGCCCCACTGAGGGCAGTTATTGCCAAAGGCTCCCCAGGGACTCGTTAGAGCAGATAATTGGAGGTTGTGATTGCAAGTAGGCAAAGGCAGAGTGTAGGTAGCTGTAATGCTGATCAACTTCTGGCTTTGTTTCAGGAAGCAGAAAGGCCAAGCCCTCAAACCGAGGCAGATCCTGCCTCTCATTTTTGGCTCTGGGCTCCTTCTGGGGGCTGTGGGATATGAGGGGGAGCAGTGCCCAGGGAAAAAAAGTCTGACATCTCCTGGCCCACCATAGAAGGGGTGAGGATGAACCGAAGTCTTGAGCCTCAAAAGAATCATGGACTCATAGAACATTTTAGGACCTTTATTGTCATTAAGTCCAACTGCCAAGTCCACCACTAAACCCCATCCCTATGTGCCAAAGTTACACTTCTTTTAAATACCTCCATAATAGCCACTTCCCTGGGCAGCTTGCTTCAGTGCTTGATAAAGCTTTTAGTGAAGAAATTTTTTCCTAATGTCCAATCTACATCTCCCCTCATGCAGCCATTTCCTCTTGTCCTGTGTCCACTAATTTGGGAGTGGAGGTTAACACCAACCTTGCTATAGCCTCCTTTTATTAGTTGAAGAGAGTGACAAGGTCCTCAACCTTCTTTTTCGCCAGGCTGAACAACTCCAGTTCCGTCAGACGCTCCTCACAAGACTTGTTCTCCAGACCCCTCACCAGCATTTTTTTATCTTTGGAAATTCTCCAGGATCTTAATGCCTTTCTTGTAGTGAAGAGCCAAAACCTGGACACAGCCCTCAAGGTGGGACTTCCTGAGTGCTGAATACAGAGAGACAATCACTGCTCTGGTCCTGCTGGCCACCTGGTTTCCTGATACAGGCCAGGATGCTTTTGGTCTTCTTGGTCACCAGGGCAAACTGTTGGCTTATGACTAGCCCAAAGTCATTGAATCATAGAATGGTTAGAGTTGGAAGAGACCTTAAAGATGTCCTAGTTCCAACTACTCTGCCATGGGCAGGGACACCTACCACTAGAGCATGTTGCTCAAAGACCCGTCCAGCCTGGCCTTAAACACTTCCAGGATTGGGGGATCCCAACTTCCCTGGGTAACCTCTTCCTGTGGCTCACCACCCTCACTGTAAAGAATTCCTTTTTCGTATCTAATCGAAATCTCCCCTCTTCCAGTTTAAAACCATTGCCCCTTGTCCTGTCACTACACTTCCTGACAGAGTCCCTTTCTGGATCTTCTGTAGATTTGCTTCAGATACTGAAAGGCTGCTCTAATGTCTCCCTGGAGCCTTCTCTTCTCAAGGCTGAACAACTCCAGCTCTCTCAGCCTGTCTTCATGAGAGAGGTTCTCCATCACTCTGATCATATACATGGCCCTCCTCTGGACCCGTTGCAACAGGTCCATGACCTTCCTGTGTTGATAATACTCCTGGTGGGGTCTCACGAGCGCAGAGTAGAGGGGTAGAATCAGCTCCCTCACCTTGCTGGCCATGCTTCTTTCCTTAGAATCATCTGGGCCAGAAGGGACTTTCAAAGGTGATCTAGTCCATCTCCCCTGCAGTCACAGGGACACCCCCAACTAGACCAGGTTGCCCAGGGCCTTGGCGAGGTTCACCTTGAATGTCTCCTCAACCATCTCCTTGGCAACCTGTTCCAGTGCTCCACCACCCTCATTGGAAAGAAATTATTCATAATGTCTAATCTAAATCTGCTATTCTCCAGTTAAAACCCATTACCTCTTTTTCTGTCCTTACCAGCCTTTGAAAACAGACTCATCCCAGCCTTCCTATAGTCTCCTTCAGGTAATGGAAGGCCGCTCTTAGGTGTCCCTGGAGCCTCTTCTTCTCCAGGCTGAACAACCCCAGCTCCTGCAGCCTGTCCTCTTAGCAGAGGTGCCCTAACCCCCTCAGCTTTTTTGTGGCCCTCCTCTGGACCCGCTCTATCAGGTCCGTGTCCTTCTCTACATTGAGGGCTCCAGACCTGCACACAGTGCTCCAGGTGAGGTCTCGCCAGAGCANNGTGCCCACTGCCTGCTCATGTCCAGCTTCTCGTCCACCAAGTCCCTTCTCTCAGGGCTGCTTTCAAATACCTAATCCCTTTGTCTGGATTGGTAGCGAAGATTGTTCCGGCCCAGGTGCACAACCTTTCACTTGCTCCCGTTGAACTTCATGTGATTTACTTGAGCCCACTTCTCCAGCCTGTCCAGGTCCCTCTGGACGACATCCTGTCCCTCAGGTGTATTGACAGCACCACAGATCTTGGTGTCATCTGCAAACTTGCTGATGTTTCTCTCAATCCCTCTGTCTATGTCATTGATAAAAATGTTGAACAGTACCGGTCCCAGCACGGACCCTTGAGGGACACCACTTGTCACTGCTCTCCATCTGGACTTAAAGCCATTGAGTACAACCCTCTGGATGTGACCATCTAGCCAATTCCTTATCCACTGAACAGTCTACCCATCAGATCCATACACTCCATTTTGGCAAGCAGGATGTCAGAGGGGAGGCCTTAGAGGATGTCAGGTCAAAGGCCTTATAGAAGTCCAGATGGATCACGTCCATAGGTTGTCTCTTATCTAGTGACATAGTCAGTCCATCATAGAAGGCCACTAGGTTAGTCAGGCAGGACCTGCCCCTAGTAAAGCCACATTGGCTGTTCTGAATCACAGCCCTGTTCTCCATGTGCCCAAGCATGACATTTAGAAGGATCTGTTCCATGATCTTCCTAGGCACAGAGGTGAGGCTGACAGGTCGGTAGTTCGCAGGGTCCTACTTTCTACCTTTTTTAAAAATGGCTGTGATGTTTCCTTTCTTCCAGTCTGCAGGGACGTCACCTGAGTGCCACAACTTTTCAAATATCATGGAAAGTGGCTTTGCAACTTCATCAGCCAGTTCCTTCAAGACTCTGGGATATATTTCATTAGGTCCCATCGCCTTGTATATTTTCAGATTCCTTAGATGATCGTGTACCATGTCTTCAGATATAGTGGGATGGACTTTGTCACCTGAGTCCTAAACTTTTAGGGAGCTAGGAGGAAAAATTTTGCCATTGAAGACGGAGTCGATAAAGTCGATAAAGTCTGCCTTGTCCTCGTCTGTTGATACAAGTTCCCCACTGCTGCTCATTACCGGAGAATGTTTTCTTTAACTTTCCTTTTCTGGTTAATATACCTGTAGAAGCCTTTCTCGTTTTTCTTAATATCCCTTGCCAAGTTCAGTTCTAGCTGTGCCTCGGCCTTCCTGACCTCATCCCTACACAGCTGAGCAACTTCCCTATACTCTTCCCAGGATGCCAGTCCCTTCTTCCATTTCCTGTGTAGCCCCATCTTGCCCCTCAGTTTGACCAGGAGGTCATGGCTCAATGATGGTGGTCTCTTGCCTTCTTTGCCCAATTTCCTACATCTAAGGATTGAGATCTTTTGTGATCTATAGAGAGCATCCTTTAAGATCTGCCAGCTTTGTTCTGCTCCCTTGTCCCATGGGCAGTTTCCCATGGGGTCATATTTACTAACTCCTTGAAGAGATGGAAGTTTGCTTCCTTAAAATATAGAGTCCTAACTGTGCTTCTCTTGGGCTTCAAATTCCTTAGGTCAGTGAAATGCACTAGGGCTTGATCACTTGATCAGTGCCCCAGGCTGCCTTACACTTTTATATCCCAGATAAATTCTCTTGCATTTGTGACCAACAGGTCCAACAAAGCATCAAGAAGTTGTCATCTAGGCACTTCCTGAAGTGTCTGCAACCAGCCGTGTTGCTTTTCCAACAGATGTCAGGATGGTTAAGTTTGTCCAGCAGGATGAGAGCCTGTGATCGTGATGCCTCTTCCAGCTGGAGAAAGAAGAGCTGGTCGACAGGCTCCACCTGGTTTGCCAGCCTGTAGTAGTCTCCTACCACAGGGCTCCCTTTGTTGTCCCGACCTCTAAGTCCTACCCATAAGCTTTCCACCTGCTCATGGCTATTCTTTAGCAACAGTTCCTCACATTCTTGCCACTTCTTTACATAGAGGGCAACACCCTTCCTCCTCTCCTGTCCCTTCTGAAGATTTTGTAGCCATCGATGGCCACACTCCAGTCATAGGACTTGT
Source organism: Scolopax mira (assembly GCA_004320125.1). Classification (NCBI taxonomy): domain Eukaryota; kingdom Metazoa; phylum Chordata; class Aves; order Charadriiformes; family Scolopacidae; genus Scolopax; species Scolopax mira. The sequence continues at coordinate 809 of BJBW01002623.1, read as the reverse complement.
CCCACCAAGTTTCCATAATTGCTACTGTGTCATAGCTTTCTAACTCCTCCTGTTTTTTTCCCGTGCTGCGTGCATTGTTGTAAAGACACTTCAACCAGTCTGCTGGCTGTGTCTCCTTCTTAGAGGGGAACTTCATTGATCCTCCAACGTGCTTTGTGCCTACTACCCTTCTGTCTCTTATTGTCTCGGGGGCTCTTGGTCCATCTCTGCAAGATCTTGACTTTGTAACATTGTTCACAGCATGTGTCAGTGCAACAGGTCAGAGGCCCTTGCTATCACTACATCCTACCAACCATGATGTGTGATCCTGCCACTTGCCGCGGACCCTTCTGATACTGTTGTCATCTCCCACTTCAATTGAGGTAGCAAGCAGAAGACTCTCCTTAATTGTCTGTGTCTCTTTATTTCTCTCATTATTTCTACCTGCAACTAAGGTTACTGATGAAAAAACTACCTGTGCCCCTGATCCCTCAATTAGTTTCCCCAGTGCCTTAAAGTCCTTTTTGATTGTTTTTAAATTTTTGGTGTTGACCTCGTCGCTTCCCACCTGCATAACTACTAAGGGAGAGTAGTCAGAGGGCTTTACCAGACCAGGCAGCCTTCTGGTTACATCTCTGACCCAAGCTTCAGGGAAGCAGCAGACTTCCCTGTGGGAAGGATCCGGCCAACATATGGGGCCCTCTGTTCCCTTCAGAAGGGAGTCACCAATAACAATTACCCTCCTCTTTTTTTTAGGTTCTGATGCGAGGGGGGACTTATTTGCTTTAGGAAACCCCACAGATGGTGTTTCTTATGCCCTCTCATTTGCC
>BJBW01002622.1:2233-39826 GCA_004320125.1 Scolopax mira | reverse complement strand
CAGCGATCCGAGTCACGGCACCAATTTGTTATAAATGAGATCAATAGACCCCCCTGTGATCTGGAATATGTGAAGTGCCCACCCCTGCAGAGTGACTCCCCCTCCCCGCCCCCCTGCTGGGGCCAGAGCCCTGTGTGTGAGCGCAGGGGTGTAAGGCAGGGCGCCCCACTGCCGAGAGGGGAGATGGCTTGCACCACCTTGGGACCTGGCCCACCTCCCCGCAGGTTTTTACCACTGCGAGACAGATTCCGTTATGGCCGTTATGGCAAGAGGGGAGCTCCACACGGCAGGGCTGATGCCAATTATAGGATTGCACAACATGGGCAGAGAGAAGAAAAAAAAAAGCGCCCGTTGTGGTTTCAAGGCAGCAGCGAGCTCCGATGTGGTGTTGTTTTTTTGTTGTTGTTGTTGTTTTGTTTCAGTTCCCTTAAATAAAGCGGTATAACTGTGGGAAGCACAGGCCTCTGGGCTCTACTGGAACAGCCACAAAAGCTTTTTCTTGCTGTGGCTCCACCGAGTAGGACCATGGGTCCCCAGGGTGGGCACAGACATGGCAGGGAGCAGAGCAGCGGCCCAAGGAGCAGGAGCACCTCGGAGCCCCCTTTCAGTTTATTTCTGTTTAACACCATTCAACATTTAGCACAATTACACAGCTGAGAAGAGAGAATCATCTTGAGGTAATATGCCCCGAGCCTGGCTGGTGTCTGGGTGATGTGGTCTAACCAGGAACATGTTACTGAAAGCCAACACGTGACAGACTCTCAGAATGAATAGCACCGGTGGGCAGGCTTGCTGAAAGGAAATCGAATGTTGCAGAAACGAAAACAAGAGTAGGAGAGAAAGGAAACTAAGCTGGTTTATCTCTGAACTCAGTTATTTGGGCTGAATCGGCTTCAAGATGGTTCCATAGTAATCTCTTGGTTATTGGGGTTCGTCTTCTCGTCTTGCCTGGGCTGTCTGGTGTTGACAGCTCCTGTGTTAACTGAGAAGCTGTTTGTGTCTCTCCCTCTCCCTTTTCCCGTTCCTGCAGACCGCAGAGCTGGCAGTTCCTGTTGATCCTCGCGGGTCCCAGCACCTGAGCAGGAAACCCGGCTCCATTGTCGGCTGCACAAACCAAAGGTCATTTCGGGAAAGCGTGGGAGGGTGCAGCCGCCCAGAGCGAGGGTGATGATGGCCTTGTCAGGCTTTTTTTGGTTTTTGTTTTTGTTTTTGTTGTTTTGGTTTGGTTTGGTTTGGTTTTTTCCATTTCTTAAATCACTGTAAACCCTTTTGTTTGCTTTTCTCTAGCGCCTTTCCTCCAGGGATCTCTCTCACTATTATAAGCAAAGCTTCATAAATCCTCAAGTGTCAAGCATTAATCTCAACCTCACTTTTCAAGGAAACAGCTTTGTTCTGTGTTAGCAATTTTCTGGTGGCAACTGCAGCAAAGCTTGGGACCTCCAGCAGCTGCTGCTGTGCTGCTGACTCCTCCGCTATGGCGAGGGAAGAGGTTAATGCAGAATTATACAGTTACGTGAGATACTGCAGCTAATTCGACTTTGAGTTGCTGATATGGATCCAGCACCAGTCAGGAAAAGAAACTAAGGAGACCTGCCTGCCTGCTGCTCAGCTGTAACCCTCAATTCCACACACCTTACCTGCTATTTAAATATTACCTAATGGCCCGGCCACTAATTCTTAGACACTCCCTAATGCAGTTCTCTCTCGCCTGCTTCCCTTGTAAATTTAAGCATATAATTTTTCTAGGAAAAGATGAACTGCATGGCTTGTTCATATATTGCAGTGTTCTGTCTCTGGCAGAGAGGTGAACACCCAACTTTTCCTCTGCCATCACCAGTGTGCCAAACAGGCTGCATTAACTAATTATTTTCAAAATGCTTCTGAAAGATTACTTGTGTGTGTCTGATCTGGTGCTCACCAAAGCCAGGCTGGGCAAAGCGGTTTTCCTACTGACAGCGATAATATTTGGTTGAGGATGGGGTTGGATAGCAGAGCCCCTCCTTCATACAGCTGGACTGTAAGACATTTTATAACAATTGCATGCTCTTTAATTAAGGAGTAGCTGGGATGAAGGTAGTTGACTGAATTTTCCAGGTCTTAGGTTGTTAGAGAGTCAATTCTGAATTAGCTGGGGCAGATTACCTGGTGAGCTGCATTTTCTGTGAAAACAGAAAGCAAAGACACTGCAGGTGGTTCCTTGTAAGGTCATTCCTGATTCAGCCTGTCACCAAAAAGCTTTCTAAAGAGCTAAAAAAGAATGTAAGATAGTGCAAATTTCACTATGTGGTTGCTAAGCAGGTTTTAGCACTCATGATGGCGGCAATATCCTCATAAAGGCCGAACTTTGGCACTGATATCCAGATTAGTATTAGTAAAGTAAATATTGGCGTTGATGACTATTTAGGAGGCTGGTGGAGTGTTTGCTGAAGAACTCTCCTCTGTGTGTGTAGGTGTCTTTGCAAATGCCAGTCATACTGCTAGCACAGCTGCGCCATCACTGATGGGTTTTTAGAAGTCCTTCCTTGGATGGTGACTATGGTTATTTTCTATCTTGCTATCTTTGCTGAGAATTTGAATGTGCTCGCTCCATTTCTGGAATTCATCATTGCTTGCTGGTCTGCCAGATCTTTTTCAGGCTCTGGCTACCTCCTGTTTCTCCTGTTCCTTACGCCTCCTCTGCACTTTGTTAGAATTTTTGTGTATACTCAAGGCAGCAGATGCGGGATTGAAAAAAGAAAGGGAAATCCCATGTGTGAGACACTTGGCGCTTTCCTGGCATGCCTGTGCCTTGCAGCTGAGCCAGCAATCTGGTAACCCACGCAGGGCTCATTATCAGTCACTTGCTGTGAATCACTCAAGTCTGAGAAGAGAATTAGGGAATCCAGAGGAGCTTTGCTGGCCACTGGCATGGTGACCTGGGATTCCTGGTCTGGCACCAACCTGTTCCTCAGCGCTGCAATGTCTCCCCTCTACCCTTCCAGTGCTCTTCAGATGGGACAGGAGCTATTTTACACGGTTATTTTACTATTTTTTTTATATTTCTATTTTTACTATATTTACTATAAACTATTTTACAAGTTTCTCAAACTAATCTGAACAATATTTTCTCTGATCTGGGTTTTGGAAGTGTCTTGTCTGAATATAATTGGACAAGGAATCACTTAATGACACACTTAATGACACAAAGCAGATTTCAAGTGCAAAAGGTTTTAACTGGAGAACTTAGGACAAAAGGTGAACAGAATTAAGAGCAGAAGGTGGGGATTGAGCCAAGGTGAAAGGCAGTATCTTTTGTGAAACATTTTGCTTTGAAATTTTTAGGGCTTAACTGTTTCATTCACTGTGAAGATAACTCCTCTACATCTGGAAAAGGCAAATGTGGTTTTCAATGTTGTAAGAAAGTATGGGATCTCCTCTACAATTTGAATGCTTTGCATTCAGAGAGACTGCAATGAGCAGGAGGTCGGGTTGCTCAGAGCCCCATCCAACTGACCTTGAATTTTTTCAGTGATGAGGCAATCTACCACCTCTCTCAGCCACCTTCATCATAAAAAAATTCTTCCTTATATCTAGTCTGAAATATTCCCTCTATTAGCTTAAAATCATTACCCCTTGTCCTGTTGCAATGTGACCTGCTAAAACAAATCTGTCCCCATCTTTCTTATAAGGTCCATTTAAGTACTAAAAGGCTACAATAAGGTCTCCCCAGCGCCTTCTCCTCTCCTCTTGGCCTGTCCTTATATCAGAGGTGCTCCAGCCCTGTAATAATTTTTGTGGCCCTTTTCTGGACTTTCTCTGTGGCCTTCTGCTAAGTACTAAAAAGCTACAGTAAGGTCTCCCCAGAGAACTTTACAGCGAGGGTGATTGAGCACTGGAACAGGCTGCTGAGAGAGGTCATGGAGTCCCCTTCTCTGGAGATTTTCAAGATCTGCCTTGATGCATTCCTGAGTGATGTGCTCTAGGCAATCGTGCTTTAGCAGGGGAGTTGGAGTAGATGATCTCTAGAGGTCCCTTCTAACTCTGTCAAATCTGTGAATCTGTGAACCTTCTCCTCTCCGGGCTGAACAACCCCAACTCTCTTAGCCTGTCTTCATAGAAAAGGTGCTCCAGCCCCCTAATCATTTTTGTGGCCCTTCTCTGGACCCTCTCCAACAGACCCATGTCCTTCTTGTGGTGAGAGCTCCAGAGCTGGACACAGTACTCCAGGTGGGGTCTCATGAGAGCAGACTAGAGGGGCAGAATCAGCTCCCTTGACCTGATGACCATGCTGCTTTTCATGCAACCCTATATGCCCTAATTCTCTATACAAGTGGTCCTTTGTCAGGTTGTATTGGCTGAGAAGTGAGGCAGGGAGAAATCACATCTTGGTAAAAGTTGTCAGGACGGCCACAGACTGTGAAGCCAGAGAGACCACTTGACTCATCGCTAGACTAGCAATGCAGCTGGTAAGAGAGGGCTGACAACATCCCATGTCATGAGCTACTTTCACTTTAAAGCTTTGCCTCTGATTACACTGAAATGAGTTCATTTCCTTTCTGTTTTTTTTTTTCATATGCAGAAACACTCAGGGAGAGAGGAGTGTGTAACTTCTGCTGCTTGTTCTAAGAGAAAATGAGAGAACAAGAGAGAAAACGAAAAGCCTCCCTGGAGATGGAAAGTCCCCTACAGCTGCTCTGGAGATCCACCGCATGCCTAGAGAGGCGCGAAGGGCTGCAAGAAGAAATGTGTTGGTAACAATAACCTTGCCTAGAAACGGAAGGAGGTTTGTCCCTTCCTGCCAACAGGTGCTCCCTTTGTGCCCTCAGGGCTTTCCCTATATGCATGAGCAGCTCATAGAGAAGAAGAGGACATGCTGGGATTGGTGAGACGGGGCAGTCATGTGAAGGCAGGAGTGTTGTCTTTGCTGAGCACCTGACTTCTACCATGCTGACCTAAGGGCTGGATCCATCCACTTTTTCACTTCTGGGAAGCTCTTCTATGGGGTGCAGATCCATGTGGCACCACCAACCCACAGCTGTAATCCCCCCTTTTTGCTAAATGAACGCCATGATTGAGATCCTGCCTCATGTCCAGGTGACATCAGGGAGAGCAAAACGAGAACAGAGCTGGACATATTCGATGTCCACTCTGGCTCCGAACATGGGGACAAGCTTCTCTCTTGCACTTACAATCATGTGCTAAATCCAACACCCCTGCAGGCACACTTTTGATCGTGGGAGTGCTGCTGTGGGGTGTGGTGGTGTTCCACTGGTGGGAGAGAGAAAGCTGCTGGGGTGACCTTTGGCATTAAACGTACAAACAAACAAGTCAGAAATAAGAAGTCTCCCTTCAAGGTTTAGAACATCACGTTCTTCCTCAACAGAGATTTCTCTGCAGATACACTGGTTAACTCCAAGGGGTATAAAGGAGAAGTAAATAGGGGAAACAGGAAGAAGGGGATTGCACTCGACAACAACAAAGTATTTTTTGCACTTTGCAACCTGTTTCCATTCTCTGGTTGCCCCGTGCTTCAGGAAGGTGCCAATGTCATCTGCTCCCTGCCTCCCTCCCAGGCCTGAGTGTTGTGTGCATGTCCTGTGCCCCTTGGCAGGGATGTCACCATGCCCTCCAGCTCCACATGTGCAGAAGAGGAGTGAAGGATCACAGATGCAAGGGGAGAGGAAGAAGAGAGGGGGTCACGGTCAGGAAGTGTGTGGTCTCCGTCCCACAGTCAGGTGTGGGGGTTGACTTTGTGTGGCAGCATCTTGGGTTGCATCATGCTTTGTGGTCATGATGACATCCTCCCTCCCTATTTCATCATCCGGTTATGGGCAATGAGGTTTAGCTGGTGTGGGGGAGGGCACATGGGCTGTGAATCTGGAAGGAGCTCTCAATCTGCAAAGACATAAGAAGTCGGGGGTGGGGGTGGGGTTGCTGTTGTTGTTTTTTGGGGGTGGGTTGGTTTTGGTTTTTTTTTTCTTTGCTTGTTCTTAACAAAAGGCAATTAGTTGTCAGGTGGTGCCAGCAGTCTGTCAAGGGATGGGTGGTGCGACCAGGCTGTGTCTGGTTATGGCAGAACATGGTGGAAAGCAGGGAGGGGAGAGGGGAGTGCTGTGCTGTGGAGGTGACAGGGGGCCTCTGAAAGGGCTGGTGAAGGGGTAAGTGGTGAAGGAGCCTCCCGGGACAGCAGCCAACAGCTGCCCACCTCCCTGCAGCTCTGGGGGATGCTGGGGATAGTTTTGCAACATGGAGTCCTGACAAATTAATCAAAAACCCGTGTAGTGGTTTGCTGATAAGGTGTCATGGCTACTTTCCCTGTCTGGACCCCAGTGCTACTGGCAGGAATATCAGAGGGAAGTGCTCTGAAGGTGCCTGCTGAATGCTCAGAGGAAGTGTCAGTGTGTGCCCTGAGGAGCCAATGCCCTAGAAGGTGCACCAGGTAGTAGGTACATGGTGGAAAGTCCAATGTCAGGATGGCTGTAGGGTCCCACTGAGCATGGCATGGAAGAGGAGAAACCTAGTAGCCCCTTCTGTTGGGCACCTGGAGCGGACTGCCCCACAAGCCCATACTCACTCCTGCAGGGGTGCCTCAATGACTGATGGTCTGCACCCCATAAGTGGTGTTCACCTCCTGTGGGAGGAGAATGGCTGGCTGACTGACTGGCTCTTCTGCTATAGGCATCCTTGCTGATCCTGTTGTTGTTGGGATGTCCCTTGTGAACCCATGAGATGTGATCCTCATCTCCACGGCTTGTGTCTTCCTCAGGTGACCATGGTGACTCTATGGGATGACATCCCCCCTCTTTGGGATGTCCCTTATGATCCTGTGGCATATGACCACCTCAGGTGATGCTGGTAACCCCATGGGCTATGAACCACTTGGGTGACCTTGATGACCCTGTGAGAGGTGACTTACCCATCCAGGGTTGTCCTTGGTGGCTCTGGGGGCCTGAATGTGCCTGGGCTGGGAAGAGGCAAGCAACATGGAGCTGCTTCCCTCACAGCCCCATGCTTTCCCTTGCTGGTCTCTCATGGAGAGTTTCTCTGGAGACGTGGTCTTGCAACCACCATGTTCTCCTTAAGCTGGTGATGAAGGTCCCATGTCCCATCAGTCAGTCTGGAAAGTCATGCAGGGGTGCAGTCTGTGGCCTCAGGGCTGTTGGTGTAATCATTGCATCCTTGAGCTTCACATTTCTGTTGTCCAGCAGAAGTCACATCAGGCAGAAGTCACCTTACATGTAAAGTTAAATGGTGGTATCTGGCATTTGGCAAATGGTAGCAATGGTGGTATCTGGGTTTCCAGTCCAGGAATTCACAGACTCACAGAATTCCACATTTGGCCAGTAAATCTGGCAGTGATTGTGTCAAGTCTAAAAACCCAGAAGGCTCAAACAAGGGAAGCCCACAGATGTTGGATGCTTAGTTAAAGTAAATGATGTGAGCTTTCAGTTTTGGCTTAGGGATGAATCACTATGAAAACCATCTTTTTTGTGGTATCTCGGCAGTTGTAAAAAAGCAGAAAATGACAGCACCCACAAAAACAAGTAAAATACCTTGTCAGACTTAGAAAAACCTCAGTTAAAAAATTCTTGGTACTGAACGTGGAAAAACAGAGTCACGAGGACAGTCAGTCAACGACCTATGGGACCTGTAATTCTGGGAAACCTCCAAGGGATGAGGAAGAATCTCCAGAATCCCTGTTTATGAATTTATCCCCCATCAACAAAGCATGCACAATAAACAACATGCTGAATCTAGTATTGACAACTCTGATAATCATTGTATCTATCCACAATATTCTTTGCAATGCTTATTTCTGATTTATTTGTTTCCCTATCCCCAGATCTCCCTTTTTAAACTTTTTTCTTTATTTTTTATTGTGATGCTTCTGGGTTTGTCTCTTTCTTCTAGATGATGTCCTACCAACCAACCACATGCTTAAATTAAAGAAAAACATTAGAATTTAAGCAGACTTGGTGAGAAATGACCATACTCTTCTTCCTTTCATTTTTTAATTCTTGCTGTTGTAGTCTAGTTATCCTAGGTTGTAAGATATTTGAGGTGAGGGTTATTGCATCGTGACACTGCATTGACATTACTATTAACTTTATTAATTACACTATTAATTTACATAGATCATTTATAATACAATGGTTGGAAATGTGATGTATACATGTAATTAGAGCAATTGACCTGATACTTACGAGAGGTTAAAGATCACAGTCTTTCACAGACACCTAAGCAAAGTGACCTGTAAGTCAAAAACCTGTAAGTCACGGCCTGCCTTCTAACACTGAAGCAACAGCATTAGTGCTCTTTTATTAGTATATTTGGTAGATTCATTACTAGAGAAGGATTGGAAATATCCTTAACTGTAACTTCCTGTATTTATTCTTATGTGACTATCTTTTTTTTTTTCAGTTACTTTTAATATCCTCCCAACAGAACAGGATCTTACAAGTAGAATATGACCTTATAAATCCAGCAATCACTAAACTCAGCTTCTGTGTGCATAGGAGAAAAAAAAAAAAAAAAGCAAGTTGAGGAACCAAGCAGTTGGCAGCCAGGAAATGGAGCCTGTTCTGTGACCTCTCACGATAATAAGAGGGTTTGATGGTTACAGACTTCTCCCAGGAGCAGGACATGGTGTGGTGTTTATAGAGCAAAGAGAAGGAACTTCTAAGAGCTGCAGTTATGGTACATACAGATAGTTGCTACCTGCTAGTTCTTTTCTTCTTTTTACTTCTCTACACACACAGGAGTTTGTTAAGGAAAGTGCCGAAGAGAGCTTTTTGGAGGGAGCACTCAAGGCAGCCTGCTGCTGAAGCAGTGCTGTGCACTCAACCATGAAGAGAGAGATTTTCTCATGCTTGTTCCCTTAATAGCTAAGCTCATTCCAGCTGGATGCATCTGGCTGCTCTTCCATCCTCACCAAAATCCAAAATGTGGCTAATGTGATGGAGGGAAATTCTCAATGTGAGTCAAGGACTACTTAGCAAGAATGTTCTTGGAGTGGAGGATCAAAGATCCCAGTGTTCTCTGGGACAGTGGGATCAGTACATTCTCCTATGGTTGTAAAGCATTTGAACCCATACTGTGTGTAGGAGGGAGGATCAGTGTAGGACACTGAGCATTGCCAGGCAGGAGCAGCTCAGGCCCCTGTCTGTAATGGTGGCTATGGGACATCTGAGAAAGAAGATTCTTTGATTACTGAAAACAGGTGTGAAGACATCTTTCCCTTCTTTTACTCTACCAATTTCTGGCAACATAGAAGAATAAGGACTCCTGATTCAAAATGTACATTTGAGGGGTGCCTATTAAATATAACTAACTATATTTAATTGTACAAGGGTAAGTTTTCTTCTGAACCCATTTTCATTTTTGACTTGGACACTATTCTGTGGCTAAATTCTGCACAGGAGTTACCAAGCTGCAGGCTGGTTATCATAGCTCTAAATCATCATCTAATCATTTTTCTGATAGCTCTGCCAATATGATTCATTCTTTATTTGGATGATTTGCAAGACACGTGAGCTAGATAACTGCACTAACCGTCAGAAATCCAGGAATGATGAGACACATTCACAGAAGTAAATGTAGGGCAAGCCTATTGTGTTTCTAAGGATGTCTGATTAGCCTTTTTAATTTATGCCTATCAGCATAGAAAATCAGCTGATGGGTGAGTCTGTTTAAGAACAAAAGTGAGAAAAACCTTTATGCAAATAAGAAAGCAGTGATCAGCACTTGTCTATGCAATTATGGGCTATAGACATCTTATATTTACTGAAGCAGAGGAAATGGAATAACTTTAAACTGCATATTTAAAATGTGCTTCAGCCAGTAGCCAGCACGATTAAAATCTATCTGTCTTCACACCTCTTTACTTTGGCCTTAATTGATGTTTCCACAGCTCAGTAATCTCTGGTAAAGAGGATAAGAGGCCTCTCTACAATCCATTTTTATAGTGTTTCTCTGATTCTTTATCAGAGAATTATCAGGAATTCATGATCCTAGGTATAGACTAGGCCAGGATATTGCAGCTGTTGACAATATTAGGGATGGGGAGAAGAGCTCCTTTTAAAAGGATAAAATTTGAAGTTTTAGAGAGGTGACAATTTTTCCTTACTTCCAAATGATGAAGCATAGAGGTGAACGGTACCATAAGGAAAGTTTCACTCAACGAAGACCATTCTCAAAGAGACTAGAAATGCAAAAGCTGGGAAAATAAAGGGAAAAGACAAAAAAAAAACCCCGCAAACCTCCAAGGACCCCTTAAGGGAATAAATATATTTCCCTCTCTCCCTCCTACAGAGACCAGACAATTGTCACTTCTTGTTATGCAGGGTCAGATGCTCTGCTCATGATTAAATTGCTAGACAGCAGATCCAGCAGATTTGCTGGAAGGTGACTTTATTTAATGCCAATCCTTTCTACTCTCCATTGTGTAATGGAGTTTTAGCCTAACCACAGCCTCCCAGTGGAAATACCTAGTAGGTAATTTTTCTCTTTCCTTTATTCCTTTGACATTTAGTATACAAAGCTATACGGAAGCTGTTGTTGTTTTTCAAGCCATTGGTGCAGAGGACAAAGATTGAAGGAGATGCCACCCAAGGAATAACAATCAGATAATTAATTGTCCCCCTTCCCCACATTCTTTTCTGTGACCCCCGGAGCTGGGCACTGAGGCACTGGGACAAGCATGTGTGAACAGGGAAAGGGATACACCAACTTCTAGTTTGTTGCCTCAATTTAACAAACTAAATTACCTGATCTAATACTTGCAGCAATTAAACACGCTCCCACCCATTAATCCTTAAAGAGTTGCCCCAGTGGGTCACTGGCATGACTGCAGCAGCACAGTCAGAGACTTGCAACATCTCCTCGTCCTTTGCCATTGGCTTGGCTTGCAGAGCCCTCAACACCCCCCCATCCTTATTTCTCTGGCAATGGGTGTTTGAAGATGCTCTAAAAGATGTTGCCCCTCTTCTGCGTCTGTGTGGGGGCATGCCTGGAGCAGTGGGGTGCTAACCACTGCCACTTGCTCAGAGGAATGGATATCCCCTCTGCAGTGGCATGTTGGGTTTCACAGGAAAGTAACACAATCGCAGGAACTATCAGTGGTGCTTGACCCTCTCTTGCAGTTTCATGAGCTCCCAATCAACAGACTTCACTATAGAACCTGTTTGATTTCTTCTGTTCTTTTTTTCCTGACCTTCTTTCTTCAATTTCTCTTTCTCTTTTTCTTTCCTTTTTTTTTTTTCTTTCTCTTTTTTTTTCCTTTCTTCTTGTTTTGGAAGAAGACATATTTCTATATCACCCTGTTAAACCTCCACATTTTGCATTGTAGGGCTGGCTCAGGTATCTGCAAAAAATGTTTGTACAGTGCCCCAGGATAAGGAAACCTGCAGATGACAGCTCTTGGCAGAATTTCGTTTAATTACTCACTGAAGTGGCCTGAAAAGCCTGATATTCAGGTTTGCTCAAAGAGGACCTGAAATGACAGATGGCCCGTGTATGACCCTGTGTTTGAAAAGGTATCCTCATGATGGTAGACACCTGGTTCAACAGTTTGATTCATGGCAGCAAAGGTGCTGACAAAGTAAAGAGCACTTCGAAAACTGCTTTAAAATACCCTGTTTCTGCATGGTAAAATGAATGTTATCAATTTAATTCCTTGTGTTATCAAGGCCATAATAATGTTCAGTCATGCTTACATGAAAGGGTTTATTTTAAAAAAGAGGAACAAACGAGACAGAACAGCTTGATTTTCAGCTTGATGCCCAGAATTTGCAGACTATAGCTATGCATCAAGTTTCCAAACACAGCCTTGCTTTAGACACCTTCATATAGTCTCCAAATGGAAGAGGGAAGATAAAGAGCGATTAGATTTGATACTAGAAAGAAATTCTTTACTGTGGGGGTGCTGAGGCACTGCAACAAGTTGCCCAGAGAAGTTGTGGATGCCTCATCTGTGGAGGTGTTCAAGGCCAGGCTGGATGGGTCTTTGAGCAACCTGGTTTAGTGGGAGGTGTCCCTGCCCATGGTTAACAGGGGATTGGAACTCGATGATCTCTAAGGTCCCTTCCAACTCAAACCATTCCAGGATTCTATGAAAGTGCCTTTTACTTAAGCATGGTCCTCCAAAACTCTTTCCAGCTCTCAAAGGATATGGAGAAGAGCTGCTGAGGATATTCTTCAGTTCATCCCTGAGAAACCTGTGATTATGCCATGCTGCATCTCCTGTGCTCTGCTGTCCATCTAGATGTGCTGTGGACTTGGATGCAAAAAGATGCGATGGAAGAAGGGGTAGTGTTGGGGCAGTGGAAGTTTTGAAGTTTCCAGAACCTTTGAAGCTGCTTTGGGATGAGGGAGGAAAAGACAGAGAGTGAAGAGAAAAGTGCAGGGGAGGGTAAAGGATAAAAGTATGAAATTTCCATGTGCTTGGGACAAGTGGCCATGGAAGGGGTAATAGGAACCTCAAAATCTGGATGTTCTCTTACTGTCCTGCAGCTCATAAGGTGAAACCTATAGGGGATGCACAGAGCTCAGTGCAGGAAGATGTTACCAAAGCTTTTCCCAGGGTAATTTCCTAGAAAACAGCTGCTCTGGTGCTCTGGGATTGGAAACACAGTGCTCTTCTCCAGAGAGGAAAACTAATGGAAACCAAAGCTTAAACATTCAGAAAATCCTGTGAAAATTAAGAGTTTGCAGAAGATAATTCAGGGGAAGACTGTGAAACCTTATAGAAAATGAGTGTTGCATCATTCCAACAGAGGGTTAATACATTGCTCTGCTTGAGTGGGCACGTCACCACCACCCAGAAGTCACCCCACACTGAGTCATCCACCAAAGCAGCCCTCAGCCCGCTAAAATTCCCATCCATTATCTAGCTTTGCACAGGTCATGTATTCAGTCAGCCTTGTTTTACAGACCAAATCCTATGTTACTGATTCAAAAACCACAAAAAAAGCACACTTTTTCAAGGCTGTGAGAAAAAAAAATATTGAAATTCTTAAACTCTGTGACAAGCCTTTCAGACGTTACTTGCTTGTTGAAAGGCCTAATCCTGAAAAAGTCCCTGCTTCAATGCACACTGAAATCAGTCAACCTGTTTTTGTCACGCTTCTGTAACTACATATATTGGAAGGCCCCCAAAGCCCACTGCACTAATCTTTTCTATTTATAATTCTGTGAAAAACCTCAGACCTCACCTTGAAGTTTTCTCATTGCCGGTGTCTTTTTGATTTAAATGCGGTTGTTGATGTCTGAGTTTTTGTTCACCCTGGTTGATTGTGGTGATAAAGCTTTTTTGTCTGACCAGCTCCAGTAACAGAATCGCCTGGGCAAAGTGGGCTGAGCAGTTCCTTTCCACTGTTATTATGTGGTGTAATCAAAGATCACTACTGCCTGATTAAGAAAACCTTCCTCTGTGTGGCTGAGGTGTCTGATCCGACTGGAGTTTATATGACTGAACAAGGTGCTGAAAGGAGCACTTGCATTTTCCTGGGTTTGGCAAAGTCCCTCTTATCTCACTTTATCATTGCTGACTGGTTGAAGGAGCAATTATCATCTGAAGGTGAAATCCCGTTTTCCTGCCTCAGGGTCCACGCTTTCACTTCGTGGCAGTGAGGGGGGATGTAGGGCTCTAGAAGAAAGGTCTAATGAGCCAGTTATGAGAAAGCATCAGGTTCCTTCAGAAACTTAGCACATTTATTGGAGTCTGGGCAACATGACTTAGAATCATAGAATCATAGAATTGTCTAGGTTGGAAGGGACCTTAAAGATCATCTAGTCCAACCATCAACCTAACCCTGACAAAAATCACTAAACTATATTCCTAAGGACTATGTCAACCCCTCTTTTGAACACCTCCAGGGATGGTGCCTCAACCACTTCCCTGGACAGCCCATTCCAATGCCCAATAGCCCTCTCTGTGAAGAAATGTTTCCTAATATCCAATCTAAACCTCCCCTGGCGCAACTTGAGGCCATAAACTTGAGGGGTCAGATCCCACCCTGGAAAACTGAGTTCCAGTGTGACTATCTGAGGCCTTCACACACAGGTCACCCATGCAGAGAAATATTTCCCAATAGATAATTTGATATTACATGTTTGAAATTCACACTGTAGCTTAAATTCCTGCAGTTTGGAGGCAGGCACAATATCATGCTATTGGATGGGCAACCAAAAATTCCTATCAGCTGTTTGCAAACAGCTGCAAGTTATCCCTGCAAGAGAAGAAAGCAGCAACAACATGCCCTAATTATTTGGAGTTGAAAAACTGATTTTAGAATAGAACGATGTGTTTAGGAATAGTTCTTGGCCAGAGAAGCTGGATAAGTTCTATCAAAATGTTATTTTCTGACTGCTCCCTCGTCTCTAGACTGCGAGCAGGAGCAACCCAGCCTGTGTGAGGTTTGCAGGTCCCTCTCTGGAACCTGGCACTGGTGGCTCATGGCTGATGGGGCTTCATGGAAACAGGGGTTCACTTTAGTCAGGTAATCTTTATTAACAAAAATAATTTCAGTTATTTGGAAATACCAGATGAAATTTTTGCTTCTGGTGCTGTATCTTTGTAGAGGAGCAAGAGACAGGTGTAGGACCTGTGGCTGTTTTGTGCAAAAGAACACTCCTGAGAGTTCTGATTCAATGTCATGAAGGTATCTGCATGGAAATTTTGATGTGTGGTTGTAGTTTGCAGCTCGCTTGGTTAGGGATGAATTTTCTAACTTCACAGGAGTGCTGGGTAGGAAGGAAGGTGGATGCAAAATGGCAGGGAGAAGTTTCCAGAGCTGTGCTGCTCAAGGCAGTGCATTGTGATTTTAGGCCAGGTCCCAAGACAAAGAACATCGATGGCACATATGCATTGGCAGGGTCCACATGACAGCCAAACCCTTGTCTTTGGGCCAGTCACCCACGTGCAGCAGACAGATGGGTGCAGCTCCCCTGGCATTTGCACAGCCGGCTGCAGCTCTGCTGCTGGTACTTATTTATTTTCACATCTGGGCTTCATGCCACCTGCAGGCTTCATGGGAAACCAGCAAAAAGTTCTTTGGTGTGTGGGTGTTCATTAGCACATGTCTATGTATCTTTTCCCTCGGGGACCTCTCAGCTTTGGAGCAGGGAACAACAAGGGCTGCTCTGCTTGCTCTCATGTCCCTCTGGCAGAGGCTACCACCTCATCAGCCAAATTAGCAAGAGGAAACTTATGTCTGGCTGGAGCTTCAGCACCTCAAAATAAAGTGCAATCTTTCACCCTAAAACATTTTTATGGCAACAGATGCAAGCCTTTAAACTGTCCCTGGAGAATCACAGGTTTCCTTCAGCTTCTTCTTGGCACTTGGTGAGTCCCAAGCTCAAGTACTGCATCCAGTTTCGGGCCCCTTACCACAAAAAAGAAATTGAGTTGCTGGAGCAGGTCCAGAGAAGGGCAACAAAATTGGTGAGATATCTGGAGAACAAGTCTTACGAAGAGAGGCTGAGGGAGTTGAGGTTGTTCAACCTGGAGAAAAGGAGTCTGAGGGGAGACCTTATCACCCCCTGCACCTACCTGAAAGAAAGTTATATGATAATTCCTCATCTTTAGAAAAAGAGGAAAAGGCCTCAAGTTACACCAGCCAAGGTTCAGATTGGATATTAGGAAAAACTTTTTCCCTGAAAGGGTTATTAAACATTGGAATGGGCTGCCCAGAGAAGTGGTTAAAGCACCATCCCTGGAGGTATTTAAAAACGGGTAGACATAGTGCTTAGTGACATGGTTTAGTGATGGTGATCTGAAGCATCCCTTCCAAACTAGAAATTCTATAATTCTATGATTTTCCTGTAGGGTGTAAGTTCCCTGTATGGGGGAAAAAATGGATAATTAACAAAAGCTATCAAACAATTTATGAAATTAATAAAATGTCTTACATTTGGTGACAGTGAGCCATGCCAGATTTTGTTTTTCAGGGCTGTTGACCTAGTGTTGGCTTGTGCAGGAGGTAGGTGTTCACAGTCCTGCTCCAGAGGTTTGTACCATCCCCTGCAGAAACCATCCCTGGCCAGTTTCACTCTGATCCCAGCAGCCATGTACTAAATTATCTCTGGAGAAGTTTATCTTTCAATGCAGTCTGGTTTTCTGTGTAACAGGTGGAAGAGGCAAGAAATTGTTCAGCAGAAGGGCCTATGGACAAACTGTGTGTATTATATCTCCAGAAGTAGGTTTGCTGAGACATAACATGGTCGAGGATATGTAAAGGTGGAAAGGACAGGATTGTGAGAGAATAGTCTTTATTTCAGAGTGACAAACTGGACTTTGATCAAAATCTGGACCTGCCTGTCCAGGTCTTTAGTTCAGTCCAGAAATGACCAGGCACCAAACTGATCCTGAGCATTCCTGTTCAGCCTGAAGAAATTTTTTGTCAAAACTATCATTTCTGCACATGCCGTGGCTTCCTCTCCCAGATGTCATCCATTTCCGTAAGAAAGCAATGACATCTCTGCCTTTCTAAGTAAAATGTCTTCTTGCTACTCTCATTAAACTTTAGTAAAGAAAGCAAGAGACAAAAATGACACCTACTGGACATATCTGGGTAACATCTCTAGAGATGTCTAAAAATATAGGTCTTTTACAGCATCCGTTTACTACAAAGACTGGGCTGTTTTGGAGTCTTGAGAATCTAAGTGCTTCTGGCCTTTAGTAGGACTGTTTTTGGAAAACTGTCTTAGTGAGCACTTCCACCAGCTCCCCCAGTGCCCTCAAGTGTATCCTATTCAGCCCTGTAGACTTGTGATTGTCTTAAGTAGTGTGGCAGGTTGCCAGCCATTTCCCCTTGGATTATGGGGCTTCATTCTACTCCCCATTCAAGTCTTCCAGCTCAGCAGGCTGGGTACCTTGAGAGCAATTGGCATTATTATTAAAGACTGAGGCAAAGAAAGCATTTAGTTCCTCAGCCTTTTCCTCATCCTTTGTCATGATGTTTCCCCCCATCCTGCAAAGGGTGGAGATTCTCCTTAGTCCTTCTTTTGTGCTAGTGTATTTATAAAAACATATTTATTGTTTTTTATGGCAGAAGCCAGATTAAATTCTAATTGGGCTTTGGCCCTTCTAGTTTTCTCCCTGCATAACCTCAAAACATCCTTGTAGTCTTCCTGAGTGGCCTGTTCCTTCTTCCAAAGGTCATAAACTCCTTTTTTTTTCCTTAGTTCCAGGAGAAGATCTCTGTTCAGCCAGGCCAATCTTCGTCTCAGCTGGCTCATGTTTTGGCACATGGGGATGGCCTGCTCCTGCACCTTACAGATTTCCCTAAATGGAATCCATCTGAGTTAAAGAGAGGATAGTCAGCTGGGGAATTGTCACAGACACATACGACAGATGCTGAATTTTTAACTGGCAAGATTTTTTCTCACCATATATAATGTTTTATAGTTACCTCTGCCGCTTCATTATCCAGTTTTTCACTCCTGCAAGATTATTAATCACTTTCTTGTAACTCACTGCAACAGTAATAAGGCTGTCCTACAAATTTTCCTGCCCTATGAGTACCGGTGCCTCAAAAACAGAAGTTATGTTTTCCATGTTCTCTCAGCTTTGGGGAGAATGCAAGCACCAAAGCTACTGTGAGAAGTAATTGTGGCTTTATGATGTGAAATTCTCTTCCCTCAGAGGGCTGACTTAAGTCAGGGTGGGGTTGATGTCCAGACCAATTGAGGACAGGTCCACAGGTGAGCCCCAGGCTAGTTGGCAGGTAATGGTGATCTGGAGTGGGATTGGAGTGAACACAGAAAGTAAAACTTTTGAATGTTGCTGCAGTGCCTTAAAATACAGAGATTTATATCCAGTATGTAGAACAAAACATGCTGGTTAAAAGAGAAATTGCAGAGAAAAAATTTCTTTCAAAAAAAAAATCCCTGAAAAATGAAAGAATCCCAGAGACAGAGTCAGAAACACTGCATATGTGCTTCTGCTCATCATCTGTGTCTTCAGGAGGACTACAGGCTGGAAGAGAGGACCTTGCCACAGGGGAGCTCTAATACCGAATCATCAGAGCTTTAGGGCAGAGAACTGATTGAGTTATACCCCATTACTCGGTGAGAAGGAGGGGATTCTTTTTATTTTCTGGTGGCTTAGCTCCCTCTGCTGTGTTTGTGAGCTGAAGGCTGAGGCAGGAGCATTTGGATGGACTTCCCAGGGAAAGCAAAGGTGAGAGCTCAGATAAAAAAAAATTAAATACAGGAAAACCTGTGTCAAAATGTGCCAGGCTGTTACTTGCTCGCTTTATCTCTGGTGACAGCCTCCAACCCCCCAGCAGCTTCAACATTTCGACTCTTTTCACCAGAGATTGTGGTGCCGGGGAGCCAGACTGCTGCTGGCATTTGTAACCCAGTTTATTTATGAAGAGACTGACACTTCCAGTTTCACATGGGAGAATCTTCATTTTCCTCCCACTGCTAAAGCAATAGCTTAATTTAAAATAAAAGGGCAAGGTAACATTTGCATTATTTATTGCTAGGGGAATTCTTTGCTCCTAATTAGTTTACCTATTCACTTTGTCCTTCTGGTTTCCCTATTTGCCTTGCTGGTTTTCAGTTTCCCTTTAGTGATAGATTTCCCCTCTCATGATGATATTATACTTCTCCCTGCACTAGGTTGAGAACAAAATGGTGACTGGCAGGTATCTTACCAAAGATACCTCCAGGGCATTGAGGAGTTGATTTATTAGCCTCACTCCTACTATGGATGAATTAGAATAATTAGTATTTTAGGACTGCTTTCAGTGAACTCTGTTCAGTAAGTTAAGAGAACAGAAAATATTAAATGGATTTGGGATTGGACTGCCAGCTCCAGCTGGAATGACCAAAGGGTCAGTCAGCACAAGAGGTTGCTCAAGCTGAAGTTGCTGGCAAAAGTCATCTGTCAGCAGGAAAATCTTCAATTTCTGTTGGGTCTGGTGGATAATACATCCCAGATACTTCCAAGTTGTACTGTAACAAGATTACAATAACAATAATACTTTTACAATTAATACTTAACAATAATACTTAACAATTAATACTGTAACAAGATACAGATAACTACCCCAGAACAAGTCCAGCTGGGCTGATGTCTAGCATAAGCTGCATTTGACAAAAAAGCTGTTAATGACCAGGATCCAAACCTAACCTTAGAAACCTAAATAAAGGACAAGTTGTTTTTCTCCCCTTTTTGAATAGCAGCCCCATTTGAAAATTTGGGCTTGCATGAAAGCCTAAAGCCATCAATGGGACTCTATCAACTGCATTGAGTTTGGGATCAGGCTGTAAATGTTTGACAGCAGTTAGCAACAGCCTCCGCAAAAGCTCTGTTGATTTTTTCATGAGCTGCTGTTGAGCAATGCAGAATATTTTGAGATTTCCTCTCCAGGTACAGGTATGTCTAGGTGTGACAGACCATAAAAAAGCTGCCTCAAAGCTTGTGTTCAACTTTACCGTGCAAATACCTAAACTTTTTGTTATTTCCTTCCTGTGTTGTGTTTGTCTAGACTGTTTTAACAGGAAAACATTGTTCCAGTCTTTGCATATTTATTTTTCATTTGAAGTCAGATTAGATACTATGACAGGAAGGCCAATATGCTCATTTTAGCCAAGTTTTCATTCCAGAGATGGCTTTTGATTAGCCAAAATATGACCCTGAAAAACCACTGAAAAATACTTTGAAGTAGGCTGTTGCAAGGGCTGAAGTGAGAAAGGGAAAAGTGTGTAAGATACTTTACCTACTTTTATCCAGTTTTTTAGGGAGTGACAGCATTTGAGCCTGGACAATGGGAACATCAAGTTTATGATGGTCTCTGCACCCCCTGGTGCTGTATCCTTAGTGTTACCCCAGTGGGATTAGATTCCTGGGCTGTGTAAGAGAAAAGTAACAAATAGTAATGGAAATTAGAGTAATTAAGCAATTAAAGAAAGCTGCTGCCTAGTTTGAAAAGTGTTGTGAATGATGATTAATTTTATTTAATATGCCAGATTTAATTCAAGGTTAACGGAACACATTATAGGTCAGAATGTATCAGATAGTTGGGATTATATGTTTAAATATACCCAACTACTTCATGTTCTACCACTGCAAAGATGAAGGCACACAGTCATAGTCCAAAGAAATGTGAGTCAACCTATAATTGTTTTTAATCTTAGACTTAGGACAGCAGTAATACACTCCACATAGAATCATAGAATTGTTTTTGTTGGAAGAGATCTTTAAGATCCTTAAGTTCTACTGTTAACCTAGCACTGCCAAAACAACCACCAAACCATATTCCTCAGCACTACATCTACAGATCTTTTTAATACCTCCAGGAATTGTGATTCCACTGCTTCATTGGACAACATGTTCCAGTGCTTGATAACCATTTCAGTGAGGAATTTTTTCTCATTGTATCCCCCAGCACTCTTGATGCTTTTTCCTCTTGTTCTATCACTTGGGACCAACCCCAACCTCGCTACAACCTACTTTCAGGTAGTTGTAGAGAGTGATAGGTATCCCCTCAGCTTCCTCTACTCCAGACCAATTCCCTCAGCTACTCCTCATAAGACTTGTGCCCTAAATCCCTCACTAGCTTCATTATTTAAAGGGTGCACAGATATGATAAGAAAGTCTGGAAAGCCTGATAATCCCTTTACATACCCTACATATCCCTTGTACATACAATGTACATCCCCATGTACATACAAACACACACACACACAAAGATCAACTTTACAGAAAAACCAAATCCAAAACCAACTCAAAGATTTAAAATTCTAAGAACAATAAAGGTATTATGAGCTCTAAAAGACCTGTTAGCTTAGGCATAAATATAATCTTTAAAACTTAAACTCATAAAAGAATTAGCAAATTATTTTTTCAAATAATAAAGACCTTTTAAATTTTTATATATAAATTTATTTTAATTTTAATTTGGTAGGATTATTTGGTAGGAGTAATTTTAATATGGGAGGATAGTTTTTTGTCTTTCTTAGAAAATGAAATACAAGAATTTTTATTTCGTAATAATCTTAGTTTAAGATGATTTCCTGAATTCTAAAGTTCATGGTTTCTTTTTAAGTTTCAGCTACAAGACAATGCTTGTACCTTATTTCTTGCTTGCTGCAAACTACTTTTGACAGCTTTTTTTTTTTTTTTTTATACAGATCTAAGATGTAGTTCCATCCATGGCTACTCCAGCCTCAATATATACAAATAAACAACAGGCAAATATGTTTTCATAGCTAAATGTTTACATCAATGCTACAGTTTAATGTCTTATGCAAAACCTGAAAACTCTTTTCCAAATTGCAAGCAGTAAGTTACCTCCTAAATATGACCATTGCTAGCAAATGCATCAAGGCATGAATACTTTTCCAAAATAATTGCCACCAGATTATGGATGATGTATGACCACAATGTGACTGTCCCTCTTTAAGTGGGATAGTATTTAGAAAGAGGATTGAATGCACGTCGTATCCAACCAAGGACTGTATCACTGTTCATATACCAGCCTCACAAGCTCATGTATTAAAGATTACTGTCTCTTGTATCAGTTAAACTAAAAACATATTAATCCAGAGGTTTAGTCATTAGCAGATCAATAGGGTAAAATGGCATTAAGACAATTTTTGACATTGCCACTCTACTTGGACTTACACTGGGGCAAAGAGTAAATGGTAACTTGGGAAGAGTGGAAAGTTTCCTACAGACCAGTTCACATATTGTGAACTGTTGCCCTTCTCTGGACACACTCCAGCACCTCAATGTCTTTCTTGTAGTGAGGGGCCCAGAACTGGACACAGCACTCAAGCTGTGGCCTTACCAGAGCTGAGTGCAGTGGGATGATCAGTTTTGTAGTCATGCTGGCCACAGTATTTCTGATACAGGCCAGGATGCTGTTGGCCACCTTAGCTATCTGGGCACACTGCTGGCTCATATTCAGCCAGCTGTTCACCAACACTGCCAGGTCCTTTTCCACCAGGAAGCTCCCCAGCCACTCTTCTCCAAGCCTGTAGCGGTGCAAGGGGTTGTTGTGACCCAAGTGCAGGACCCAGCACTTGGCCTTGTTGAACGTCAGATCATTGGCCTTGGCCCATCAATCCAGCCTGTCCAGACTCTGTAGATGGAGAGGAAGATCACTCAAGAAGATCAATGCTCCTTCACAACTTGGTGTCATCTGCAAACTTACTGAGAGTGCACCTAATACCCTTGTCCAGGAAGTTGATAAAGATATTAAAGAGAAACAGACCCAATACTGAGCCCTGGGGAACACCACTTGTCACCAGACTTAATTCAGTTCACCACCAAACTCTGGGATTGGCCATCCAGACAATTTTTTACCCAGCAAAGCATATACCCACCCAAGTCATGAGCAGCCAGTTTCTCCAAGAGAATGCTGTGGAAAATGGTGTCAAAGTTATTAAAAAATCCAGGTAGACAACAGCCACAGCCTTTCCCTCATCCACTGTGTGGGTCACCTTGTCATAGAGGGAGATCAGGTTAGTCAAGCAGGTCCTGCTTAGCGTCTTCAGACATCTTCAGGTGCATTTATTTATTGATCTTTAAGAAGTGTTTTAGTTCTGATGTCATAGACATTCCCAAAGGGGATTTATCAGGGAGTGTAACAGAAAGGTTAATCCCCAAAATGAAGTAGATTCTGCTGAGTTCTGAGCACAACACTTTCCTCACTAGAACTGGATTGAATTTGCACCATTTAAGGTGTGCATCTGTTCTGCTTTATCCCTAATGAGGAGAGCCTCACCTCTGCTGGTGTCACTAACCCTTGAAGCAGACAGAAGGCTCAGACCTCAGGTGGTAGGAGTCACATCAATAAAGTGAAATTGATTTATCAGAGCTGGAGGGGGAAAAGTAGATTTGGTGGGTAATTAAAGTCTGAGTTACAGTAGTTCCTCCAAGCAACAGCAATTTTTATGCTGCAGCTCTAGGACTGATGTTACCAATAAAGGAGGCAAACACCTAGATTTCAGACAGTTGTTCAAGCTTGACTTAAAATTGAAGGTTAGTTTCTACTTTAAATTTGTGAGGGTTGTCATCTCTTTTCTTGTATGTCAGTTTCTTACTGCCTCACCTTATAAAAAACCTCCTACCTTTTTTTTTCCCTGCTAGATAAACCACTAGCTCCAGACAAATCACAGAATCACAGATGACTATGTCTTCAGCATTGTCATTCATCCTAAGAAGTTGTGTTTGTGAGGACTATTCCTCTGTGTTTGATTACTTCATGTTCGTAGGTCAATTAGAGAAGGGTCAAAGGATTGGTATGTTTATGTACATCCAGGGCTGAAAAGGACTGGGTGTTTTGAGCTGTGCTACTACCCACTTTGCTGAACTCAGAGCTGGGTGGAGGTGAAATTAATTGCTAACCAGTTATCTTATCTGAAAAGCCATTGAGTTAGGAGAAGAAGCACTCAGGTGACATACTGTTGGCTGAGAGGATGACCTCTCACTTCAGAGGGCTTATAGGATCCCCTTCTCTCCAGGCAAAAGTATTGCAAATGAAATAAGCACAAATGAAATTAAATGTTCGGGCAGGTGAGGGCTTTTTTGGGGGGGTGATGTTAGTGTTCTGCATTGATGGCCATGAGCTGCTGATATACAAAATCACAGCATCATGCCAGGAGCCAAAAGGTGGTGCTGTTACTACAAGGAAGAGGAGAAAAAAGTGGATCCTGATTTCTTCAGTAGTGTTTGGGGCTGGCTAGGGATCGGGAGAGAACTAAGGGCTGTTCCTGCTTTTCCAGGTAATGCAGTGCTTAAGGGCTATCTTAATGTACAGGACACATGGTGCTGGTGGTCAAAGCCTAAGAAATCAATAAAACTCAACACAAAAATATGTGTCTGGAGGAAGAAAAGGAAGAAGGAAATCTCAGGGTTTCACCTTGTGAGACATCAGAGAGAAAACAAGATTGGAGAGAGGTGGCAGATGACACTGGGCTGGGCTCTGCAGCACAAACAACACATTACATGCTCTATGAAGAGGCAGCCAGAGGGCTGCTACTTGAGATAAACATAAATAAGGAAATGGAAGCATGAAGGATCTTCAAAGTAAAGGGAAAAATCAGAAAGACAATGTGGAAATTGTTAACATGGAAGTGATTGGCAGCAAGATGTAACTGAAACCTTCCTGAGGTGGTGTCTGCCTTGATCTCTATAGAGGCATATATCAAAGAAGACATGAAGTAGTGAAACCCAGACAAATCACACCTAGACTCACCCAGTAGTAACAATTAGGTGCTGTGCAGGTGATTTAAAGAAGGTGCTTCAGCAGGAAAATCTGTTGCCTCCCTGTGAGACTCCTTCCCATGGCAATCCTTATATTGTGGCAGGGAAGAGGTCTAAGGTTGATTTCTGTTTCTGAAAATATCTTGTCCAGCTTAGCAGACACCTGATGCATGCTGCATTCTGTCATTTGGGGCTGGAATTGTCCCCAGCCTCTGTTGGGACAGGGAGATTTACAGAAACAAGAGAGCAGAAATTCAGCCTTGGAGGCGTCCCTCGATGATGACTTTAGAAAACAGTGTGAAGTTCAGTGCACAGTCTTGGCTGTTGGGAATTTGCTGTCTTAAGTCTTTTGAAGAAGCATCAAGGTAGCCAAGCCCTAACACCTTTTCTGTCTGGCCATGAGATGCTGCAGTGACCATCTCAGGCATGGGGCAAGACATTCTGCATCCTCCTCCTCACTTGGTATGTACAGCCCCACTGTGGAAACCTGAAAAGCAGGGTCTGAACTGATGTTTCTCTTCTCTCTCTGCAACCACCAGCCTTACTGTATGACTGTGATAGCATATTTGTTAAATGAATTGGAAACATTGCTTGAGAATGGGATGAACTGTGCAAGATAGCAACCACACCTAATTTTTGTGGTAGCAGATTGATGACAGCAGGTGCAAGTGCACACTATGTTGTTCAATTCATTCATGTTGTGTGTGCTTTTGAGCAGAAGTATCCCTTATTCTTGCAGTTTTGCCTGGCTCAACCTCCAGGAACATTTTTCCCGGCTCATCTTCCAGGAACATTTTTCCCTCCCAAAGCTAAAGACAAACAGGTCCAGAGGAGCAATGGATGTCAAAGGGAAAACAGAATGGTGATGGGTTAAAAGTGTTGGACTAGGAACCTGAATGAGGACCCCCAGCACCCAAGTGTCCCTGAAATGCTCTGTCTTAGCTCTGCCACTTGTCTTTGGTTTGCTCAGCCTGTGTCCCACTGCCTCTTCTGGGCTGTGTCCATCCAGTGCCTGAGCTCTGGACACAGCTGTGTGTTCACAACCATTAGACCTCCTAGAAAGCAGCTGCTGTACAACCTTATATTTCTTTCAGGAGGTAAGAGTTGGAAGAGTCCCATATTTGCTCTCAACGATGTACAGCTCTGATTAATACCAACAGGAGTTAATGAGAGGCCTTGATTGGATTGCAGAAGTGTAGGTCTGTAATCAAAATCTTTATAATCAGAAACATGCCGAAGTGTGTCAGCCTAAGCCTATGACATAGGTGTATTATACCTGAAGAGGAGATAAGTGGAAATAAACAATAAATGTTTGGAAGAGCAGTCACTATGTGTCTCTGTGTGCTAGGGAGCTTACATGTGGCTCAGGGTTCTCACTGTGCAGTGATATCCTTGTTTGTTCTGGATGTTTCCACTTCTTATCATTAATGCCTTCAAGCTTGTTTATTGAACTCTGGGTCAGTTTATTCAGGTTTAATGACTCTTCCACCGCGTGTTTTCATTTCAAGCACATGGCTGGGGGAACGCTTTGTGGGTTGTTGCATGGCTCTTTCAGGACGTTGGTCCTGGGTCATTGATTGAACTAGTAGATTAATGATAGGAGTGTCTATTGTGGTCTGTCTCCTTTCCTCCCCTTTCCTCCCCTTTCCTCCCGTTTCCTCCCTTTTCCCCTTTCCTTCTTTTCTCATTTGAATCTTATATTCCCTATTCTGCTTGTGTAGAGGGTTGTTGGTGAGGACAAAAAAGAATGTGGTTCCTAGAGGACAGTCTCAGCTTACATCAGAGCTTGTCTCCCATAGAGCGAGGGGGATGGTCTTGTGGTTTATGCATAGAATTGTGGAGTGAAATGATCCATGCTTTTTTCTTGGTCTTGCTATAATCTTTTTCAGGAAATCACAACAGGGAATTCAGTTATAGGGTATATTTGTGATATATTTGTGGTATAGCTTCAGTAGAAAGCAGATTGGGTTGTTCTGTCTTCATTTCTGCTTGTGTAGGAGGTCTTAGAGAATACAGAAGAAGAGCATGTGTGTTTCCTAGAGGATATTTTCTGACTAGAGGATATCAAGCTGTAATAAATCTGAGGTTTCTGGGTAGTTTCCACACTGTCTCCTAATGCTTTCACAAGCACGAAGAACAGCTTCCAAAAGCCTCTGTACCAAACACTTGCAGAGCCTTGGCTGGCAGGTCAGTCAGGCTGTGTTTCTAAGTGCACATCTGGAACGCAGAGACATTGACCTCTTGGTTAAACAGCAGCTTACAGATGTGTATTTATGAGTGAAAGAGAGAGCTGTGGAACTGTCATGTAAGCTGCTTCTGGTATTTCAGGCCATGGTGACAAATCACCCAATCTGTTCAGTGTTTCAGAAAGCCAGGGAGTATTTCACAGCAAAACGTTTGAAGTTTCTCACTAAGAGATGGACAATGGTAAGTTTCTCATCCATCTGATGGATATTCAGAATATCTGTCGGAATAGGTCTGAGGGATATTCTCAGGAGTCCTTTCAGTGGGATGTGTAATGGATTTTAGGCATCTCCAGCCACTCATGCCTGTGGCTTATTTTGCATACCATGCAAAAGGAATTGTTTTCTCTTCTGCATATAGAGCTGACTGGATGTAAGCCTTTGCCTTGGAAGATGCTGTGGGTACACCCTGACTGTACCCATACTCTGTCCTGTACTCCTGTTCACAGTGGAAAAGCTGAACTTAAGATATGAGCCCCCTCAGTGGGAGGACCAGAGCTCCAGAGACAACAGGTTCCCCCTTTCTCTTTTCACAAGGCCTTTTACTACCTTGCATTTAAAAAAGCATGATTACATTATTCTGATAATTTTTTTCAATGAATATGTAAACAAAAAGGCTGCTTTCTGATTTAAACCTGAAATACCATGGAAAGCACGTAAGAAAACTGAAGAGACCTGTCACAACTGATTTGGGGGGTGGGGGTGTCATTCCTTCGTGTGGTCTTATGTTTTTCAGCTCTGCACAACGTGGCTTCTCCATTGAAAGATCTTTTCCCCCAGCCCCGCAGCCTGTGGAGAATTCCCTTTGTGTTAAAAGTCTCTGCTCTTCAGTAGCTCTTCTAAAAGTAGCATCTTAGATCTTAGGTATATCCAAATGCAAAGCAACGCTCCTGTATAGAATAATCTGGACTATAAAGAATTTTTCTGAATACTTTGAAATCTGAAAAGGTTCTCAAAACTCAGTGAAATGTTTTAAGTCTTTATAATTCTTTTTCCTTTTCAGAACAATCTTATGGTCCTGCTCAAGGGCTGGAAAGACATATTCAATACCTGGCTCTGCCACAGAATCTTTCTATAGCACAGGTTGAGGCATACAGTCAATTTTTCTTAACTTACACCTCCAAAGGGTAAGTTCCAATAATTCCTTACTTCATCAAGTTATTGTGGTGATAAATGATATATCTGTAGCTTTAGGAGAGCAATGATTTGATTCTACCCTCCCAAAAAGTCAGATGAATACTAAATCTGTGGGGTTTTGTAGACCTTGTCATTCCTTCCCAATACCTTTTACAGAATCACAGAATTGTCAGAGTTGGAAGGGACCTCTAGAGATCATCTACTCCAACTCCCCTGCTAAAGCATGATTGCCTAGAGCACATCACTCAGGAATGCATCAAGGCAGATCTTGAAAATCTCTAGAGAAGGGGATTCCACAACCTCCCTGGGCAGCTTGTTCCAGAGCTCTGTCACCCTCACCATACAGAAGTTTTTCCTCATATTTGAATGGAACTTCCCATGTTCCATCTTGTGCCTATTGCCCCTCGTCCTTTCACTGGGAACCACTGAAAAGATTCTGTCTCCATCCTCCTTCAACCCACCCTTTAGATACTTACGACCATTACTAAGGTCTCCCCTCAGCTTTCTCTTCAGGCTGAAGAGTCCCAGCTCTCTCAGCCTCTACTCTCCTCATAAGGGAGGAAAATATTTTTTAAAATATTATTAATAATAATAATTTGTGCCTGCTGATAGAGGCATAGATTGACTTGCAGTCACCGTTTAGCACTCTGATGTTGATTTGATAGTCATTACAAGCACAAGCACAAGCAATTACAGATGGAGGGTTATTGGAGTGATTTGATCCAGCTAGAAAAGGGGAGAGCCTGTGAAGGTTAGGGTGGTTCTTAGTAGCATAACTCCTTAGACTACCTCTGCCCCCTTCTTAAATTCAGGAGGAGAGAGTCAATTTTAATTCCATCCTTTGGGCTTGCTCAGTGTGTTGGGCATGGATCTGAGACAAGTTGGGCATGCCTGAGACAAGAACAATCCTAAGGGAGGGAGAGGGAAAAATTATAATGGATTTATATTGAGAAATCTTTCACATATGGAGTAGCAGTTCTAGCCTAAGACTGATTTTTGTTTTGATGTTAGAGATCTACATGATGATATAATCTGCAATAACTAATTCTTCCCAATTATTTTTTTTTTTGCATGCTCAAACCCCATTGACTGGGAAATGTTGCCAAAATTCTCTGCAGCAATAATGAAGTTCTGTGACAGGAAGTGTATTTAATGAGTGACATCTGTCTCCTCCACCCTATCTGTCATTTTCATGGCAGTAATTGCCTCATTTATGTGAATAAAATGTTTGACTCTAATGTCTGATAGATCAGTGACATTCTGCATAGCATATGTTACAGATTAACATAGTTGATGTTGAAAGCTTTCATAATCACTTTTAAAAGTACAGTAGCCATTCTGCTATGTGACTACAGAACAAATTCATTTAAAACAAGAAATCATTATGAAACTGTTTGGAGCTCTGCATGTGTATGTGTAAAAGCTATTTTCATGTAAAAATCAGATGCATGAGAATGAAATTACATCAGTCTTGCTTGTAAGTCAACTCTTGCTTGCAACAAAAGAACACTTCCATGACAGCAGTGTGCCTTTGTATCTCAGGGCTAAAATGGCTTATTTTTAAGTAGGCTGCTTTATAATAATCGTTGTGTATTTAAAGGACTAATATGATTAACCGTGGGGTTGCACCTATATGTGTGTTGTGCGCTTGACGTCTCTTCAGTGATAAAGGCCTTCTGGAGATTTACATGCCAGCCCACAGAGAAGTTTCTTTTTTTGGGGGGCTGTGTGAGACGAGATATTTCTGTATCGATTCTGTAAAACTCTGGGTGCATTTCTATTTGATTTTTGGCTCTTCAGACTTCCACAAAAACTCCTAAGATTTTCTTTACCTAACTATTCCTTGTTGTATCTGCCTGATTCCTTCGTACCAGCACTTTCCATTCTCTGAGGCTTTCTCTTGGCTGTTCAGCATTATTAATTGTTTCAGTTGGCCAAAAAGGCATGACTCCATACTGAATAGATGCTGATCTCATGAGAGCCAGCTTTTTTTTCTTCCTGATCTTTCAGCACAAAAAGAGGTAATTCTTATTTTCTTTGTTCCCTTACAATTACCTGCCAAAATTTCAAATTTCAGCCTGTATTCTGGCCATTACATCATACTTTTTACATGGGTTTTTTAAGCAATGCTTGAGGGGAGAGTAATGATGGTGCCATTTAAATCAATGCTAAGCCTCTTGTGTCCTTTAAGTGGTCTGGAGACCAGAACTATGTGAGTGCTGACTGCTGCTCGCAGCCTCAGTGTGAGAGCGTGTGTACTCCCAGTGATGACTGTATGTATTGCTGGTTTTGGTTGAAGGCTTTTTTTTTGGCAATCTGGGATTTAACAAGGGATGATTTAACCAAAATGACTACTTCTACCTCTGAGATACCAGCTACCACTAGAACAATAATTATGGTCTGTTCAAGAATGGGATGCTCTGTTCTACTTTTTACTACAGAAATACATTTCTTCCCCAGTGTTTGGCAAATTTTAAAGCTTAAAAAAATGACATCTCAACACAATCCTGCAACACTATTGCTCTGAGTAATTCTACTAATCTGCAGGGATTAGACAACTGAATCATACCAGTGTTAGAAAATATAGGCCCCAAAAGGGAAGGAATATTCTTCTTTCATCTTCTTCCCTGTACTTTAGCTTTTGGCCATTTTTTTAGTTTACAGTGCAGTGTGTGTTAAATGATGGAAAGAGAATTGTTTCTGTGAAGTGTTTGTTTGTTTTTTTTTTCTTTTCCAGTGGCCTTTTTCTGTCAGTGAAAGCCAGGGTATGCCATTCACAGGGGACAAAATTATCTAAAGAAAGAGGTCTAGGTCAAGTGGGAATCATCTATATTGAAATAAACAACCAGAGGAATACAAAATGGAATACAACTTGTATGTAAGTAAATTTGCCTGGAAAACACTTTGGCCCTTGACAGAAACAAGAGATTTTGGCAGTGGTAGAACTTTGGAGCACGGGAAGGAGAGAAAGGACAGAAGGATTTTTTTTTTTTAAGTAAAACTGGTTATGTACAGGTGCCTGTGATAACTTTTACAACTCCCATGTTGAGTTCTAGCACAGCCCCAATGCATTAGGCTCTGTCCAAAAATAAACAGGATCTGCTAGCTTCATGCTTCCTGACATGGCAAAATGGTCCCATCCCAGCATGATAAACAGGTTTTAATTCTCCCTTTGCTTCTTCCGATGAACCCAAGTAAATGACACTTCCTGCTATATCTTGATCTTATTTGTGGTGTAATCACATATCCACAGGTTCATGACTCAAAGCAATTTTTCCAAATAACTTGATTTTGGGATCTCTTTTATCTGGTGACCAAAGATTCTAGGCTGGATCTGACAACTTCTTCACAGAACTTTAACAGTTTTGAGAGGGTTGAAATTTTAACAAGTCAGCATTTCCTAATGGGAAAAAAAGTACTTTTTCTAAAGAGAACTCCCAGCTGGTACTGCTCAGATCACAGTATCTGGCATTCCTCCGAAATGAAAATAGACGGAAACTTCCAAGGCGTTTCATCCTGTTCTTCTTGTTTCTAACCTTCTACCTTTAGGAGCTGGGACTATGAGAAATGCTAAATCTGATAAAATGGGTAAGAAAATGTGAAAGTTAGAGTACAGACTGAGACAATCCTGAGAAGCTCCTTAAGTTTCATCTCCTTGATCTATACCCATTGAGTTTGCGCTCTCCAGGTTAATGGCTTGACTGCAATGATTCTTAAACAACCAACTCAAGAACAGTTAAGATGCCACTTTCCCTGTATTTGATTTTAGGTTTTTCCTTCTCCCTCCTCCTTCTTCCCTTCCTTTTTGGCAGTTCCCCCTCTTGGCTTGCTCCCCCTAAGGAGGCTGCAGCCTGTAAATATGACTTCGGTCCATATATTAAAGAATAAGGTGGAAGGTACCCTACACCTCTCCATCTTTGTTTCCTACTGAAAGGGAAAGGATGGAAGATGCTGTATTGATTAGACTGGGGAGAGACTCTCAGAAGAGAGCACTGTTGGCAGATCTATGTTACATTAAGTAAAGACTCTTAACTTACCCAGGACTTCTGACTCTACGTGTTGCTAATTTTAGACTAGGCAGGGCTCCTTGGTGCAGTGGGAGTTGGGCAAAGGGCCGGAGAGTTTTGTTTTCCACTTTAGTCTCCAATTGAAGTTATTTTCTAGAATAGACTTGTTTCCTGGGAACCTTGTGCTGTTATGGGGCTGAGATCTCTAGGCAGTGGCTTCTCATTTCTTGGTCAATTCTATTCCAGGATTGGCACATAAGTGTTGAGAAAATGTTACACTTACAATATATGCATCAAGAAGAACAGCTGTAATGGGTCAGGATAAAGGTTTATCCAGCCACTTACTCTCTCTTTAGCAATAACGTAACAGGTATTTTAGGAGGAATTTAATAAGGCAGGTCTAGAGAGAAAACTCCTCTGCTGTACTTTTCTGGCTCCAGTAATTTGGTGTATGGGGACTTCCAGAGCCAGCAGTGGTATCTTTGTCTTGAGAAACTCCTGATGGATTTTCATTCCACAGATCCATCAAGCTGGGTTTTGAATCCATGCAAAATATTCAGGGTTCCCATGGTAGTGAATTTTCAGTTTAAATAGACTTTGTGTGAAGATAAATGTGACTTTATTCTCTCTGAAGCTGCCTTTTCCTCTACAGTTAATTTCTTCTATACTTTTGACACTCACCTGCTCAGGGCTGTGTGGGCCTTCTACTGCACTGCACAGTACTGCTAGCCATACCTGCCACCTTTCTAGGTCATCTGTGGGTAGGACGGCGTAAATCTTGGAGACATCCACCCGGGTACCTTCTTCCACTGAGAAAACCTGTTTATTTTTGCACTTTTTTTCCCACATGTGTGAACACAAGATCTTTCTCTTTTGTCCCAGGACTCTTTCATTTCTATAGAGTCTTTGGTGAGTGATACTGTCAAAAGCTTTATGTAAAACTATAGCTTGTCTCGGTGCTGATTACCTGAGTCCCCAGCCCCCTGTGCTAGGAGGCAGGGGCAGGGAACAGAATGAAGCCCCCATAATCCTGGGGGAAATGGTGAGGGACCTGCAACAGCACCTGGATGTGCACAAGTCTATGGGACCAGATGTGATCAACCCAAGGGCATGGAGGGAGCTGGCAGAAGCGCCACTTTCCACCATTTATCAGCAGTCCTGGCTAACTTGTAAGGTGTCAGTGGACTGGAAGTTGGAAAATGTGATGCCCATCCACAAGAAGTCCAGGAAGGAGAATTTGGAAACTACAGGCCTGTTGGTCTGACCTTGGATCCTGAGAAGGTTATGGCACAGATCATTTTGAGTGCCATCACGTAACATGTACAGGACAACTGCTTCCCAGCCCATGGGAAGCACATGTCCCAGTGTCCACAGCTCTTGGACACTGACAGGGTCTGCCTGTTTTCTTTTCTGAAGAGGCTAACCCATTTGAGTATCCATTCCTAAAAGATGGCATGGGCAAGGCAAACCAGCCCATACTTATGTCTCCTCCCTATCCTAGGTAGCTCTCAAGTGCTCTGACAGCGTCTTGAAAAAGGCTTTTGTGTCAAATCTGAAGGCATGCAACATATAATCCTAACTTCATACAACATAAACAGAACTCTGGTGGATTACAACACAGCCCTTAAATAATTCAGATGTTTAAGTGACTATCTTGCTAAGAGGGTCTTGCTGAGATGAAAGGAATGAGTTTTAATAAGGCCAAGTGCCACGTCCTGCACTTGGGCCACAACAACCCCAGGCAGCACTACAGGCTTGGGGAAGAATGGCTGGAGAGCTGCCCAGCAGAAAAGGACCTGGGGGTGTTGGTCGACTGTCGGCTGAACATGAGCCAGCAGTGTGCCCAGCTGGCCAAGAAGGCCAACAGCATCCTGGCCTGTATCAATCATCAATGTGGTGAGTAGGACCCAAGAGGTGATCGTCCCCCTTGTACTGGTTACACCCTACCTCAAGTACTGTGTCCAGTTTTGTGCCCCCTACCACAAGAAAGACACCAAGGTGCTGGAGTGGGTCCAGAGAAGGGCAACAAAGCTGGTGAGGTGGAATGGCCTCAAGTTGTGCCAGGGGAGGTTCAGGTTAGATATTAGGAAATATTTCTTTCCTGAAAGGGTTGTCAGGCATTGGAATGGGCTGCCCAGGGAGGAGGTTGAGGCACCATCTCTGCAGATATTCAAGAGACGGGTTGACATGGTGCTTGGGGATATGAATTAGTTGGTGTTGTTTTGGGTGTGGTGTGGGGTTTGTGTGGGTGTTATTTTCATTGTATTTTTTTTTCATTGGTTGGACTAGATGATCTTGAAAGGTCCCTTCCAACCTATTTGATTCTTTTCTACCCCTCTTTCCCATCCCACCCCAAGCTACTCCGTCCATTTGTTTTAGGACAATGGAAACACCATATATTTTGCAAAGGAGAGAAACTGCCATGAAAGTCAACATGTGGGTCTACTTCAGAGAGGACTAGCCCCAAGTTGTGTGAATGTTAGTGTCTCTGGACCACTTTGCAATGTCATAATTTGTTTTTTCTAAGTTGTGCAGAGTTGTCAAGCAGTGTTGACCAGGTGAGTTGCTGTCTTGAAGGGTCTCTTTCAGTTGTTCTGCAGAACTGAACCTACCTTCTATTTTCCACGTTTGTACCAGGTAGAGATGGAGGGTCCTGTAAGAGATGATGCTGTCAAGAGGGCAGGTCTACAGGAAGGCATAGGATATATTTCCTTTTAATTACCTTTGAATCAATATAGTATGAAAGTTTCTCTCTGTAAAAGACCTAAAAGTCTTTTAGACCTAAAACCCTAAGCAATTTTGATGAACTTTGCTTCTCAGCAGCTGTGCCTAAACAGCCCTCACCTACTGCTTCCTCCTTGGTTCTGACATCTGACGTCCTATGTTGTACTGGTACTGTACCACCAAGGCGCGCCATGTTGTGCTCTGTGTGAGGTGGTGTTTGTATAAGGAACTCTTAAACTGGCCAAAAAAAAGGAGGAAAAAGGGGATGTTTCTTATAAAGGCATTGCTGTCAAAAGAAATATGTGTCAAACATGCATATCTGGTAGCACTATTTCTTGGCATATTTGTGTTTAACCCCATGTCTTCATAAATACTTTAATATGGAAGTAAACTTCAGGTCATCATATTCTTATCTTTAAGTCCATTCCTTCAATGTGTTAATGAAATAAAGAATCTGTCTGTTTACAGCCCAGTATATTTTCATAACAGCAATAACTAAATTAGGAAATAAATCTGAGCTACATAGACTGTGCACCTCTAAACCCCTCTCTTCCACTCTCCTCAGTCAATTCTTCCTGGAATTTGGGCTAGGGGCTCCTTATGCTGCTGTATGCGAGGAGGAAGAAGAGTGACTCCAGATTGATGCCAGCACATAAGTGAGAATAAAGTAGGGTCAATATTCACTCCTTCAAGTCCAGAGGTCTTGACTTCATTTCCCTTTGCTTTTTAGCTCTGCACAGCATTGGAAGGGTTTCTTATATAAGAATGTGAAACAAAATGCAGCTCTATATCTGGGAATCTGTTTTCATATGGAAATCTGGCACACAGAATTTCTTTCCTTTGACAGAACTCTACTTCTGTGAGGCTTCCCACATACAAAATTTAAGAAACTAAGCAGTACAAAATGCCAAGTCATCAGCATTTCCTTTCTGGACTCAAGGCTGCTACAGACTTGATACAGTCTGATGCTTTCCAAGTAGGAGCAGGAGTTTCTTTGTGGATATTTACCCAAGCTACTCACAGAGCAGTTGCTTAGAGCCATGCAGCTCAGTCCCTGTGAATGATGTCTGGTTTGTCAAAAGGTTCCACTTACAAAAGAGGTTCTGATAGAAAGAGCTTCACTGAACAAAGTTTGCGTGAGTACACTAGCAAAACAGCATCTCTGACACTTGAGTATCACCTTGTGTTAGAAGATATGGTTTTTGTATAAGCTAAAAATCACAGAAGAATAACTGTTGGGAAATGAGTGAATCACTCAGACACGGATGCGTTTCTTAAACAGAAAAATCAAGCCCATGAGAATGTGCCATTTCCCCCAGCCCCACAGAAGATTGTATTGCTGAGAACAAGAGTCACTTCTTTGGAATTTCTGCTCAGTGTTTCAGTTCAAAACTGTTTGTTAAAAAAATGAAACAAATGCACAATGTGAAGCAACTCATCAGCTGGGGACGTTCTGACAAAGATGCTTGAGACTGCACATTAAGGCATCAGTAACATTTTCCAGTCTTGCTGGCTGGAGGAGAGCACTAATTCTTATTTGTTTATGCTAGTTTTGGCTGTTTGGAATTATTGATATGTCCCTTGAAACTGCCTCTGATCATTTCCCATTGAGCACAGAGGCATGTGGTGGTAAGCACAGACCTGGCCTAGCTGCTGGACTTTCTCCTGCTGAACTCAGCATCTGAGCTGTTCATAGCAGCAACAGATGTTTCTGCTTCTTAAGGTCTGTGGGAACCTTACTTAACTGGGTTTTTTCCCTTCTCCCTTGTAGGAACAAATGCCAATATAGCTGAGATACAAAAAGTTTGACCTCAGCTTTATGTTATTATTGGAAGGTGTTGCAACTGCAATATCCCATTATCCATTCTCAAATAATAAGGCAATAGCTATTAATGCTGTATTTGATTTTTCTCGCATAGTTTCTATGTGTGTGTTATTCAGCTACTTCCTGGCAATAAATAGGGGAGCACTGTTGCCTTCAATGCAAGGGGGTCTGTGAGATTCATCTTGTTTCAAAAGCATTAGGCAATCTTAAAAATAAGCTTGTTAGCAACTGAAATAGCAGTTTGTCTTGTTAGTTAGTGCTGTAAGCAGTCACCTGGTATTATATTAGAGGAACACATTTCAACACTGTTCATAAGGTGTGATCCTGTCCTAAGTGCCCAGATGCAGATAACACACATAACTCAGGTTTCTGAGATAAATCTGAGAATGAGTGCATATATTTGAATTAATATTATTATTACTTTACCAAAAAAAAAAAAAAAATGGGTCTTAAATCTGAGCCTTCCTTCATTCCCTGTATGTCAATAGTACCTGTTTTTGCTGAAGAAACCCTCAATAGACAGGGGGTTTACTTTCAGGAAAAGATGGGCTTTATGCCATATTTCCACAGGTAGTTTCTGAGTGTGAATTAACATCTTTGTTTTCCAGCAGAAAGTCCTTAGAAGCATTCTTGGCAATGCATGATCAGAGGAGGAGCCAAATTCCAGCAACCCTTGGCTTCCCTGACCAAGTCCCAACATTTTGAGGATGTCACCTGGCCCAAGGCTCTGTGGCAGGTCTCTGCATGTCCACTCATCTGAGCACCAAGTTGAGTGGTCAGAGAACTGCAGGACAAAGATGTGTCTGAGAAGCGCATGAAACATGTCCCCTGCTTTACACCATAGGCTCTGATGTCCCTCCTGCTCCATGATTGCCATCAGCTCTGAAAATGAGCCAACTGGCTGCATCTTGCTTGTGGGCTTAGGAAGTGGGAATGACATGTGCAGTTCATGGAGGGTAGGAGAGATGAAGGAGAGTGTTTTGGGGCCAGAAAGATCTGTCTGCTGTGTTCCCCAGTGAAGGAAAACTGATTACTTCTCCCACAAGCCATTTTGCCATTTGGCTTTTTTGAATCACAGAATCACCTAGGTTGGAAGGGACCTTTCAAGATCATCTAGTCCAACTAGTGGAAAAAAAACCAAATCACCACATACCACAAGTGAACAAAAAAAAAAACCCAAATACCCCCAAAAACCACACCCACACAAACCCCACACCACACCCAAAACAACACCAACTAATCCATATCCTCGAGCACCATGTCAACCCGTCTCTTGAATATCTGCAGAGATGGTGCCTCAACCTCCTCCCTGGGCAGTCCATTCCAATGCCTGACAACCCTTTCAGGAAAGAAATATTTCCTAATATCTAACCTGAACCTCCCCTGGCACAACTTGAGGCCATTTCTCCTTGTCCCATCATCTGTGACCTGGGAGAAGAGACCGACCCCCTCCTC